>JAUEPT010000043.1:0-379167 GCA_030435635.1 Armillaria borealis | reverse complement strand
AACCCTAACCCTAACCCTAAGTAGCCGAATGAGCACAGCCTCAACAATCCCCCTCATTAATTGAACCAATCTTAAAATACCCTCCAGGAATACTATGAAGCCCACCTGGGTAAACGAGAGTAGGAGACCGGGTAGGCCAAAGGACGAGGAAGAGGGCGACACCCTAAGCTTGCTATGATTTCGGCGTCTATGTTCAGCCAAACAAGTGTCAACTAGTCATGTACGTGTTTGGCCGTGTTTGCTCTATGCGCCTTGGGTGCCTCCAAATACGGAAAACAACCTCAAAAAATTGCACACCGGTGGTAGCGCTGCACGGGGCGCATCCTGGAGGCATGGAGAGATCACTAGAACGCATCGAAACGATACCGAGCCAATTCGAAAGGCGTGTTTGCAAATCTGAAAGCCTACTCTAACTAATTACATCTATTCAGATCGATACCAGGTGCAGTATCGCCTTAAACTAGCATATATGCACATAAAAGATTGCAGTAGGCGTGTGTAGAGAAGAGACATGGCAGGGCTCGCCTGTCATAAGCCACATTCGACAACCAGACGGCGTGACTGGTGCCATGATACTATAGACATCAATGTATTTGCTTGCCTCTAGGCGGGGCGCTGCAGGTCAGGGTACGTGCGCTCCTGGCAGCGTGGACAACACTCATGATATAAATAGACAGTAGGCGCGTCATCGCATCAATTAATCACATGAAGGTCGCAGTAACATATGATATCGCTAGGTGAGACATTTTCCCAATACGGACCGCTTCCGATCACAAACGGCTCTCCTCCATCCCCATTTCTGAGGTATTTCGCCAGCGTGGAACACCCTGGGCACCGGAATCGCTCGGAATCGGTGCCCCTAAGTTCACCTTTTCAAGGGCTACAGGTGGACACCGAAATCGGCTTTCTGCGACACCCAGGGCCTCCCACGCTGGCTGTACACTCGTTTTCCAAACAGCCGTGACCGGCACGAGCAGGCATCGACGAAAAACACCCCGGCTGGAGCGGGGAAAACGGAGGGCGAGAGTTCGTATGTGGAGGAAGACATTTCCCCTGTATCTCCGCACGAGCCGGACGGTGGATATTTCCACGCTGGCCGGGTGAACTCGACAGGGATTTAGCGGGTAAAAGCGATTACTATAAGACTAGGTACAGTCACCTTCATCTCTTTGATGGCTCCCTGCTCACAAGAGCTGATTTCCTCTTGTAGCTTCGCGATAATTGCATCAACGATGACGCGGACGTCCCACAGTAAACACACTCTTGCTCCTGACCGAAGACTCTCGGTCTTACAAGGGGCCCTTGTTCTTGTGGGACAGACGGGTTTCCAGCTGACGATGAATGTCTCTGCTCCAAATGTAAGGCTTTGCATGATCCTTCTGTTTGCTTTGCTACATAATCATAGCAGATAGTCTTATTTCCGAGTATGCGACTGGGCCATTCTCATCATCGTTTCATGATCTCGTTTCAGGGTGAGAAAAGCTCTACTCTCATGCGTCGAAAATAACATCGTTCCTTATCCAGGTAGCTGTTTACCGTCTTGACGTGGCTATATATCATGTACGGCGTGTTTGACACCCACATCATCACCTTCGTCCAATAGCCAGCCGCTTCGTCACACCGTCAGTGTTCCGGACTTCATCATACCGGGCCAAGTAAGTCGCTTGCCATCTCGTCCTTCCGATTTGTATCTTATAAACCTCATATCAGCATGTCGCCGCAAGAGCAGTGTCTTCTGTTTCTCACGTAAGGGCTATTCGCGAGAGTAAGGCTCCAGTCTGGGTTTTACATCAGACCCCCCCCTCCCCCCCTTTCTTGTCGTCGTTAAATTCTCCCGGTCCCGTCAGGTTTTCCTTACAGATCGGGGTTTCTTTCCGTGCGGAGGCATCGAGCTCCTTTGGCGGATCGGTAGCCAACCCTCAATTGTAAATTCCATCCAGTGGTAAGCGGGCTACCCTCTTTGTACGCAAGAATTTGACAGACTGGGCCACTATTGTAGCGTTCACCCGTTCGGCGATGAAGAAATATTGTGGCAAAACGTCTATACATACCCTCGAGTTCCTTGGTTTATCCTGCCAGTATGGATTGATGAATCGCGATATTATGGTCGGCCCGGGCGCCGATCTGTGTAATCAGGTTTAAAACTTGTTTTACGCAAGTCTAATTGCCGTGAGCGCATACAAGTCGGGGGCTATATCTATTCCTGGCTCGAAGGACCGGGATCCTCGTCAGAAACACTCAAACCTGGAAGTCGCGGTTCAGAGCATCGGCAGCACCTGAGGTTTGACGTATCTTCCTTCCACGACACGGTCTATCACGCCGGTACGATCGGTACTCCTATCCTCAATAATTATAAGACCTGGGGAGAACAGAACTTCCGTTTCATCGCTCTGACACTCTCCCCAGGTCTGTGTTTCGTTATTTCATTGTAGTTACCGCTCTTACACTGAAACTGAGACCCTGTACTCACACAGACGAGCAAGGCAATTAGATTCAAATTTCGATCAACTTTTTCTTCTCTCTCCGAAGGTGACTCGAAATCAGCGTAACCAGCTCTTATACCTTCACTCTGCTTATATCTTCGGATAGCATACAACAGCCTCTGGATCAACAAACTCCCAGTTTCTTACACTCCGATAATGACGCCTCATCATAGTGTCTCGCCCAGATTTGGATCCAGCGACGACAACGAGAGCAAGCTTATTGTACGGATCCATTTATCCTGGTGAGTGATTTTCTATCTAGATTTTCTCACTGCCAAGGTTGAACATCGAACATCAGCCAGGTGACCAGAAAAGTACCCTGATTTTTGATTGACGAGGGTTAGGAACCCTACTAAAATTTCGCCCATTTCATTGTGATAGAGCAGCCAGTCCGTTCACGTCTTCTCCTCCTCCTCATCACCAACTCTCCTTGCGCTGATTAAAACCAGATTTTCGTCGCGAAAGTAAAGATCTGTAGGGTTTTATGATCAATTCACGTGGAGGTCTTGAAATATAGGCTAGCAAACACTGTGCATGGCGCAAGTACTACGAAAAGTGAGTCCTGGTATATCCCTTCGACGACTATCTGCTGGCGTGAATGATAGGTAAAACATATCATTCGAAAGCATCATTATCGCACAAGTAAATCATAACACGGTACCACACTTCAGCGGTGTCTCGCATAGCGGTGACCTTCGTCCGTCTCATCGTCTCCTCTCCTCCTCACTTAACGTCAAACGATCACTGCTTGCTGGATACAGACGCTGGTAATGCCTCTCTCCTTCGATCCCTGTGCTCTCGTGCCAGGGTCGCGATTGCGAGTACTGAAGCAGACTGCTTGCCTGGTCCTGTCCTTCGGTGAAGGATGCATCCGATGATGTATAGATTTGACGGCGTCGATTTTTGGTGGGAACATCGAGGACAGAGGAAGAAGACGAAGATGGAACAGGGTTGGTATGGATTCGGTAGTGCCGCATCATGTTCGACTTCACGTTGAATTCTCTGCCACATCCAGGAAGGGGGCATCGGTACGCTTCGTACGTATCTTTTAATGTTGGATGCGTTAAAGGCTGAGAGACTCACGTGTAGCGCCGGTATGACTGTTCATGTGAATATTCAAGCTACAGGGTCGGCGAAATTGTTTGTGACAGATCGCGCAGATATGTCTCTTGGTCTTTTGATCTTCATCATCTGGTGAGGGCTGGTGACAAAGTGATGGGGAGGACGTGTCGATGGGATGTGAGCGAGCATCGTTGGGCGAAGATTTGCGAATTGGCTGAGGAGGTACATATGGATGAGCCGGAATGAGCGTCGCAGGTGCGCTTCCTTTCAAACGAACTTCGGGCCAAACTCGTAGCATATGCTCTGCAAGGTAGACACCATCAACTCAGCTTCAAACAATGTCGAAGGAACAATACGGCGACTGACCTGGGAACCATTCTTGGATACTCGGGAGAGAGATCTTCGTGTTATCAGCCATTCGTAAGTGAATTCTGTGGCCACAAGCACGAATGTCATCTGGTTATGTATCAGTTTAGTTCCTCTGAGAACCATGGTTATTGCAAGTGCAGAGTGAGGCTAATCCCGTGTGTGAGGATCCTTCATCTGTCGTAAAGTATGCTCCACCGATGCATGCAGGGAAGTTTACGACAACACTGAAAAAACCTCAGTCTAGTCTATTCATGGAGATACCGGCTATAGATCCAGGTACGTTCAAAATTTTTTTCGAGCCGTATTCCTGGGCTCATATGCTTTCAAAACGACCGCTTTTCCATGAGCCTTTCGTACAATCTCAGTTCTGCGTATATTGTCCCACACGCTCTACTCTATTAAAGCGAAATCATTCAATATCGCCATCCATGCCACAGGACAATGGCTCGAATACTCTCACAACTGTCAATACCAGATGGTGATGGCACTATATCACAACTGTGACCGTATTCACAGATTTAAGGGGCAAATTCATGGCAAGCCTAGGATGTTCTTGTAGCTGCGGGGAAGTTCCGGAAATCTGGCTCTGCTACGTAGGCAATACTTGGTGTTCTTAACGACGGTCGCTTCAATGAAGCTCAGTGATATCCTTAGTGATGACTGGCATGTCTGCCGTTGGAGTCGTCTTTCGGATTTCTTATGGGAGAGTCCAGGCCCTACTTCGATGTTGACTGCTCAACGAGATGGCTCGGTATAAGCGACCATCATGCAAGTACTCTATGCCTGATGCCGCCTTACCAAGTGCCGACTGCACGGCGGAATGAAGGCACGGATTTCTAAACAGGTCCGACTGAATGCACGCCCTACCCAGACTCAACTTCAGGTAGCTACATTTTGACATTAGACGAAACGGGATAGAAGTGACGTACTCATTTCCACACTTAGTCATATGCAAAGAGAACGATTCGGAGGCACACCATGCGGCAGGCTTTTATTGAAGGCATATGTCGATGAATGTCTACTAGCCCATCAGGTTCGAAGATGATAAAACCGTCCAAACAGTATATGTCGTCTGGAAGAACAGCGAGCGATCACTGAATGATTGCGGTTTTAAGGTGACCCTTTGCGGAGGCACGCTTGCATACTGTGAGTACCGGCAGCCTTGTTTGGTCTTCTTTTATTGAAAGCTTGCAGTTCTCAGGGGGATACTGAAAGGTAACTCTTCTGATGTACGAGTTTGTCTTTAGGCTGGAAGTCCGTGCAAAGAGAACCAATTTTTGGAAGATGTCTGGTGGTCCAACCTGTCTTTCCAGGAGAAACCCAAAGGGTAAGATCTTCACTACTGATATATTTCACGGGTGTGAATGTAGGAATAACAGCTGTGTTACTCGGACCATACATCTCCCGGCAGGCCAAAGGGAAGGATCATTAAACAGGTTCGATCTTAGCAGGTACGTAGCTGCCATGATGGTGATCCTGCTCTCATGCTTCACCGTTAATCCTGCGAGACCAGCCTAGACTTTAGCATCATGTAGGTGGAGGATGACAGGCAGAATGAAGCGTAATATTGACCTATGGCTCAAGCCCTCAACGTTCTTCGTTGCTCCACGACCTGTCGAGGGATCAAATTTTGATTTTTTGAATCTAGAAGTACTGTGAAGAATTATGTTTGGTGTTTGTTTCGTTATACATCTGCCTCCCGGCTTGCTGACACATTCCCAGGATTACTTCTCCCGCCCACAATGTGTCCTGGCCAGCGCCTATGTCGGATGACTGAACCGTGCGGTCGTTCACAAAGATCAATTTCGTCTTCCACCTTCCGTTCATTCCGTACTATCAGACTCGTTAATTATACAGAAGTCGGGTATCGTTTGTATGGCCATTACGGACATGGTACTGATGCGCTCGTCCTTCCCTCTCAATTCTCTTGAACAATATTATGTCGGTCCACGTCTACATCGTGGTATATTATTGTCTTTGTATATTTATCCCTCCCTACCTCAACGAATTCCAGAAATTGACGGAGATTTTTAACCTCTCTAGTCACTGCACCGTTGTTAAAGGGTCGTATCCCATCAACCGGGGACAGTACTCAAATGGAATCTTCATTCAAATTGCAGAGCTGGATGCAGATACCTCGCCTCAAAGACAACGTAACGGTGTTTGCGACCTTAAGGCCACCAGACTGCCGTCGACAGAATCGAAGCTTGGGTGAACATCCGGTTATAAGGTACATTTCCGGGCTCTGATAGGCTGTCGACGCAGGATCCTTTGAACTTACGATGTCCCTCAAGCCGTGAATTTCGAACTCGACATATCTGGCAGCACCGACACCCACCTCAATGAAAACCATCTCCCAGTGTTATCGCTATTTACTGATTTCTTTAGGTTTGGCTTCGGTTATTCTTTCTGGCCCGGTGCTTCTTTGAACGGTGATGGGTCTGGCGGAAGGATCATCAACATGCTCGAATCACCCTGCAAGGTCAGTCGCCCCGACATCAAAAACAAACCATGTTAACCTTGTCTTACTTCCCATTCAACATTTTGTTCCTGCCAAGATGTCTCACGAAGTCAAAGATACAAGATATCATCGATGTGTCCACATATAATCAGGCTGATAACCGTCTGAATTATACAGAGCCACGAGGTTCAGAACAGATAACTATGCGCCGACGACACCTCAATATTGAAACAAAGAGCCGTCGGCCTCGTACGCCCTCTAATCCGTTGTGAAAAGAATGGAATACTCTAGATCCGGTGAGAGAAGTTGTTTGCGGTCCGGTCTATTTTTGGTCAACTCTCAAGGTGACCACCAGGAGTCGGAATTTATCTACATAGAACAAGGAATCTGAGCGTCTCGTCTCGTTCTGTAGTAGAATCTGTATGGTGGCGTTGATAGCCTCTGTTCATTCCAATCACGACATGCTGATATTATCTGTCCGGATTCAGATGTGTACGTTGCAGCGGAATTGCAGAACTTGGCCTCTGTCTGAACCCCCACAGGCAAAATAGATACGCCATCGTTCGTAGATTGGCATAGTCCCTAAGTTAAAGAAAGTTCACGAATGAGTGCAGATTTCTCTGTATGAGCTGATGTCAGCGATTATCCTTATATTGACGGACGAAAGAATTATGCATCTGAGTATAGGATCAACGAGCTCCCGGTTCACGGATACGCTCAGTTTATCTTAGATACAATCATAGCTGCATTTGTGCCCTTTTTGGTAGCGCATTCGAGTCGGACTCGAGTACTGCGCAATCTGCATGGAGAGATAGAACAGTTCTTACAGTAGTATTCTTTGCCCTCACTTGAATTGGCGCTCGTCTCAAACCGAACGCAGTCAAGAGTGCGCTGTTGCTACGAATGCTCGCATAGAATCAAGGTCGCTATCCTACCACAGGACGGTTATAAATGTTCGCCTGGAGAGATGTAACAAAAACGACCTCGATAGAGGACAATCCATCCACCGCGAGTCGAAGGAGGAGGCCCGGCATCTCCAATGTACCAAATTATCGGCTAGCCAAAATAGGACTGTCAGGATCACGAACTGCCGGTCTCCAAAAGAAGAACAGACCGGCGACACTGTCAGGGAGTCAGAGCTCAAAGACACGTCAGGAAAAGGACATTCTTACCAGCCAGGTACAAGAAAACGACTTCACGGAGCCATTATGAGAGACTGGATTTCCGTCTTCGGTATTGAGTACTTCGGGTCTGATTTTCGAACCTTACGTGGATAAAGGTAAGAATAGTACGAGACTAACGTATAGCCATACCTTTTGCGTGATCATCACGAACTAGGATACAGAGGGTCCGGCCTCGAAAGAAAGTACATTGAAAAAGGCCTCGCCCCGTGAAAAAGGGTCAGTCGACATGTAACGTGAGACTTGCGCTGGAACGATGATGTTGTGCATCGATCTCGAGTCGTGCGAAGGGGAGGCGGATGATACGCTGAATAGAAATCAATTTCGCTCGAGAGCTAGCATATAAGTAATCAAACTTTAGTAACAGAAGGGCCAGAGAACGGGAAATTGCTTACCGGAACGACACCAATAATGGCGCCCCAACTCACCACAAATTCATCATGCCATGTCATGGAGTCTGATGGTCTTGAAAAGTCGGCATGAAGGTCACCCCATTACTGTTGACGTTGATGCGCCAATCTAACGAGGACCAGAGACCGTCAGTCAAATATCTCGACACGGCGAAATATGCGACTGACATGGATCGGAGTCCCGAGGGAGGAGCATGAGTCCCGACAGGGGAAAGAGAAAGCGCACTCAAATCCGCAAGAGCAAGAGCAAAGAGGGTCCGGTTAGGGACCTCGGTTTTCTGGAGCAACATCACAACGATAAGTAGACGCTCTTATCTCCCGCTGGTGGTGCGTATGGTTCAGATGAGCGTAATATTACAGCGGAAAGAGTATGACCTTACCTTGATAAACGTGGAATGGGTGGAGGCCTGGCGTGCCGGAAAGATCGGCAAAGTCATACGCGGACCACGTGGTCAAGGTGGCAGCCATGAGGAAACGAGCTGAGGTAAGGGTCCTGATTCAGGCTACCGGGAGGCTGAAGGTGCGCCAACATTGGACAGACTTGTGAGCGGGGGCGAGGTCCTAATAAACCTCAGCAACAAAGAAAGCTGCTACTGTTAGCTCTGCAACTACTCACGCATCCAGCTGGATCCCTATACTTGTCGGTCCAATTCAGGGGTCACTTTTCGGGGTTTCGCGTCGCAGAAGGTGTAGCCGTCACTCAGCGAGATCGAGACAGAGGGAACTGCGCGTGCTTTGACGTGGAACTTGTAGAGAAGCAGTCTAAAAATGGAAATTACAAATGTCGGCAATCAAAAAGTGCATGGACCGGCATCCGATCCGCTCCTGTAAGTATTTGGTAAGTACCGTGTTTCGGTGACATTCGTGCTGCTTTCCCTCGCAATACCTTTATGGGACATTCCTGTTCCCGACTTTCCGATCTACGGTTTGAAATTTTATTCTCGTTGCGCACCTATATAAACTTATTTTTGTCTGTGTTCACTGAATATGTCCCGGACGGCCGTACAAGCCGTCTCGTCTTCAAGCCGACGCTATGGTGAAGGAATATTGCGAGTTTGGGCAGTTACCAATACGCTTTTCCTACAGTGAGTTCCTCTCAGTAAATCGCCCGGGGCATGCGCGATTTAAATATCTGGGAAAAGCAGATACAATTGCGCTGAAGGTACGTTTCAAGTATGAGTGATGTCTCTTGTAATAATGTTAATCTAACAATTCTACTTTGAAATTCAGGTACGAATCGATCATCGTCAAATCCAAAGTGCGTGCCCCTCTATTTCGCTCATATGTTCACTCATTTTACAGAAGACCAGATTCTTAGGGCTCTTAAACGCTATTCCGACGTGGTAATTTCTCCCAGACGATGGACGTTAAGTTAAGCTTCATAGCACAGGAAACGTAGAATGTCGCCGAGGATTTCAGAAATCAGCTTTTCACTCATGTTTCAAGGTTGTTTCGTTGTAGAAGCCCTACGGAGGAGGCTCTTGTTCACACAAAGAACTTCCGACGCGTAGGAAAGTTTTGATGACAATTTATCTGCGACCTTCCGAGTCAATCAAATTTCGAGACCCGAGGCCTGTGGATGCTCACCGGTCATCAAGGCGCTATTCAAGATAGTATTGTCATCATTTGTACATGCTCCGACGCGCAAAGAAAGGTATGTCTTCATTTATGTTTCATTTAAGTTCTCTCAGAGATTCTTGTTCAAGTTCCGACTTCAACGATGACTTAGACCCAGCCTCAAAGCAGCATCATTGTAACCCAAAGCCTTCCCGGCCTATTCACATCTGATGATATTTTGGTTTATCATTGTAATGTATCGGACGACAGAACGTCGATGGTATACTGCTATCCTAGTGGCATTCTTTTTCAATGCTGTGATAAGCTGCTGCCATGCGGAATCGAACCGCAATCATCTCAGTAAGCACCCCAAATTATGTGTCACATGGACCGGGGCGATCTCCCATTGATCTACAGCAGCTGATGAATTCGCGTACATATACAGTTAGCATAGTCGACTTACCATCAGTTCGAAAGGAGCACGCGGTATCCAAGCGTTCGCAATGGCAATGTCATTTTTCACGTGGAGTTGACAATCGAGAAAGACAGCGAGCACTGCGCGATATTATGGCAGCATAACACTGAACATCGCCAACTGTTAGTTCACGACGGAAGAACGGAAAGGGTTTTGCTCACTGTCAAGGAGTGATCACGAATGCTTAATGGGAGGATCAAGGGCATTCCCGAGCGTACTAGGAAGCGAGACCTTCCAGGAAGGACAAGAACCAGACCGAGCGCCCAGCGGGAGGACCTGCGTGGATTAAGGAAATTGACTCGAGCCTTGAGACCAGAGAATAAGCACAGCGTAGAAGCAAAAAGGTTCGCTCGGTGGTGGTCACCCCTCAAAAGTATCCAGTAAATAATCTGGTGTTTCATAGATGGCCACAACAAATAGCTGTCCATAATTTTTCCGACATCCGTAGCTTTTGTGTTGATACATACTGAAGCTCATGGACAAAGGACACGCAGCGACAACGCAAAGGTGTACCCAAAGCTTCCATGCATTCAATGGGCCCCCGAATAGATGGAACTGAGCGCAGTATGGCTGATCGATCTTGATTACAAGATCCCGTGAGGTTGGTCATACAGATGAAAGTTGTAATGTACGTATTTACTGCTTACTTACTTCCTTTGTCGTGTACTTAAAGTCTGGGACCGGCGTTCACTGTGTGGACCTACCGTGCGCGGCGAGAATTGGAACGAGATCATTTTTCATCAGCAGCTGAAACATTTCCAGTCAGAGGACGACGGAATGGACTTTATAGGCTGGAAATCACACGCCATACAATATCAAAGATAGGGAGGAACTGAATCAATTAGATTTGACCGATATCTACAGCCAAAAAAAAGCTGTCAATATCAAAGGACTAATTGGATTCGTGTTTGAGCGCTGGGTGGGATAATGTACACTATTATACAAGGGAGGGTAGACTAAAAACACGAATCCTTGCTTTTTTAGATCTGGCGAGATGGTGAGGGTGTTAGTACAACATCAACAGCTGAGGAACAAGGCCATACCTGACAAGATGGTGAGGGTGCTAAGGAAGCTCGTCATCCCGCCAGATAGTTCATATGAGGCAACATGCAACTGAGACACATTCAGACCACCGAGGCTGAGTAAGTCGCTGTCACTCACATGACAAAACCGGGGCCGTCTCAGCGGAGAGGCCAGTACGCGCTGAGAAGCGGATACGCGCCGTGAGGCAGATACGCGCCATGAGAGGCGGAAGACGACATCTGCGTGGCAGACGTCAGGCATGAACAACGAAGTTTCGAGAACTGCTTACCAATTAGACTTGCGTAAACACGTTTAAACCCGATAAAAAGAAAAAGCCGCTACCAAGGCAGCGGAAATTTCTGTATGCAGCTCCTAAATACGATTGATCCACGTGCAGTGCAACACCGCCCATGTGCAAGTCCGACGCGTCGTGCTATACGATCTCATTCATGAATCTTTTCCGTGTGGAAAAAAAACCAACGGTGTTCCGAGCGCAAGAAAAGATAAGTCCGTACTACAAATGCTAGTTTCTACAGGCGAAAATGATCTTTGGGGAAACCGCCACGAAGGTCTACAACAGAAGGAGTGGCCGTCGTGCGAACTTGTGATCGAAATTTCCATTGTAGTACTGTACTATTACGACCGGATATTCACATTACACGTAACAAGGGCTCGTAATATGAAGATCTGTGAAGATGGTATATTTTGTATCCATAAACACCTGTTTCGCAGTCAGAAACCAAAAATTTCGCACTGCCATGCCTTATAATACCCGCCGCAAGGTGTAGACAGTGAAACAGCTTAAGGGTACACATTGGGATATCTTCCTCCAAGGTCATTCCCATTCTTTGTCCTCGTAGCAGGTCGGTCACTTGATTCTTATGGCTCTAGAGCATCAATATCCTGATGCGCTACCACCAATGAATTGTCTGCCTCCGCAATTCCTGAGCAGAGAATGGCCCCATAGGCCGCATTCATCTAATCTGATACGTTGCATGTAAATTTGATGTAATACTTGCTGACAAAATGAAGATCTGATTAGGCCATAACATGTAACGCTGGCTTATGAAGATGTGCATAACGCGTAACATGGCGTGAAGATCCGGTCGTAATAGTATAGTAGATACCGTGATCGCTTAGTTGTCTGCTTTGTCAAAGTGCGGTGAAGTAGGAGATCATTCAGCCAATTAATTTGACGAAATATGCCGCCTACTTGCCGTGATTTCGCTGAGGCTTGACGCCTTGAAGTTTGACTGACAAAGAACGCTGGGCTTCAGTGTCAGGTATCACAGAAGCTATTGGCATTCTATCCGCCTTGGAAAACGGCCGTGGGCTGGAAAGCATTGCTACCGGATTTTTTTATCTTCTTCCGCCGGGCGACTTGGCTGAGGATCTCGAAGCCGTTTAAGATGCGCCCGCTCAGGGGCATGTATCTTTATGAAACATCACGAATATCGAGATTCGAAGGGCTACTGTTGGGGTTGCTGCGCGTGGTTTTCTCAATCAAATGTTTCAAAAACTGATTGCAGCCTTGGCGATATGGTGAATTCGAAGTAGGTAAGGATTTACACTTTTTAACTTTGACTGCGACCTTGTGAACCAATTGTGTTTGTACCAATGTCAATCCGCGACGTCACGGACTACGGAGATCTAAATGTACATATATAAATGGAGTCATGAATCTCTGATGGAAATACATAGGTTCCTGTCGAAACAGAACAGCGAATCATGTCAGAGTACTAGTGAGTTTTCTCCCAGGGATTCCGTTTGGTCCGGGTAAGCTTTGCGGGAGAAATCGGACCGCTTCAGGCGAGTGGAGACTGAAACAGAGATCTGCAGTTCTCGCATGGCACGGTCCGATCATCCTGTGCCGCAAATCAACCGAAATGAATGGGACTACTAAATTACGCGTCGGGTGAATAGTTCGAATACTGATTTTTACCACTTAACGACAGTGGGATAACGGTGTTAAGGATGCACATTGATACTCAAATCCACGAGAGTGCGGGAACGTCGGTGCTTGAGTCAATCCAAGCGAGAAAGAAAACGGAAATTTTGAACTCTTCGTCCAGAGCAAGCGGTGTTTGTGTTCAGGGTCCGCATTCTCTGGGGATTTATTTATCTGTGAAAAATTTCGCATCAGGAGGCTGGGGTCCTTGTACGTATCACCATGACAAGAAATCAACAAAGCCTTGCTTGAACACCTTCCAACGAAACGAGATGCAAAATATCAGATAATAAGCATAACGGGCTGGACCCATCAGATGTGGCAACCGGTGTCGAGGGCTTGCAGTGGCCTAGATACGTCCTTTTGGCGGGGAAGTATCGGCTTGACAACGTGAGCATGACAAGCGCAGTTGTAGGTATGTCGGGGTCTATTGCTGGTCAGAATGGTTGGTTTTAGTCTCCACAGATAATAATCATGTCATTGGAGAATGGAGAGGACCACCCCTGATGGGCTGCTCCTATCCTGACATTGCGATATATAATGTCCTTGGAAGGATATATTTCCTACGAACTCCAGGGTTCGCTTTCACGCTCTTTACCCACCTTTGACGGCATCTGCCAAGCAGCTAGAAGAATGTCCGACTCCCAGACCTTCGACATCGGGTTCAAAACCGAGAAGCCGTATGCGTCATCTGACTTTCGTTCTATGGCCCAGACTTAGTGTAAATATTCCCTAGATTTGAGCTGCTGTACGTGAGTAGAGGAGATTCGAACCTTGGTTCTATCGTCTTCGGTTTTTTCGTGAGTGTGAGCTCGAATTTTATACTACCTTTTATCTGAATCGTCTTGTAGTTGGGCTTTTCTATCCAAGTTGTGTGGCGTGCTGCATTAGAAACCAAACGAGCCAGCAGGGTGCGATTCTTGGTCGGGTTTTCTGCCGGCTCTAATATTCTGCATCTACTACAGGTTTCTGCCTACATTATCATGATCTGGCTTGAAATCCTGGCGTATGTCTCCTCTGTATGTTGACCGCAGCCGTGAAGTCTGACTTTCTAAAATCAGGAACACAACCTATGCGGTGATCCTTTATCGTATCCTTGTCATTGGCAAGTGCTCATACGCTCTTTCCCGAAAGGTTATAGCTTGGTGTTATCTGTAGGTTCTCTCTCAATCTCTGCTCAACTTCGCGACTTCATGGAAACCCCTTCGAAATAATAGGCAGAAGTTTATCAACCCCAGCATTGGATTTTTTCTTGCATGCATCATCTGCTGGATTGTTCAGGTAAGCGTCATTAAGGTACCTTATTTAATAATGCGCTAACTGCTGTTCTGAAGGTTCTATGTCTGATGCTCATCATCGTCAACCGATTGTGCATTCTAATTCAGCAACCATCTCAGAGAGTGAGGCACCTCCTTTTCGTCTCATTCGAGATATCGAAGCTCACAGTATCATTTCGCATAGCTTACACTCAAGCTCGTGGTTATCGGGGTTGTTTCTGTCGTTTCCATTTCTACGTCTTGTGTTTGTGAGCGAACATCTTATCCTTGAAAGCGCTTTACACCTCAGCGTCACTACACAGGGATACCTGCTCAGTTACAGATTAATTCGTCATATATGGGTGTACGTTCTTTTACCCTTTCGTCTTTGAAGTTCGAAAGAACTGACGTGATCCTTTCCAGTTGGATAAGTGGTGAGTGCCATACTCACGACTCGTCTATCGGATACCCACACCTTCCTGTAGGTGGGACAAGTTTGAAAAAGCTATCTATCTTCGTGAGTACCCAAGAACTCTTTTGTCCAGAGATACTCATATTTTATGTTTCAGTGTTGGACCTGGCATTAAACATCCTCTTCATTCGCATGGTAAAAGGCCGCCTTGTGGACCACGGTTTGAAGAAATACGACAGGGTGATGCGGTAAGTTACAATGCGAGTGTCGTATAGCTGCGTTTGACGATTTCTTGAAAACAGCTTTAACCAGCGTATCATCATCGTTTCCATTGGGATGGATATTCTTCTCATGAGCGCCACGACTCTCAAGAATCCCTTCGTTTATACTCAGGTAGGGTTCTTATTTTAGCGCGGAGTTCTCTGACGATAGTATTGCTAGTTTCATCCTGTCACGTACATCGTCAAGCTCCAAATCGAGATGTCCATGTCGTGTCTTCTCATCAAGGTGGCGCATTCCACTGGTATCAATGTATACAATACCACAGTCAGTCGTCAAACGGGACAGAGGACGCAGGGTGCCGTGTACGTGCTTTTCTTCATAACTTCATTATCAGGCCTCATACGTTACATGTTGTAGGGCCGTCAACATCACGACCCAGATTCATACCCAGTATGACCCCGCAGGTCAGGAGGAGTACGGTAAGGCTTTCCATATATATCTTTGGGTGGACTACTTTGAATCCTGATCTCGAACCAGAAATGTCCGATATTCTTCAAAAAAACCGTGCCATTGAAGATGACAGATCCCTTAATTCGCCATCTGTAAACAAGATAGCCGATCATGAGCTGTCCCACGTCTGAATCGTGGTCCCCCAGTAGAAATACGATATATTTACAAACTAATATTCCCTCGCTGTATATAAATAATACGTGCTAGAAGGTTCTAAATTGCGGTCAACATTCATGCATACTCCAGTAGAATATGTTCTCAATAGATCAAAATAGATTATACTTTGTCTTCAAGTCGACTAAATGGGTCAGAAATGGGCGTTGGAGGTCCGGTGACAACTTGAAAGTAGTAGCGGCGGAAATGTTTCTTGTCTACCTGTGCTGGCTGCTTGTGTTACAGTATTGAATCGAATGTGCTGGACGTTTTCTGAATTTCTGGTAGTATTAAGATACACAGTAGCATTTGTTTCTTGCATGAGGGAAACGCAGTGTTCATGAAATTCCGTTGCATTCAATGCAGATGTAATAAGTGCAGTCATGACTGATTCCCACTACTGAGTTAGACGTATAAGCATCACGATGAAGATGAACAGTACTGTCACCACGATGACGGACATAACCACCAGACATGTCGAAACCTTGATACCAACAACCAAGGCTCTGACATTATGGCACAGGCGCCGAATATGATCTTCACTCGGTCCCAGAGATTCCCTCCTTGACAAGGTCTCGAGCTTGATCGTTTGAATTGAGTTCAGCTCTTGTGCTCTATAGAAAGATGGGCACGGGGTGATCACTTTTATAGCAAGACGACCTACAGTCGCCTGGCGAGCTTGCGAACAAGTGCATTGAGTTCGTTCTGCAGAATCTCGAGAACCTCCCTTCTCTGTACTATTCCATCCATATTATATCTCTGGTCTTGAGTTTACCAGTGGCGAACGGTGCTGATTAATTGCTACGAGATACTGTTACTTTATGCGAAGGTCAAGGAACCTAAGTAGAGTGGGTCTCACCAAGCAGGAGACAAGTAAGGTGTTTCCGTGTTGATCCAAATAAAAGTATTGCTTGAGCTCGGACGACCTTGTGAGTAATATGTCAGAGGTGAAAGTGAGAAGTGAGAACTTGATTGCGAACCATTCATAGCGAACGAAGTGACAAGTATTTTCATTTGCAGCTTATGGATCTTCCTGCGAGAAGCGCGTTCCTCCTCTCTGTACTGGTTGGAATAGATTAATGCACGGTCACCCTCTCAGGAAGCAACAAGTACCTTCGTTCCTGGCTAATAGCGATAACAGTAAATCATCGTACGTATCTGCCTTGAAAGAACGAAAATCAGTGTTAACTCTGTGAATGAAGCGGGGTTTACCATAGAATTCGCACGGCAAACCTTCTGTTGTCCCCTACTTGTTCTTCTCATGCCGCGTCATGCACCGCGAACTGGGCTGGACAGCTCTTCTTCACTCTCGAAGCCTAAGAGCCCCACATGAAGAGCAGTACCTGCGCTAATGACTCACAAGGCCTCGTAATCATCTCCAGCTTGTGCCCTAATCTCCCCCTTGAATTCTATGTCGGAGCGTCAGCACGAGAAAGGGCACTCAACCTCGCGTATAGCATCTATTGATTCATCCTGCCGTTGTAGCCAAGCTGTGGAAGGCGAACTTTGGAGCCGGCTCACCCTCGGCGGAAGGACCGATTGACGTTGAATATAGTCATTACTCGGTTCCAGAGGGTCCCGCTCCAGAAGTACTGGACACTGAGGTCGCACTGTAATCCACGTCCAGAGCTTCAAACCTGCAGTAAGACGAGTGTAGCGAGGAGACATCGGAGGCATGATGCTTACACGAGTCAGGATTGATTTGAACTCCAGCTTGATGGCTCAAATTTAGCCTAATATTCAGCCCGAGACGGTGTGTGTAATGCTACAGAGAAATTTTCAGTGCATACATGCTTTCACAGAATAACAACATACGTGGTGATCTCGTGAATGAGCACCTTCAGTTCATTTTGCCGCAACAAGAAAGTTTCTTCCTTCGCTCAAATTACCTAGATATATCTCTGCATCTTGTGGGAAACATTTGCGGCTAATAGATCTCAGTTTATACGAGCTGCAGCGTTGAGGTCCGACTCGAGAAATCAAGGTAAAGCCAAGAGACAGGACGTGTTGATCCAATAAATGCATCACCGTGCTAGAGCTCTAAGTCAGAATATTTCAGGCACGAGGATTGTAATTCATCGACACACTAAGAGCTCAGAGGCGTTGAGAATGGTGAAGGATAGTCAACGAAACTTTGCAGGTACGTTGCCCGGGTCGGCCCGACCAACCGAGCCTAGTACGACAAAGTGACGCAAACAAAGACGCGTCTCTTCCTCCAACCATCACCGATGCCTCTGACGTGCCGCTCGACCTTTCTGCGCGACCCACGCTGTATTTATAAAATAGCGCAATGACATTTCCGACGCGGAGGACTAAACTTACCCATTGATATCAGAGATTTCCTCAACTCCCAGGCCACGGCGCCTCAGATTTGTAGCAATCGACGACAGCGACGAGAAAAACGTCTCTGGCATTCTATTCCAGAGATTATGCCTGCCAATGGACATTGTGAGCGACATATATCTTTCCATTGCCGCTCTGATCATGAGGGAACTATTGATGTAGATATCTAGTCGCGTCTAGCTACCAAGCCAAGATCTTTCAATAGCGTACTTGACTCGTGGATCGATAGGCCATGCATGTGCGTTTGCTGGCCTTACTTCTTCAAATACAGCTGATCGAAATCTTCAGTGGATATGTCGTTATGCCCTGGCCCTTGTCTTCTCCACCATGGACTACGGCTGCTGTATTGCACGGAATTTGGTGCGCCTTGCTTGTATCGATATCTTTGAAACCTCATAAAAATAAGGTGCCTTGTTGACGGTCGTGGTGGCTGCCAGCGTGTTCGTTCTCATGTCAGCGGAGAATAGTGACGCTTTGCTGCTGGAGTCGATTTACAGCATTTTTTCTTCGAAGAAGTTTGGGCTTGGGACGGCGCGGTATTACGTGTGTTTACTTTCTCTCAATGTATTCCCTTGGACTCATCGTTGCCGATAGGATACCCTGTTTGGACCACGATTTTTCATGACTCCCTCAATGTTCCTCCTTCGCTCGCACCATCACTCGGCTTAATTCATTGGTCCCAGCATGAAGAATTACGTTTAAGCAGTTCTTCTTGAGCTTCATCTGGTCGAACCTTGGATGAGGGTGAGGTCGTTTACATTTGCTTTATTCTTTACTGATGTGCCATTATATGGAACGTTGTATACTAGACGGCTTGGTCCTTGAAAGATCCACTTCAGGGAGCTGGGCGGGATAATTTCCGGCGCTAGCAAAGCCGAGCATATGGCCATACGCTTTCGCGCGCGCGATGTCGTTTATGCAACGCAGCTGATTACCCGGATGAATCACTTTGTATTGCACGCCATTCACCCAAACTCGTCATTGGCTGCGTCGTATGCAGTCAGAAAATCCGGCTATACGTGCGACGAGGCTCGGTACTCCGATGCTCTAAATTACGGTACTCTCGGCATCAGTAGCTGGTTTTCTCGCTATACTATAGGTGGACCACGATCTCTATGTTTCTTCCGGATTTGTCCACGATCCAACACCAACACCAGCGACAGTGACGATAGCAAAGTCGACCCACTTCACAATTCGTACATGATCTATGGTAAGATAGGAGCGGAAGAAATGGAGCGCTTTGGGAGGCTTGTCCGGCTACGAAGTCGGTCGGCTAGCACCCCTGTTCGTATTTTGCCAATGATGATGGTATCATCTCTTCTTGTCCTTTCTTGATAGCCAACGTTAACAATGACTGCAACAGTTCCTTCGTCGATGAACATGACACCCAGCTAACTCAGCCTTCAAAGAATGGGCATCGATTCCACCTGATACTTTCGAGTCGAGCTTCACGTTGCAGAACTCCGAAGCTCTCGGACATTCGGTCCGCCTCCATGTCGGGATCCTCCAGCAAGGCCGTGTCCACCTTCACCTCCATGTGAAATAGTTAGGTCAAATTCCTGTCGTGTGGCTTCAATCAGCCAAGCATCTTTAAAAAGCAAGGATCACATGTCAAGGAGAGGTGGACGGCAGGAGCGGGGATGACGAATTCTGCCGACGGTCATTTGGAGGCAGGAGACAATCGAAGGATGATGCTCGCAAAGCTATCCAGAGACGTCTTCGCTTGCGTGCACGGTTGTGATGGGAACATCAATGGCGCCTAAACGAGTACGTCGTTTCTATCGTTCTGTGTCCCTTTATTCATATTGATCCTCAGCGAAGTACAGAAGAAACCAGAAGTACGCTTACATAAGCATTATGTATGTACATCGTCTGAACATCAATATTGAGGGCTTTCGGCTGTTCATGATGGATTTGGGGCATGTTCTCAGTCCTGTGGCCAACATCGTCCTTCAACCTTGGCAGTACGATCGGTCCTCGAGCCGTACAAAACCCGGAACCAGTCTGACTTCGTGCATTGAATGTAAAAGAATGGCCTCAGCACTAGACCCAACCAATTATCGTCAACCATACGGCGACAATGATTAGAATCTGGAGTATGAAAATGGTACGAATCTTATATAACGTCGTGGCCATGAAGTCAGTGCAGTCACGTATCGGCGAGGGCATTTCCTTTTTCACGGACAACTCTTTCTGTAGACGTACTCCCGAATAGGCGCTCCCACGGTACGACAGGACAACATCTTTCCACCGTCGATCTGCAAAGAGAATAGTGGAAAGAAGCACGCATGTATGCGCTCGGAATTGGCCCCGGCGATAGGTGCTCTTCTGTTGCCCATGATGCATTTAGCGCATATACCCAACGTCCTCTGGCGGACGGCTTCAAGCTTCGAACCTCAAGTTTTTACTCACGCGTCACCTTGTCGCTTCTACTTGCCGCTTTTTCTGGCCGGTGTTCGATCGGCGAATGTTGTGAATCTTCGCGTCGCGTCATTGTGTCTGGCTTGGTATGTTGTTGGTATGTACTTAGCCCTCTACAGGCTCATGAAATATCAGGGCCGGGGAGGCGTTGCGACAGAATGAGACATGGCGCAAGTGTCATTGCTTTTGACGACAAAGAAAACTGCGCCCTTTATGCCACTGTGCCAGGTGGAATCCGGATCAACTTAGTTGTAGGTGGTCGAATGAGAAAAATACGGCGCGACTCGGTGTCATATATCTATTGATGATGGTGCTACAGTGACGTGATCTGACATTCCGCCAAGGCAACTTCTGTTAGAACACGATGACTCAATGGCAGATCTTGTAGAAGAGAATCACGGTTCAATTCCGTGTCGTGGTGTCTGGTGGTAACGCTGTTTTTTTAAAAGAATTACTTACGTTTTCGGCAATGTACTAAAGGTCTGACCTCTGACTTTCCATTTATATAGATGAAATGACATAAGGATGTGGAAATTTCAATCACGGCGTGTGCACAACGACCCCGTCCGGGATGAGTTCGCTTGCTTCCTTCCGTCTGTCAGCACAAGGTACATGAATCCTTATCCTTATACGCCTCAAGGATTACTCTTTTTCACGCCTAATGGTATTGATAACTCTTAGAGTTTGATTCCGTGTGATGGCTTACAATTTTTCAGCTTAAAAATCAAAGACCTCGATAGGACGAATGTCGTGTAGCGAAACCCATATACCTTCCATCATTATTTGATCCTTAAGAATTAGCCTTCTATTGTGGGACCGACTGATAGTCCAAGCGCGGCTCAATTCCACGTTCCAGTTGACATTGTACAGGATTCATTCGAACGGGTTAACGGGATTGTACGAGCAAGAGAGGTGGGTGGAAATGAAATTAATATTCAACGGAGCGTTTGGAATGATAAAAGAGCCAATGTATATCGCAGTGCGATGGCCCAATCGTTTGTTCTGCAATTATTACCGTCATTGTTCTTTTTGCTCCGGTCGGAAGATCGTATCCCCAGTCGACGGAAAATACATGGCCTGCACCAAACATGGTGTACTCATATTTCCTTTCGTGGCATAAAGCTGGTGGGACGTGTAGTCCATTTCACGAAGACTACGCTATGCGCAAGAGTACTTCTCTTTTCCCGTTAAGTTCAACAGAGACCAGGCTGCTGTCCTTGGTTAATGGAAGAACGGCAAAGAGAAGACCATGAGCGAGGGCTCTGCCTTTCCACAGAAACTATGCTCCTCGTCTCAGAATTTTCTATGCATGACACTCTTTCATGCGTCCAGGAGTAAGTGATGGAACCATCTCATAAAATCGGTGGAACAAAGGTGAGAACACGTCCTTCTCCTGAGAGTTGATTCCTTCCAGCTGAATGACTCACTAATTCAGTTTGATGACTTGAGACCATGTTCGGAGCCAAGATACTTTCCATCTGAGTCTGATTCCAATAAATGTACGCGTCTTTGACCGCGATGGCAGGTTTCCATATCCTTGTAGTCAGTACATCGATGATGTAGCGGCCGCCGGTACTATCAACCATCCAGTTACAAAGTTTTTGCTCTGGTCGGGAGATCGAATCCCAGTCAGGGGATGGCATGAGGTCACATATACAAGTTTGGTTGTATGTATATTACAGGTTTTTTATCTCGTCTGGTTGGTCTAGTATCGAGACAGAGCTTGCTGTATCCGCATATGACTACTTCCACCCTACGTGCTTCCTCCCTCCAACATATCTGACTCTTGTCCATTAATTTTCTCTTGCTTTCGACTAGCCTGGGCCAATGCCTTCTTCATAATCCCCTCGTTTCGATTGGGATACGCGCAGTTATTCCCTTCGCTCGCTTGTCATGACATACTTACTCCAATACGAAATCCTGGCGTACATTATCTCTTCACATACCCCAATCAATGCTCGCTCGACGTTATTTCTTCGGACTGGGGCACTCAGACTTCAAGATTGATAAAAATATATTCGGTACACGCTTCCGGTTCTTGAAGTACAAGATGACGATGGCTAATCGTTGGGAATAAAAACCTCTGACTGTGACACCCTGAGAAGGGTTTCGCTCTGAAGGCCCCTGCAATTCCCGTACGCACGTTGACTCTCGACATAAATCATTTGTTCAATGTTCTGCGTCATGTGGGCGAGTACAGAATGAGGGTTGATGCAGTGTACTACGCTCACATCTGTCCTGCTTTCACGGAAACAAGGAACAATATCGTGTCCTGTCATTATGCGGGTCCTTAGTACTTCTTCGGGGGGGTTCTGCTTCTCTTGATAAATTTGTTTCATCACACCCCTTGCTTGGAACGTCGTCGACGGCCAGTTCCACTCCAAAGCCGGTCCTCTTAAACCCCTCGACGACCTAACTCTTGTAGGGAGGCACGATCGTTCCCGCGACACTCAGAAAGCATCAATTTCATTTAAGGATATGTCAAACATCGCCGCTTATTGATCTCGACGTAATGCGGATCTTCCTTCTATCTCTCCGATGTCCACGCAGAAAATTATGGTCTGTGGGGTTAATACGTCTTCTTATTTCCTATGGAGTTACATTCTTTCTACGGTGTGATTTCCACAGATCGATCCATTGTCTTCCATCGCTATTCCCTGTTTTCATTGTGTCCAGAAGGAGCAACAACATGTGTATAAGAAATTAAGAATCCTCACTCAAGGGACATCGCTAATACAGCTTCGGCCGACCGTAAAGTGAACCAGTCCCTAGCAGAAGAATTAGACAGGAGCTTGCAACGTAGCGAGAAGCCATACCCGATGTCTTCGCTGGCATGGACTGGTACCTATCACCGTGTCCCTTTCTCTTCCCCGCAAAACGTCGAAATTCATCAGAGACAACAAGACAAGAGATATGCCTATGTAAACGGATCGTAAAATGACGGTAAAATTTGTGTTATAGTATCCCTACGGTCTTCCTTCCCCTCTTGCTTACAACATATGCTTTCTTTCCTTTCTTACGACGCTCACCTATTAATAGTGTCTATTTTCGCTTACACTAATCCGCAGTTGGGCGATTCACTATGAAGACGACGGAAGCCTCTTCCGCAGTAGTATATAAACGCTGCCTTATCATGTATTAACCACCTTACAATTTATCATTGAGTGCTAGCTGAACCTGCGCGGTTAATCAGCTCTTAGACTTTCCTTCCGAGGTAAAGTAGAACCCGTTTTATTATGACTGCCTACTTTATTAGTCTCCTCTACCACAATTCGTTCTTGCACTCAAGAGGTGGAAACTGCTTCGCACCATCGAGGACTCGCCCGTCGGAGCGGATCATGTATTCCGGAAGGACGCCGCTGAAAAGAGTCAAGATCGTGATCAATTGAAGGTGCACGCGAATCAAGATGAGGAACAGATTATGTCACTATAAGACTCACGGTCGGGCAGGAACTATGCCTCATACATAATGCCCCGTCAAGTCTATGTTCGTCTTACACGCTTCAAAGTGGACAGTTCAAGTCAGAGACGGCGTCTACGGTTTTCCCAGAATGCCACAATATGGAGTCGGTCGATATCACAGCGACGTGTTTCAGGGCATCGAGGGCAAGTATGGTCGGATCCCTGAACGAAGTGAAGTGGCTTAAGAAATGGTCAAATACGTGCACAGATAAGAAAAGTACTGAGAATACGGAGAGTCCACGTACTTGGGTCCTGCACTAGTCTCATCACCTGGCGCGCACAGGAACCAGCGACGAGGCGATAATCAGACAGAAACTCCCTGAAGTACAGATGTATCGTTCTGCCTAAAGGAGTCAGCCCACGCAATAGTCCATTCTCAATGAGATAGCGAGCCCTGCAGCATAGCGAAAGCATGATGTATTCAGCGGTTGCCGTTGTAGCCTTTGGTCGGTGGCGCCAGGGTCGTGGTTCATCATCAAGAGATGGATTCCGGCTTGGCGGGCCGGGTGGTCACTTGGGGGCGATAGTGATCGTGCAATTCCAGCTTGCTCCCAACGTTCACTGCGTCCAACGAAATTGATCCCTAACTGTGACAAGCGCAAAATCATCTATTCCGATACATCAGTTCATTGTGGTTTCAGATTTCGTGCACGCTTGTCGAAGATGGTACGCACACCCTTCCTTGCGTCATCCTCTCCTAAAATCCACCAGTGTTTCTGTTTCGAGTGCAGATTCGCCGCTATACCCCATTACACTCCGACTGTCAACATCGCCGAGGTGAACGAGCGCTTGCGAGCCGGATTCGGAATTGACAGAGTCACCCGAGCCGCCATTTCGAACGACCTAGCCAATATGGAAAAGGAGCTACGCGAAGTCGAGTCCCTCTGGCAATGCATTCTCGATTCTCGAAAGAGTCATTCGAACGAAATGCAATGTGAGCGTCGATAGGAGCAGGGCGGCTATGGACGACCATGTGTAAGAGGCCGACATACAAAGCATTGTATTTAGTAGCGCCACATTTGTAGAATCACATCAAGGTACTTGAACTCGGTTATGATCTGAGAGTCGTACATTGTGAAGCGAGCAGGGTAATAAGGGGAGTAGCGGGGGTGGGGTTGGCTCGAGGTCCGTTGTGGCTTTGATCATCGTAAAAGGAATTCAGTGCCACGCACGAGTTTTGAGCTCAGTTTGAGATCGGTGCTCAAATACTGTCATACAGACCATTTTGTGTTTATGTAAGTACAATAATGTAGTAAATATATCCGTTATATTGCGATCTCAAGCTCAAGCTCGACTGGAGCATTCTCAGGTGAGACGTACATTGACAATGTCAAAAACTTGAAGAATTGTCATCAATTGTGAGGGTATCGATGGAGAAGTATGAGTTACTATCGTCATTGGTCCACCAAGAGAGTTTATGTACGTACCTATGATGGGTCACTATATAGGATGATACGTGTCGCTCAGAAGGGTGGCTAAATTGACGCAACATGCCTAAACCATGCCTATCGGCTGCTCTTGCCGCTTCAATGCTGCCAGCCGACGATTTTTATCCACACTCAATTCCTCGTATGGATTGAGCCTCCCGACAGTGACCTCCTTGAGCTTCCCATACGCTCTGCGTGTCTCAACCATTTCCATCAGCGCTTTTTCTAGCTTGCGCCCGGTATCCTCCCTCTGCCAAATGAACTCCACGGCCTCAAAATCCAGAAGAAACGCGGGATTAGCCTCGATATAGGTGGCGAACGCCTGCGAGACAGGGCAATACGGGATGAAGCTGCCGAGTACTGGATCGCGGATCTCGAGGCACGTTAAGCCAGGGACAACCGAAAGAATGTCAATCAAACTTGAAGCTCGAATGGGAACTTTCTCCAATGACAATGAACGAAGGGACTGCGAGCATGTGCCAAGGACATCAGCCACTGATTCCGCTGGGAAGGGGGTACTGTAAAGGATCTGCCACGCGATGGGTCTTCAACCCAGAAATGAGTACGAGTCGGGCGTATATTGCCAGAAGAAAGCTAGGTCAAAGACACGAAGGCATGGTAGAAAGTAAAGGTTAAGGTAGGGAAAGTCCGAAATCGGCGCATATGTAGCTGCCCGCAAACCATATGTAAACATAGCTAAAGAAATGATGCAATAATAACTCCATAGAAATTCGCATCCCTTACAGGTACTGAATGATGTTGTTGACATATTTCAGGGCGAAAGAACGCAGACATGGTAAAGAGAGATTGGATAAGTAGTACTTCACTTTGACCTGGCAGGCGTAGTCAACCCAGAAGGTCAAAGAAGTCAGAAAGGATAGAGAAAGGATTGGTAGGATGCCATATTTGTGGGGATCAACGATCGGGACAGAGAGTATAAGGTCTCGAATATATGGGAAACGCCCTAGAGCGCGCCGTATCAAGAAAATGCTACCACATTCAATATCGCCTCGAGTGGAAGAACCGTTAATGGCCAATGAGCGTATTTTGTTGAAAGGGAAATCGGGGTGCGATAATCCATCGTTGATGCTATAACAACAGTTATGGCCATGGAGATAGAGGCTGCGAAGATTTGAAGCCAGCGCAAAATCAGGTGTCATGTAAAGCCCTGGATGTCCCGGGAGCGTTACTGTATGCACCGCCTTCAAGCACTGAGCTCCCATATCTAACAAGCGACGCAAACTTTGGTCTTGAATGGGCCCATGCCACCTGCTTAGAATACGGATCTCCTGCCAGCCGATAGCCTGACAGAGCAGATGAATCTGCCTATCGCTAATTGGGAAGACCCATTCAGAAGGAGGAGAGATTTTCGGCGACCAAGATTGTGTGCTCCTGCACACGAAAACACTGATTAACCGGCCCTGCGAGCGCTGTACGTAGAGATTCGTGATCTCTTCCTGAATCAGGGCATGGTGAGCATGCTCATCAGGTCCTGCCTCGCCATCGCGCAGCGCTGTGGTTGAGATAAGGACTGTGATATTTGTCCACAGGCGATAGGAGCAAAGCGACACCGCACGCCAACGTGAGCAGACGAGTGACAATTGCAGAGCGGGGTACGGATAGTTGGAATATACAGTCTGGGGCTTTTCTGCACATAAATAGAGGAATATTTGAAGCAGAACGTCGTCGTTCAGACGAGAAATAAAATTTTCGTTGGACATTGCAAAAGGGCTGCCCTTCAAGCAAAGAAGACGTCAGTGTGGGAACAAGGTGAAAGGGAAAAATAACGCAGACAGTCAATACTTCGAAAACAGAGGGTCAGGTACTGGTTTGACTAAGTGGAAGGGAGCAGAGCGCATCTGCTGTCACGCATCGTCATGTAATGTGACCGCGGCCCACAACGTCACAACTTGGTCACGATGCATGTCTCGCGACTCGCTTGCGGCTATGGCCCTCTCGCTCTCTTTCACCATTACGATTTGAATATGGGATCACCACTTCCGGATAAATCTCTCTTCGTATCACTGAATCGATGTGCCGCACTCTGCTTCTTGTGCGGCGTAACTGCGGTGAACAAAGTTCCCGAAGCAATGATCAAGGCAAAAGTACTGACTGACGTTTGCTATTCATTTCAATTTCGTATTCATTCTGTTCTCAATGTCATAATTCATTGAAACACAGTAGTCTCGATGAGCCCACTTGAAGCCCGTTCAGATACATATTTACTCTGTCGACGTTCCTAGAGCGCTTAGCGGTTATCGATAAAATGACAATCTTCCATTCCGCTAAGACCTTTAATTAACTCCCTTTCTTCGTCTCGCCCGTGGTATATGTCCTGTAACCATAATCTTGTCACCCTTCATCTTTGAGTTGATTGGTTTCTCGCTGTCAAAATCTTTCTGTTTTCGTTGTTATAGCAGAAATACGCTTCTAATCTAAAGTTTTGGTCAAACATACTTTCGCTTATATATCACCTTGCGCCTCAATTGACCGTCCACGTCATTCCTTCTACCATTCATCGCTCAGTCTGCGATTTTAGGCTCGCGCTCCCCAAGCGCCATGCGATCCAAGTCCCCATCCTTCCAATCAAGCTATCCGCCTACCGCCCCTGGAAAAGACCACGTTCATTTCTTTCTGCTCTCAAATTTATCCGTAGGAAGGTCATTAGTAGCCTCCTCTCGCATCCTAGTCCATCTCGAACCCCTATACCAGCACCGACCCATGAACCCAAGGCGAAATCTGAAGTGATGGTCATATTGCGACCTATGAATATCCAGGTCAAGCTACTAGTAGTGCCGAGAAAGGTCCGACAACGACTGCATGGAGAAGAGCCCGCCCTTCATACTTTCCAGCCAGTCCTTTCTCCTTCTTGGCGATCCAAGCGCCCTTCCACAGCACCACAGTTACAGAATTACGGTTCTGGAAAAGGCATTGATGGGCTCGTTCGAAGGAGGGAGAAGAAGCGAGTGTGGAGCGGCGAATGGAATAGGACGGATATACGGGACGTCATTAAAGACCTGAGAAGTTTGATGTGATTTCTGCCTTCCGTTGTGCTCGGCGTTGATGATGTTCGTCTTGTACTCTCTGTTGATAGTCGCTTATCTCTTTTGGTGGATTTTCATATTGTACTTTCACAGTCGACCTTTCTATTTTCGTCTTATCTGATACTCTTTTCTTCATTACTAGTATCCTTATCCGGTCTCAACTTTCAAGATCTCAAGCGCGGTGCTTCCAAGGAAACTAGAAGATCACCTAGCGAAATAAAGTTGTTTATTACCAGTAATGGAGCACCAAGGCCTTCATTGTTAAATGTACAGAGATAATCAGCAACTTTCGTCCTTGAAAAACCAGACACCAGTTACACCACCGAAAAAGCTCTAAGTCTAAGCATAAGTAACATGATACGTCTAGAATACGAGGTCGCTTACCCGCTCGCAGCTGTCCGGTCGATCAAAATGATGCCCTTCGTAGTCCGCAGGAGTCGTAGAACACATCTCCCGCCAATTGTCCCATAGCGGCTGATAGTTTCCCATCTGCGCTTCAATGCGCTTCGAAATACATGAAATCTGTGGAATTGTATGAGCATAAATGGACTTACGCGGTACTTTGATCCTTTAGCGGCGCATCCCTACAGAGACCATGGCACGTTAAGTCCCGGAACACCAAAGAAAATAAAGAGATACGCGCCTTATCCCTGAAATCCTCCCACGTCGTCATACAACGCGGCTCATTCGACTTGACGATCCAATGGCCGTAAGCTCTGGTGGTCCCCTAAATAAAGATAAGTGCATCTGGTATCTGGAAATGATGGTTTCCTCACCGATTTATCCACATCGATAGTACAATGTGCCGGATTTTTGAACTCTATTCTATGAATGGTGATCTCCTTCATCTTACACCACTTCAGACCGTCCTTGTCGCTTGGTACGCCCCTCAGCAGAGCAGAATATTCGCGGGTGCTATAGCGGAGGCATCGATTTGATGGGGTGAGCTCGGTCCATGTGAGGCCGTCAAGGATGAATTGATTTTTTGTCCTTTCGTGGAGGTAAAGGGTGAGAACGATAGCCAAGATAGAGAATACAAGTATGGTTCGAAGGGTTTTACTTCAAGTTACAATTAGGTATTGTAAGATAAAGAAGTACCGAGACACACCAAGATGACGATGTTGATGTTGATTGATAAGCGCTAAGCAAGCGGGTATTCGGAGACTGTTCAGCCTGGTGAGGAGCAGTAATAGACTCACTCTGTGATTTCTCTTGGAAGTGTGTAACTAACGGGATTTGCTGTAGAACAAGATAATGAAGGGAATGTGCGAGGAAAGAAAGAATAGTAACCTACTGGGATACAAAGGACTAGTCTCGTTCACTCCACGTTCAATGTCCTCGCTGTATGGAGGCGGAGGAGCTAAATGAGAGCCAGAGGATATTGCATTTGAGCTTCGCGGAGGTAGCTGCGGCTTGCTGTCTGTCATGGTGATGGGCGGAGACAAAGCTGGATCCGGACTTTCGGGCCATATTGCCGATGACGGCAAATTAGGTTACCGGCCGGCCACTTTCACGACCCTCACCGTCACCATCAAAATTACATCTCTCCCTTTTTCTATCGTCTCTTTGGTTGTAGTAATATCTTGGTACGGCTAGAATTTGAAACATAGTCCGTACGCTATTCTTTCTCCGGTTCACGCCTTACTCATAGATAGGTCAACTTTAGTCCCAAAGTCTTGATGTCGGTGTTGGCAGTGCCACCCTTGTCCCCAACTGCCGCCATGCCACAGCCGTTCTGACGGCAAAGAGCTAGCATCAATGTAGAGAAGATAATCTCGGCATTCTGTCTTTACATGATGCAGCGGTACCTATTCCGTTCTCGAGTACACCTGAGGAAGTCGTCGTCAATAATCCTTATCTGGCGCGTAACCTTCGCGTCGAATATGGACAGCGGCGCCAACTCCTGGAGTGACGACAATATCTCTTATGGTTCAAGATGGAAGATTTCAATAATAATGTTTTGCAGAAACAGTGAGTAGTATTTTATTTGCTCAACATCCTCTCATGCCATTCCTTGCAGATTCGTTCCCTATCACATGTTCTCTTGGCGTCAGTGTCTTCCTGCCGTCTCGCATCACGTTGAATGTGTCTGTCTCTAGCCAGTTAGTTCATACCTGTTGGTTCGGACTAGAAGCGCCTTGCACTCGGATGTGTGACTACCATCGACTATTTGATGCCATCAAGGATCGAGGAGAAATAATGGCGTTTCTGGAGACGAATCCTTCAGTCTAAAGACTAGCTGGTGGTCATGCATCGTCGTATATTTCAACAAGCCCGGATTTGGCTAGATGTACGTGACTCATTCACCTGCCAAGTATCGGCACAGCCGTCTTGACAGACTGTTCTAATCAATGAGCTTCCTTCTCCCTGCCTCAGGCCTCAAGTCCCGTCCTTGAGGACCTTTTCCATGCAATACACCGTTCATCACCTCCAATTAAAATAGTGACATCACACATCCGACCGTTAGGCTAAATGCTACCACTCTCCGTTACCGTTCCTTAGGCTATGCCAAATACAGATGACGCTCCAACATAGGAACCGAGACCCTGCATACAGGTACGTTCTCGTTTCCAGTGCGATAATGGCAACTAACCTAACATCGACCTCTCCCTCCCCAGCACGTCAGAGATTATCAATGGATTCAACCGTAAAGAAATGATCCGAACATAAGGAAACTCCAATCTCGAACTGTCTTCGCGCTTCGCTGAAGCTCCATGCACCATGGTCCATTTCAAATATGGGTAATGCCGGCCAGGGTCTCTTTGCCGTATTCTCAATGCCATCTCATCTCATCTCATCATTACACGGCACGGTACCTTCAGCATCAGTCATTGTCCTTCCGCATTGTTTCTTATTTCGTTTCCGGTCTCGGGGCCGGTCTCATAAGCCTTTCGACAATTCCCTGAACATCGAAACCCAGAGTCAGAGCCATATGTAAGACCTCTCATATCTTTCCCTACCTTGTCCGTTCCACTGACTGACTGTTTTTCAGTCTCAGCCATGACGTCAATCAAGCAGTCTACTCCCGCTTTCTTCCTTGATTTGCTGTCCAGATACGATTGGGTATCGACGTCCAGTCATTCTCCCGAGCTCATTGCGCTATTATCCACCAACGCCGTACCAACGGCCTTCCAAGCTGCTCAGTTAGAGGCTTCTATCGAGGTCCTCGACGCTCCCATTCACGAAATCCAGAGCGAAATTGACCTACTCCGAAACGCGGCTGCCTCTCTGGAGACGAAGATGACACGGCTCAAAGACATCCGGCGCGATTACCGTGCGGCTTTATCCCCCATCCGTCGCTTACCCTCTGAAATCCTCGTCGAGATCCTGCGCTGGACGCCCAAAAAGCAGACCGAACTCACTGCCGCGTCCCCCCGACACGTCTTTGGATTCAACGTGTTCAAGATCGCAACAGGACCATGGCATCTCGGTCAGGTATGCAGGTCGTGGAGAGACGCGGTCCAGTTTCTCTGTCCTGAGATCTGGTCAACGCTGAAGATCACTTGGCAGCGTAAGCGCTCGGAGAAAGAGAATATAATGATCCCAGCTCCCAAGAAGGACATGCTGGCTCTTCTCAATCGGGCGTTGGAACGTAGTCAGAACCACCGCCTTGATTTTTTCTTCAGATGTCGAGGATTCCATGAGGAGGCCGCCGACAATCGGACTGATGAACCTGAAGAGATGAGCCAGTGCTTCGATCTTCTCTTGACGCACTCGAAGCGTTGGGGATCCGTTGAACTCGCTATCGTACCATCTTTCTTATCTCGACTGTCTCTTGTTCGAGGAAGAGTCGACCGCGTTGAGGATGTATACTTGACGTGTGCACCGATCACCATGCCTGGAACCATCGACGCGTTCGAAATCGCCCCCAAGTTAAAAACCTTGGATTTGACAGGCATGCACGCAGAAGCCCACATTCCGTTCCCTGCGGAGAATCTAGTCTTATTTTCAGACGCAAGGCGCCTTCCGGATCACGACACAGTACCAAAGTACCTGGACATCATCGCATCGGCGCCTAATCTTTTGGAGTTTTCGTACCATCACCACAGCGTCGTCCCTCAATCACCTGGTCCATATCATCCTGAGATCGTACACAAATCGCTTCAGACGCTTTCAGCGTCGCTGGGATCGTTGTTTTGTAGCCTAATGGTGCCATCCTTGACACAGATGACTTTGGCATCCGTCAAGAGTGAAGAAGATCTCATGGTGTGCCCCAGAGACGCGCTCTTCCATCTTCACGACTTGGTCGCTCGCTCCCACTGTTCCTTGACTACACTTACCTTCATCGATGCAACAATGGACGAAAACCTGCTTCCCATACTCCGATTATCACCCCAGCTCGTCTCACTCTCCTTTCAGGAGAAGCAGTCGTCAAGGGAATCGGACGCGACCATGGAGTCTCTTTTTATCGATATGACAGAAACTATTCATGTTGGGGATACTCTCCATCATACGCTGCTTCCCTGTTTGACGCACCTGGAGTTCGTGCTTGACGACGTCGAGTTTGACCGTGTGAATTATCTGGACGTTGATTTTGTGGAGATGATTGTTTCGCGGCGTGTCCCGCTCGGTTCGCAGATGCTTGAGTTCCTCCGCATCATAGTCGTAGGGAGAGCATTTGAGGTGCCGATCAGCGATAATGGCGGCTTGGAGGAGTTGAAGCGTTTGGGGGATAATGGATTGGATCTTCAGCTCGACCTAGCTGATTGGGATGAGCGCGTATTGCAGGCAAGCGCGCTTCCCCACAAACCTGATGATGATTGAATGAATGTTAGCAATCATGTCTGTATATTATCATGACTACATCGTACCATCTTGTGAACGTCCATCGTGTCGATTCTCGAATACATATTGGTAAGACAGGAATATAAGGTATCGGAACCATTCAACCCCTGTTGTGGCATAGATACGGTCCCGACCAGTTTGTGCTAGATGGGCTCCACCTACTGCGTCGATAACCCTGATCTTTGAAGTTTACGCGTACATTTCTATGGACAAAATGACTCAGCAGCCCAGCGGAGCGTCGACATCCACCCGTAGGCTACTTCGTCTCACTTCTTGTGACCGCGCTGTGCTAGTAGAAGGACACCAGGTTATTGAATCGTCGCCATATATCATATGCGCGCGACATATTAGCGAAGGTCCTCGTCCTGACTAGAAGGAGAATCAAGATGGCGGTTTTTTCAAGGTAGAGCGGACTGTATCTTGTGTATGTTTCCGTACTCACGGGTGTAGCTCCAGCAGGAATGGCGCCCACGACAAACAATTTGAATCAATCAGGCAATACATTTAATTGAGTAGCGTATCCTTGAATAGATTGACGGTGCGCTTATTTTATTTTGAGCAGTTTGATACATATACTGACTTCTATTTTGGAGGGTTTCTGGGTCGATGCAATGTCTGTGCGGGTAAAGAGCTACGTTATTGAATGGTACTTATGTTCTAGCCTTCTCCTTTCCGTCGTCTACTAATACTAATGGGTATATATAGCCCATGAACTGCGGGAATCCAGAAGGTGTGTATTTTGTCTGCGCATCGTTTCAATACTGACCTACGTCCGATCCACAGAGTGATACACCCTCGGCAGCTTTTCTGCTCACGTATAGCATGAACGATCACTCGAGCTCAAAGCGCACCCAGAGGATCTGAAGCAGCAACTTTCAAGTAGGACAGGGTGCAGGCAAGATGGGAATAAGAGACTGCGGTCGTCGATTAAGGTTCCCTGAGGCTGTCTGACTCTTTCTTTAGCTAATCCCTTCATGTTTCGTTACTGGCCTAACTCTGGTAGGAAAACGCAATCTAATTCTGCGATGTTCACGAAGTATTGCTTTCATTTGGGTGTTAAAATTCGCTCCTAGAGCCTAGCTCTCAAGGGTGATCTGTACATAATCTGGTACTTCAGTTCTTTCTTCCGTCTCTCCGATTTACACGCACTTCGGAACGCGATGATCAAGTAGTTCTCTGATGTGTAAAACGGCGGAGAATTATCTTTCACTCCGACAAAGTTTGTCTCTCTCTTCTCTTCATTGTGACCAGAAGGCACGAAGTCATTGTGTTCGCGATGTGTGTCTACTGACTTTTCATATCCGTGCGTTTATCTTCGGTAACGGGAAACAATCGAATGAAGACCACATGTATACGTGGGTGCACTGCGCCTGTACTCCTCTGTGCTTACTAGTAGGATCACCATCAATCGAAGATCGCCCCTTCGGGTATCGTGCGGACCCCCGTTGCGCAGTTCCCAGTGGCGTTTTAATGACGATCTTACTCACCCTTGATCTCAAAGCTCCAGTAGTCTGGTGAGAAACCGGAGAGAAGTGGCCTTGAGTATCCAGGAACAAGAAATCGGACTTCGGATGTTGGTGATGTCCTACAATCCCGCTCTCTCTGAGTCATTCACTTGGACGCACGTTGGTTACCCGTCGTTTCACTCTGGGTCTGCTTCCCACGTCATCCCAGTTACGATGAGCGTCTAATATTCATATCATACATCGGATTATCTCGAAATCCTTCTCATCTACATGTCCGTACGTCAATGTACCTCGCCCTCCAGCTACAATTTTGAATACGACTATTGTCCCGTACCATAGACTCGATACATCCTCAGGATGGTGCCACTTGTGGTAAAAGTCTGTCATTCGATTAAGACATTGTCCTTTTGATTTTGCGTTTGCGGAGAACCAGATAATGTAGTTCTGAACTCCGGATGAGATCGTTTGGTAGTTCGCGAGGTGCTCTCCTGCATACCTCGACAAGTCGGGTGTGGGATATGGGTAGTTGTACATGCATTGAAAGCTGACCCGATTCACCCCATTGCGGCCTGGTAAACATGAGCAGAGGCTATTTCCAAGAGAAGAGATGAATGCGTACCTAACGGGGGATCAGGAAGGAACTCGTACCCGTATACCTCGAATTTCGACATTGTAATTGGCAGCAAATGAAGGTCATCCTGCGCTTAAATACTCTAGCCATGTCAAATCCGAAAGGCGGTATGGATTTGGATTCAGTCCGACCTGCGCGTATTCTTTCGTGCGGGCACTCACGCTACACAATAAGACGAGATAGAGTTCGGTGGCGGAGATGCACTCGGTGCCGCAGGATGGTTACGACAGACGGTCCGGCCCGTATGCACACGAGTTACGAGTTACATTTATGGAAATGACTACGGAGTACTCGTACCCGTGGCAAAATCTTTACCAGGCATACGACTGAAAAATGTATTTGACGTGTCGAGCGTACGGCAGGAGAATTTGATATCGTGGCTATCATCCCGAGGAGGTTGCAGTGCCCTTGGGAAAACAGGCCCCTGGAAATCCCGTTGTCGCAAGAAGTCTGGTCGCATGATGGTGTATAGAGTTATCAATCTCATGGGTTCGTTAGATTAAACAAAAAGACTTCAATTTAATTACTGCACTTACGGTATTCTATCGTGTGCAAAGTAGTTTATACAGCGTCAATAGTGAACGGTCTTCAGATACGACAGTCGTAGGACACAGATCCAAGATAACAATTGCTGTTATACTCTCGGTGACCTACAGCTTTTGTATCATAGTATTATCACCATAAAAATGGAGGTTCGAAAGGCAAGGAATCACCTACTTTACGCGCGCCCGACAAAGAAAGTTATTCATGACGGTATCGGGACTGGGCTTCGCGGGGGATCAACATATAGTTTCCAGGACCAGTAAGAGCGCTCGAACCTGCCGTTATGATCTGATGGCTGGAGACCACACAGATTCTGGTAATCTAGAAAGTATCGCGGATCATGAAATGGTAGTTAACTGAAGCCTGGGAGCGAGTCCCTACCTTCAATGCTTCGTTCCTTGTCCACAGTCCAGGGTGATCCAACTAGAAGACGCCCTGTCAAGCACCAAGAACATGTGAGGAAATAATATAAATCGTTTGGTGATCAATAGAGTGCCCTCCCTCAGCCGCGAGCAGCTTTGAGAGCAAGTAATTGGAAGGAAGATCCGTCCGGTCACAGTGACAGTCACTCGAGGGCTATCCGCACCGTACCGGTCCGTATTATCTTTCTTTAGGGACCGGCGTTCACACTGTGTAATATCATGACCATCATGCGCTGCGAGTAAATACGGCTCCGAGTCTTATGCAAGCCTTATCTAAGCCATACTTGAAAAGGCGAGGCATTTATAAACCGTGCATCCATTACAGGATGGACCAGCCTTCACTCATCAGGTTAACGGGGCTTGTACGAGCGAAAAAGGCTCGTCTAACTGAATCTAATATTAACGAGCCATTGAAATGCCAAAGGAGCTGATCTATAATCGCAGTTCAATGGCCCAGTCATCAGTTCTGCATAAGCGCCTTTGCGTTGCTTCTTTTGCTCCGGTCGGAAGATCGTATCCCAATCGACGGGAAAGATACACCCCACCAAAACGGGTGCAACGTTATATACCGCACGAAAACGGCATAATGTTACCTTTCAAATCCTTCGTCTTTTGTCAAATTTCATTTAGATGAATACCGCTAATAGTAGACGTGATCTATCTCAATTCCTGATTTGTCTATGGGGATGAAGGACAGCCCTTCTTTTCCCATGCATCAGCACTGACCGAGAGGGATAACAAGGTGAAAGAGATACCATGGTCCTGATAGCAACAAGCCGCTGTACCATTTTCTCGAGAGAAACGCGAATCATGGAATACGCAGTGTTGAGTCATGCTTGGACTACCTGTCGGTTCCTCAAGTAAGTACAGGTTCTTAAGTTTAGAATACTGAAGGACGCAGCTATTAACACGGAACAAAAGCAGTATGTCTCCTTCTATATCTTGTAGCGTCATGTCTCAGCAATCTTTAGTTATTGCGACGCCTCGAGGATTCCGTTGTCCTGTCATGTACAACAATGACTAGCTTCAGGGTCGGATAGAAATGTTTCGAGATCAAACTTCATCGAGTCGCGTATTTCCCGTATGTTGAATACCATCCACATCGTGATTTTTCGTTCACTCATAAACCAGATTGCATTGCGTTCGGCGTTCATTTGCGGTAGTATATCTGAACGGCAATGGTTTCATGTGGTGAGCGCCTCGTCCTTCGTAGTGGATTTGCTTCTTATCTGTCTTTTTGAAGGCAGGTTAGACCATATGTTACTCTAAGCGCCGACGTGGTGTTTCCCTTCCTCCTCTACGACTCTGAATTCGATCACCCGACCGTGGCTCTCCTGCCCAAATGGAGAGCCAGGCTTTAGAGGCTTGCATACGACTCTATCGTTCATCGTCAGTGTATGGGACGGAGATCCGTTCATCAGCAAAGCCAAGAATTCCGGGGAGTATAAGACATTGATACCGAATTGTGAGGCAGAGTTCTCGATTGAGATTTCTGGGAAGATCACAAAGAGAAATGGACACGACGATGAGTATCAATTTGAAGTCAATCTCATTGTGTAGTTTCTCGCTGTGTCGCAGGCTCCTATCTAATCCTTCTGCTAGAAATACATCCAGCTGAAGCCGCGTCCGTCCCCACAGAGTTTTTTTTTAGCTATTGCAAAAGACAATTGTTTGACCGTGTAGATTATGCTGTAGAAAGAGGAGAAAAGTCAATGTAACTCCATAGGAAAATAAGTAGACGTATTAACCCCACATCAATAGCCCTCTGTGTGCGCCGTGGAAATCGGAGAGGCAGAAGAAAGATCCACGATACGTCGACGTTTGACATGAGAAATGAAAAGTGATGCTTTAATCGTGCTTTCCTAGAACAGCTAGGTCAGTAACGTCGTATTACGATCCTACGTCAAGGAGTTTAAGAGGACCGGCTTTGGAGTGGGAACCAAGTGGTCCGCGATGGATCGTATTTTTACGAGGAGAAGCAGAACCCCCGGGGCCCGAAGGTAAGGACTCGCGTAATGGCAGGACACGAGGTCATAGTAGAGCAGTATTAGGCTGAAAACAGAACAGATTATGAGCATAGTGCACTGTATGGACGATTATCGGAAAAGCATCCTTTCAGATGAGTCCCATAGCGTCGAAGAGATAGACGAGAAGTGGCATAGTTCTCCTGGTTCCCGTGAAAATGCGCAATCCTCGCCGACAGTGACTAGTCTGCTCTTATCTGGTTCCTCCGTTATTCCAGGACAAGTAGGGTCTCCGTGAAAATTGACGAGAGAAGAGCAGTACTCCCTGTGCATAGAGTAGTATTCATGACACAGATTACACGTGCCATCAGCTTTATTATTACAAATAAAATATGATGGTGGACAAAGGAATTGGTAGGAAACATTTTTGTGCGCACTGTGGGTTGTGTATTTTCGTCGACTGGGATACGAACTTGGAACCGGAGCAAAAGAGCAACGATGAAGACTGACATTGCAGAACTGACGACTGGGCCATCGAACTGCGATATACACGGGCTCTTTTGTCATTTCAAGTTGATGCTCGTGAATGTTAAGTTCATTTCTGCCCCCTCGTACAATGCGCGAAGGCTCGTCAACCCTGATGGATGACGTCGTTCGAAAGAATGTTGGTTCGTCTTGTAAAATATAAAGTCAATTCAGCTGAAGCGCAGTATTCAGCAACGCTGTCGAATCCTCAAACCACGGAGGATGTCACTGTAGCACCATTATCAATGGTCATGACGTCGACCCATGGACTTCTTATTCGACCGCCTGCAACTGACCAGTAACCTACATTGGATTGGTGAAGGTGCCAGCACAAGGTTCCAAGCAGGAACAGCGGGGTCCACAGCCCTGGCATGGTAAGCCACGCGCCGTGACCGCAAGGGCTCATACCGTTTTGATCATATGGTTTCGTACATCTCTCGGGCTTTACCACAAACTGGAGGGTACGATAAGAAGCGGCAAGGTCACGTCGTTGTTGGTCGTGCTGGGGGTCGGAGAATACTGTTCAGTAGTGGTACGGGTGCAATCCGGGTGCGACAACTCCCTCTGCCAGACGCGACGTGTCAGTCACGTGCTACGCGCTGAGCTTCTGTTTCGGGAAACTCCGCTTTCATTCCACGAACGTTCGTTGTAGCTGCGACCCCCGCATCAAGGAACCTCTACAGGTATGCTATCGCATATTTCCGATGCCGCTGGGTGTTATCAACTCAGAGGCTGGCGGCCGCGGAGGAGCATAAGAACGCTGACATTCTGCTGTTAGTATTACACGGCCTGTGATTGTGTGTCTCTAGCCATTCTTCCAAATTTAATCTTTTTATAGCACGCTCATCAAGCGTGTCACGTTGTTTCCGCCTCACGAATGCGCCGGACGGATTCCACGCGAGGACGACATACCAGCACCATCCAGACGAAGGCAATGGTGCCAAAGTATAGCGTAGTCATCTCACTGCGATTCATCGTCAGCACGTGGGGCAGCTCACCGAGGACTTAGGTCGAAATCCCGACGGCATGATTCTCAAGACGATCAAGGAATGTGCCATCCCGCTGATCGTCAAGCGCGCTCTGGGAGGAGGTGACTGCGATACCCTAACACAGACATCGTACTCCATTCTGAACATGTGGAATCATTCCACGGTGCGTAATCCCCACCGATTTCCCTCCGAACTGTCTAATCGACGAAACAGTTGACATCCATTCGGGACAAGTGCTGCTGTCGTACCCTTGCTCTCGCTGGTGGCGTGCCTTGTCTGGACCGATAGATTCATCGTCCAGCGACTCGCTGACATCACATGGGTTGGCGAAGCCACGACGGACGAAGACGCCCACTTATATTGCCTCTCACGGCCCTCCGCGGACGCTGAATTCCTTTTACAATGATATCAAAGCCCCAACGGACCTCGAGCCAACCCCACCCCCTCTCCTTCCCTTACCCTGCTCGCTCCCGACTCTCAGATCATAACCGAGTTCAAGTACCTTGACATGCTCCAGAGTGATTCTACAAATGTGGCGCTACTAAATGTATGTCGGCCCCTTACACATGGTCCGCCCTGCTCCTATCGACGCTCACATTGCATTTCGTTCGAATGACTCTTTCGAGAATCGAGAATGCAGTGCCGGAGGGAGTCGACTTCGCGTAGCTCCTTTTCCATATTGGCTAGGTCGTTCAAAATGGCGGCTCGGGTGACTCTATCAATTCCGAATCCGGCTCGCAAGCGCTCATTCACCTCGGCGATATTGACAGACGGAGTGTAATGGGGTATAGCGGCGAATCTGCACTCGAAACACAGACACTGATGGATTTTAGGAGAGGATGACGGAAGGAAGGGTGTGCGTACCATCTTCGACAGGTGTACACGAAATCTGAAATCTACAATGAACTGATAATCTTGATGTATCGGAATGGATGATTTTGCACTTGTCACAGATAGGGGTCAATTTCGTTGGACGCAGTGGACGTTGGGAGCAAGCTGGAATTGTGCGCGATCCAAGTGACCGCCCGGCCCGCCAAGTCGGAATCCACGCATCGCGTCTCTTGGTGACGAACCACGACCCTGACCAAGACATCTCCAGGCTACGACAGCAGCCGCTGAATACACCGTGTACACGATGCTTTCGTTACACTGCAGCGCTCGCTATCTCGTTGAGAATAGACCGGCGTGAGCTGGCTCTTCTTTTACGCAGAACAATATCATAGTATCATCTGTACTTCAGGGAGGTTCCGTCTTATCATCGCCTCGTCGCTGGTTACTGCGCGTGCCAGGTGATGAGACCCAAGTACGTGGACTCTCCGTATTCTCAGTACTTTTCTTATCTGTGCATGTATTAGAACCATTTTTGAAGCCACTCCACTTCGTTCAGGGATCCGACCATACTTGCCCTCGACGTTCTGAAACACGTCGCTGTGATATCGACCGACTCCATATCGTGGCATTCCTGAGACGCCGTCTCATGACTTGAACCCACTTTGAAGCGTACATAGACTTGACGGGGGCATTATGTACGAGGCATAGTTCCTGCCCGACCGTGACATAATCTGTTCCTCATCTTGATTCGCGTGCACCTTCAATTGATCGCGATCTTGACTCTTTTCGGCGGCGTCCTTCCGGAATACATGTCCGCTGCGACGGGCGAGTCCTCGATGGTGGAAGCAGTTTCCATGCAAGGACGAATTGTGGTAGAGGAGACTAATAAAAAGTAGGAAACTTGTATACAGTCTTAATAAAACGGGTTCAACTTTACCTCGGAAGGAAAGTCTAAGAGCTGATTAACGGCGCAGGTTCAGCTGGCACTCAATGGTAAATTGTAAGGTGGTTAATACATGATGATAAGGCAGCGTTTATATACTACTGCGGAAGAGGCTTCCGTCGTCTTCATAGTGAGTCGCCCAACTGCGGATTAGTGTGAGCGAAAATAGAAACTATTAATAGGTGAGGGTCGTAAGAAAGGAAAGAAAGCATATGTTGTAAGCAATAGGGGGAGGAAGACCGTAGGGATACTATAACACAAATGTTACCGTCATTTTACGATCCGTTTACATAGGTATATCTCTTGTCTTGTTGTCTCTGATGAATTTCGACGTCTTGCAGGGAAGAGAAAGGGGACACGGTAATAGGTACCAATTCGAAGTCCATGTCAGCGAAGACATCGGGTATGGCTTCTCGCATGTTCCTGTCTAATTCTAGGGACTGGCCCACTTCACGGTCGGACGAAGCTGTATTAGCGATGTCTCTCGAGTGAGGATTCTTAATTTCTCAATGTTGCTCCTTCTGGTCACAATGAATACAGGGAATAGCAATGGAAGACAAAGGTTCGACCTGCGGAAATTAGACCATAGAAAGAGACAAAATAATTAATGCAACTCCGTAGCTCATAAGAAGACGTATTAACCCCACATCAGGGCAATAGACCATAGCTTCCTGCGTGGACATCGGAGAGATAGAAAGAAGATCCACATTACGTCGAGATCACCTTTGGGAATAAGCGGCGACATTTGACATATACTTAAATGAATTTGATGCTTTCTGAGTGTCGCGGGAGACGATCGTGCCTTCCTACAAGAGTTAGGTCCTCGAGGGGTTTAAGAGGACCGGCTTTGGAGTGGAACTGGCCGTCGATGACTGTGTGCGATGAAACGAATGCATCAAGAGAAGCAGAACCCCCGAAGAATGCTTGCAGTAAGGACTCGCGTAATGGCAGGACACGAGATCATAGAATAGTATTAGTCTCCTCGAAGCACAGGTTGGTTGATTCCATGAAGGAAGGGCGTAGCACACTGCATCAATCCTCACTCCGTACTCGCCGTGTCGCCATTGAGTCCAAGTAATAGGACGAAGCGGAACATTGAAAATATGTTCTGTAAGGTGCGTACACGGAAGAACGGGAATTGTAGAGAAATCCTTGTTAGGATGTCGCAGTCAGAGGGTTATTCCCAACGATTAGCCACCGTCATCTTGTACTGGTTGTGCTGTTCAAGAACCGGAAGCGTGTACCGAAGATATTTTTATCAATCTTGAAGTTTGAGTGCCCCAGTCCGAAGAACTAACGTCGGGCGAGCATTGGTTGGGGCATGTGAAGAGATAATGTAAGCCAGGATTTCGTATTGGACTAAGTATAACAGGAAAACGAGTGAAGGGAATAAATGCGCGTATTCCAATCGAAACGAGGGGATTATGGATCCAGGCTGGTCTAAAGCAAAATAAAGTTAATGGACAAGAGTCAGATATGTTGGAGGAAGGAAGAAATTAGTACGATGGAAGTCGTTATATGCGATCTAATAGGCCTTAATTATTTCGATACTGGACAAACAAGGGTTGAAAAAATCACTGGTCAGGCGAGATAAAAAGGCTATACGACACCTGTGACCTCGTGCTATGCCCTGACTGGGATTCGATCGCCCGACCAGAGAAAAACGTTGTCACTGTGTGGATTGATAGTACCGACGGCCGCTGCACCATCGATGTACTGACTACAAGGATATTGAAACCTATCATCACGGCCGAAGATACATATCTTTATTGGAATCAGACTCGTACGGAAACTATCTTTGCTTCGAACATCGTCTGAAGCCATCAAGCTGGAATAGCAAGTCATTCAGCTGGAAGGAATAAACTCTCAGGAAAAGGACGTGCTCTCACATTTGTTCCGAGAGGGTTTCGTCACTTCGTCATTGTCGCATGAGAGGCTGTTATCGTGGAAGATTTGGAGACGAGGAGCGTAGCTCTTCTGGTTTCTGCGGAAAGCCACAGCTCTCGCCCTTGGTCTTCTCTTTGCCGTTCTTCCATTCTCCAAAGACGGCGGGGTCTGTTGAATTTAACTGGAAAAGAGCAGTACTCCTGCGCATAGCGTAGTCTTCCTGGAATGGACTACATGTACTGTTAGCTTCATTCCGCGAAGGACAATACGATAAGACATCGCAGGTGATAGTATACCCCTTTTCGTGCAGGCCGTATATTTTCCGTCGACTGGGATACGATCTTACTGCCAGAGCAAAAAACGGACTGTGACACTGAATGCAATCATTGCAGAACAAACGATTGGGCCATCGCACTGCGATATACATCGACTCTTTTATCATTCCAAACGCTCCGTTGAATATTAATCTCATTTCCACTCACCTCTCTTGCTCGTACAATCCCGTTAACCCGTTCGAATGAATCCTGTGAAATATCAACTGGAGCGTGGAATTGATGATGCAGCTATGAAACGTGAGAATATATGTTTGATATCCATGTCGGAAAAAAGGTTCCTCGACCACGAAGAGATCGTCTGGCATACAAGCATGTGCGAGGTTCGCAGGATGTAAGGGATACGGATTTCCTTCGGACCGGTAGCTACGTCATTTATTTTCTTTTGCTTACATATCCCTTGCGGCAAGCATCGTAAGTACGCGCCGCCGCTTTCGACTCTTCTCTCTCTTAACCTTTGATTTTTACCCTGATGTCGCGTCTTTGACTCTACGTACTCTGGCTAATATACGCAGATGGTGCTCTGTTCTCGGGTTGAAGACCCTCCTTAAGGTAGATCTCTTACACAGGAACTTCGTCGCCAAAGCCTATTTATCCGCTCAGCCATAAGCGCCGCCGCTGCCGCTGTGCTAAGATCATGTACCGATGCCAGACGACGAATGTGGTGGCATTTCAATCCTCCGAGTCACAATAACCTGTCTGATTCACATAAGCACATTGGCAGAGTGTCAATATGGTAACCGACCAAAATTTTGTTGAGTTTACGCAAATAGGGAAAGGTATATGGGTAGCGGTACACGACCTACGTCCTTTGATGAGTCAAGAGGAGAAAAATTGTAAGCCATCGCACGGAATCAACCTCTAAGCATTATCAGTACCAGCAGGCGTCGAGAAGAGTAGTTCTTGAGGCGTATAAGGATAAGGAATACCGTAATTCACGTACTTAGTGCAGAGAGACGGAAGGAAGGAAGGAAGGAAGCGAATTGATCCCGGACGGGACCGTTGTGCACATGCCCTGATTGAAATTTCTGCACCCTTAAGTCATTTCATCTATAGAAATGGAAAGATCAGAGGTCCTTGCCATCCCTGTAATACGTCTCCGAAACCCTCAGTAATTCTACAAAAAAATCTCGGCTTCGTCTCTGAAGATCTGAACCACCACGACACGGAATTGAACCATGATTCTCTCCTACAAGATCTGCCATTGAGTCATCGTGTTCAGACAGCGATTGAAAATAAGGCATTGGAAGAATGCCAGACCACGTAGGCCGTTACTGTAGCACCGTTATCAATAGATATGACAAGTCGAGCCGTATTCTTCTCATTCGACCACTTACAATTAAGAAGTATTCGTTGATCCAGATTCCACCTGGCACAGTGGCGTAAAGGACGCAGGTTTCTTCGACATCGAAAGAGACAGCACTTGCGCCATGTCTGGGCCTCCACAATTGACAGAAATACTGTCCAGGCCCTAGTATTTCTTGAGCCTAGACGCGTCGCGCGTCAGCGTTTAAGTCACGTGTTAGGTGCTGTGCTTCTGTTTTGGGAAACTCTTCTTGCCTTACGTCCACGAGCTCGCCCGCATCGTTGTATCTACGAACCTGTTTTGGGACATCAAGGAACCCTACAGTCTGTGTTATCGCCCATTACCAATGCCGCTGGATGACCTCTACCCTAGCACTAAGCGTAGTTCACGTGTGTCAATGACAATGACGGCGCTTACTCAATCATAATGGACTTTTTGTCAGTTTCTTCTTAGTGACGCGTGGTGCATTGATGTCTAAAACCTTTAGACTCCACCGACCATCCGCGCATCTTTGATGATCAATCCCGCCTGCCGTCGTGGCGAGGCCAGAGTCCGCATGCCCGACCTTCAATGTACCATTGTGGAAAAGCATGCGCATAGAACCCTCTCTTGCAGTTCCCATCCATCATAATACTGTCAGCCAGACACCAATTTTTTGATTTTCCTTGTGACTGAGCTTATGTCGGACTTATAGAGCGTAAGACGTGCGGATCCATTCCGATGTGCTTGTATTAACAGTTCGGATGTCCGATCCGGTTTGAATGCAAACACATTCACATTTTGAACATCGATATCCTGAGCGGACTCTGACAAGCACCAATAAATAGTTTGTTGATGCATAATCTGTGGCCTTACCGTTTACTGACGCGCTTTCATTCAGACCTAGCAACTCAATCGATTACAAGGAGCAGCGGGTGTCGGTTCGCGGTCCTTTCCACGGAATTCTGCGCGCTTCCTGGTCGTGCATAGAATACCCTCACACTCGGACTTAAAATTGTTTGCTGCTATAGCAATGTACGTCTGACTTCACCGTTTAACGTTAACGTTCAACAGGGAATCTTTGACGTCTTGAATTACGAGAATTATCGACGCAGGCCTTTTTATTTCGCCCTCAACATCGTCTGAACTTTCCTACAATCCGAGGATCAACTGGTATTTACACGCAGTCCTTCGGGTGGAGAAGGGACAAGTCACAAAGCAATTCCCCCTCGTTTTTAATCCCACGGCACGGAGTCAAACAGTGATTCTGTCAAGGATAGTGTACCACTGAGCTATTGTGCTCTAGCGGCTAGAAAAATGAGCCCTCGATTATACCCTGAACGGCCCTCCCGTCATGGACGCAGCTAACTTCCTTCGAGACGACGGGCATATACAGGTGGGAGACGTCTAGTTTGTTTGACCGTCAACTCGGATTCTGATTCCTTGTCTGTATCTGCCAGTCTTCCGGTGCTGCAGCTCTACGGATCTGCCTAGTACCTACCGTGTCTAATAAGACTCTGTAGGTTCACCTGCTGGGTTTATTTAGCGGGGATTCGACTGACCGCTGTGAATGGCCCAATATTGGATCTCGATGTTCTGTTACAAATAACTGGGAGGTCCCGGTCAGGATTCAAGAGCAGCTCCCATGCTAACTTGAAAAAGTCACATTATTTGTTAATATGTTAATAAGTAAACCCAGTGAGTGGTGGTATCTGAGCAACGAGTCTCACCCTTACGCACTTGATTCAAGTATTTTTCTGCCATTCCGGCGCTAACAGTCTGTGTTAGTGCTTCGTCAATTTTCCTAGCGCTCTTTTGCCTGAAATTCCGATAGCGTCCGGAAAGCGTTATCTCTACTGTACGATCCCTGGGTCTGTGTTCGGTCGGATCTACTCTTATGTGTCTTCCTCATTTACGTGCATATACAGGTCACACGTCCAACGCCTGTTGCTTTGTCACCTCAACCCGTCACTATCTGCTCATCTATAAAGTAGCAGTATCTATGCATTCATATTGTATTGCCGCTCTGACCATCACGACAGACTCGTATCGACCCTCCCCCGTAGATGGATGCTGTTAACATGGCAAAGAACAACGCTTGATCGCTCCGGCGCGTTTTCATAGTATCTACCCAAGCTCCTAATACGGTTGCCTTGTATTCAACTTGCTGTTCAGTCTCGACACCAGCGCGCTCATTTTCTGAGCCACAATCCCACCGCCATCACCGTACAGCTCTCTGCGTCACTGATCGCGTCTCTTCCAATCGTTGGCCTGACTACACGAATCCCGATAAATGATTCTTTGATTCATGACTTCCTCGCTTTCGGCATTTACTGATGCGTTTAATTTAGCCCCAGCCTAGCGACCAGTTAACTTATCTGCAGCATGGTCTTGTAGTAGCCATAGTACCGACTGTAGCTCGCTGCTTTTTTTTTTTTTCATGAGCTTGTCTACCCAGTGCATAATATAGCCCTCGAATCTAGAAAGCCGCCTATTGCTAAAAAGATTTTACATTACCTCGTTGTTTGGACGATGAGTTTATGCCATACATTCCGAGAAGTCTATCCTTGCTGCCCGGGCCTTTTTGATTTGTCTAAAGACAATGGGTCAGCATTGGGTGATGAAGGATCTGGCGAGTTCTTTACATACAGGTTGAGCTCGTTTTATATTTCATCAAGAGATTCAGCTTCAGGAGTTCATTTCACCATATACTCCAGGACATTCACTCTATGGGAATAGTATTATATTTTCCTTGCGAGTGGACCGATTGATGGTAAGTACTATTTGGGTGCTCTGACGTTGTTCCTTCAAGTCAAAGCCATATAAAAGATGTATGAGCCCTGATCGGAACATGCCTAGGTAGCAGGTCCTCTTTGCTACACAAATCAGCGCAGTGGTGGGTATGCTATAGCCATCACTGCTGAACTGATACCCCTCGCCGTAGCCGACTCTCTGCAAGTACCTACTCACAAATACGCGTCGTCCAGGGGTGTTCAAAGGGTCATCTGATTTGCTCCTAAAAATAGTGTAGATATGCGGCGTTCGTCGGAATCGTTGATGGAAGGAGAGGATAACATGGTCGTCTATCCCTTACTCATAAGACCTGATGAAAAGGTTCCAAATTGTTGAATAAAAATAATATCATACAGCACATCTCATGCATCGACACGGAATCGAACGGTTACATCTCCCCCGGGAATCTCCCAATGATCTACTGTGGCGTTGCGATGAGAGTCCTTTTGGAGAATGAAGATCATTCAGTACGGAAAATCAGGGAGAGAGATTACTTACCCTAAGGAAATCGCGTGGGAGGACGCGGACTCCGGAGGCGCACATTGAACCAGGGCAGAAAGGGCCTGGATAGGGGAAATCAGCATGTGTTCGGCGGAATAGAAAGATGAACGTTTCCTATCGAGCCGAGACCCGCTAAGAAAGCAATTGGACCTTCTGCCAAGGATCAGCAATCCTCACCATTCGAGCAATTATGATGGAGTCCGCCCGATCCTGTCGGTATGCTGACAGGACCTAGGTTTGTTCACCCCGTTTTCAAGATTTGACACATTTGATATCAGTTCCGTCTGAGCCAGCTCCATGTAGGTGTTAAATCTCACCTTTCCGCATACATAGGCCAATCGTACAGATCCCTGTTGATCGGCTAAGGTTGTTGGAAAGGAGAAGTCTGGTAACTAATTAGACACTCAGCCGTACTAGAATGAAGAATATCCACTCTCAGCTTGGCATCGCACACTGACAATTAATTCCTCACTGCTAAGTAATCTGAAAACTCTTAGAATGTTCCAAAATAATCCGCTACTTTGGCGATATTTTTGTCACTTCGAATGGAAGCTAGTATACGCTACGTTGGACGTCCGAACTGCGCTGTAAACGAAGCGCCCGCACTGGTTGACGCCAGTCTAGAAGATCAGTGTCAATGCTCTACTGTAGTTCTAGTCAACGCAAAGATGAACGGTCGACCATCTTTTGACATATTGCACCGTTATTGATCTACCTCACCTTGTCTCGTTCCCCATACAGTTTGCGAATGCAACCCTGAAATAAGCTGCGCGCTAGTTACCATTTGAGTGAATGATGGACTTGGGGCGGGTATCTATTCATCATTTTCGATTGCGATTACATCCGCCCAGTGCGCCACGAGTCCTCAATATTGAATACCAACGACGACTCTCCGACATTAACAAATGTAAGCGTTAAAGATGGAATCTGACTGCGGAACATCTGTTGCTTGTCCGTTGCTGATTATTACTTATCCCGAAATTCAGGGGAACACTCAAGCTGATCGTCGCCCTTAAATGTTTGCATTTTATTCAGAGTAGTGCGGAGGCGTTGAGGCAACAGCAGTTAAATCGGGAGGATATGGCTTGTTGAGCTTGGTTCAGGCGAAGTGCCGGCCCGTGCCAACACGTGACGTGAAGGGCTTTTTTTTTCTGATTCTCATGTCGTGGCTCCGACCTTCTTCCTCTGTATGATGCGCGCTCGTAGTATGTCTATGGATAATCTCAGCAGGGAACTTTGATAGATCCCAGTAAGCCGTTCACTTCTGTTTCCAACACGTTGCCCGTGGCACTGATTTTAGTTTCCCGCCACAGTGACAGGATGCTGTGGATACCCGTGATGTTGCTTGAACATCGAACTTTCAACAATGAATATGTTGGGAACTCGTCAACGCATGCAACACCCGTCCCATTTCATGATTGTGGCGTGTCGCCCGCGCTGTTTTCGTGGGTTCCCACTTCGCGCTCGAATGAGATTGGCTGACTATTTCTGTTCCATTGAATTCTAGAGTTTTGATTATCCATGTAAATCTATGTTCCGGTAAAAGATTCCTTACCCGTTAATCACGTCAAGGAATTGACGCAATCAACGAATAGCCTCTTATCATGCATCATGATGATGCACGATCCGGCCGGGAGATGTGATTCTCCTTCAATATTTTTTGAAGAAAGTATAGGACTGACATTTTTACCGAACTAGGCCACGTACGTTCAACTTGTTGAGCTATGTCGTGGTCAGCTTTGGATGGGGTATACCGTCTCGCGCTTACTTACCCTTTTCCACTTTTAGAATCTCAGCGGCGGTTCCAAGACCAAAGGCGATTTGTTCCATCAAGCTGCTGGAATGACGCAATTGCCTGATTATCAGTCAACAGTGAGTAATGAGGTTCACGTATATCTCCGGTTAGGAGGCGCGGTGTGCTTTCTGCAAAAATGCGTATGAAATATGAACGGAGAACAAGTTACGTTCATGGTAAGGACAGAAAGTATTACCACACGCAGTAAGTTTCTATCCACTCATGTATTGTGTTAGATACTCATTTACGATTCCAGATCAACAACCGCATCGTCACCTGCTTGATTTCATGCATCGTATCCACCATTTCCGCGGAGATTCTGCTTCCAACGGCTCCAATACCACCGGTGTTTCAGATCGGGGCACCATCTGCGCTGGTACATCTACATTAAGCGCGTAAAGTGGTCCCCCTGTCGACGGTCGACTAGAGTGACCATCTTTATGGGTGTGACCGTGTCCAACCCGCAAATCAGCCTTTTTCTTCAGTTAAAATGTATACTATATCTCACCGGTCGCCACTATCTGACGAAATTTGCTTTCCTAAATAGCGAAATCCCCGTTTGCGATGCTTCTTACCATATCGCCTGCTTGTCACGAGCATACCATCAAACGCTTATTGATCAATGGTTATTTATATTATATTCTAACCATCTACATTTTCCAGTGTTCGAAACTTGATGACGCGCGCTCGAAGGGGTATTCTCCTCCCCAGGATTCGACGTCCAACAAACTTTCCTTGACAGCATTCTGGAGCTCTCTCGCCGCTTCGCGAGCTTTGGCTATAGTCATCGACACGTCCTCCTTCAAGCTCTTCCTTCGAACTCTATGAACTCGTGATATCAGCCTCCTGTATCAGAACATCATTCCGGCGCGAATTGCTTACTTGGATGGCTTGACAAATATCTGCATCGACTTCTGCCAGTATATCTGCCATCTCGCTCTCCGCGTTCCATCGAAGTCCGATGGTCGCACGGACGACGACAGCGAGGACTAACAGGCTCGCGAAGCCCAGACCGGCGCCAAAGAGGCAACGTGCACGACGCAAGGTATCCTGAAAGTTCTCAGAGGGATACATGCTTCCGTCATGAGTGTCTCTCTTGAAAAGAGGCCCTCGAACCCGCCCAGTACTTGCACCGGATTGATGCAAACGGCTACGCGCGGCCGCGGAGAAGGTGGAGCCAATGCTCGGTATTCCAGATCCAACGAGATCTCGGACAATTGTACGCAGGCTGTGTAGTAGGTCAGCGTCATTCATTGGAAGTCGAAGCGAATTATACTGACTCGTCGACCTGCGCATTTGCGATAAAGGTGTCTACCATCAAGTTTCTAGGAGAGCAGCATCGGCATCAGCCGCCGTACTGTTTTCATCTGAAACGGTGCTTACACGTGTCCCAGTGCTGGTCGCACGGTTAGAGATGCATCTGGAGCAGGCATGGTGTATCCTTCGAAGAGTGTGTGAATTCGATGTCATTCCATCCATGGGTCATATCATCTTATACGACTTGCCCATCTGCTGTGTCGGAGTTCTTCCTCCGGAAGATCAGTGATTTAACCCTGCCAAATGGGTTTCTTCATGATCCTGCGGCCCACTGGCGCAGTTGAGGTCAGTCGTCGGTAAATTCTATGATGACCGCAATTATTGCGATGCCTCCCAGAATCAGAATCTAAAGTCTGCTCGTTGTATTCTGATAACTAGCTTGCTGGAATTTGGACTGTCACCCTTTCGACCGGGCAACTTGTTCTTGATGTCACAACTCATATCCCCGAGGCAGACCGGACCCAGCCTTTTGTATAAATGCTTCGCCTGAGGACACGCAACTTTGGGTTTACATTTCACCTTTCTGCTACTTGAACCATAGACAGTGTCTTTGCGTTTCTTCTCAGCGATGACTTCCTTGGAAACATTTCGCCTCGGGCCCCTCCAGGTCCCTCGAATATGGACCGGGCTATGGCAGTTATCGAGTAACGCCTGGGGAAGCACTTCTGCTTCCAAGATCCGGCAAGCCATGTCTCGTCACGTCGAATCAGGGTACACTGCTTTTGGTGCGTTTGTTCACATCTGCATCTGTTCATGATACCCGATACTGATCTGAGTGTTATAGACATGGTATGATACTTTGGCATCGGATCTTTATTGATCTCTCTCACCATCCTCCCTTTCCCCGAATATTACAGGGTGCGGAATTTCCCTACGACTTTTACCATCATCGAATTGAACCACGTAATTTGACAGCGGACCACTACGGCAGTGCGGAGATTATATTTGTAAGGCAGTCTCTTGCGCAGTTTATTAATATCCTACTAACTGTTCGGACAGGGACAGTTCCGACAAAGCCAGCCCAGTCCGTCGGACATTATTGGAGCGACCAAATGGTGCGTATTTAAGACCATCGCGCCCACCCGAGATGTGGTCGAGGCCGCTGTGCGAGAGCGTCTTCAACGGATGCAAACAGATCATGTCGACCTTCTCCAGGTACAACTGGACCCTCTTGACGTCATTCCCCTACCCAATCCTTCTCTCTACAGTTCCATTGGCAAGAATACGGGAATAAGGAGTACCTTCCTACCCTAGAAATTCTTCAAGATCTTCAAAATAATGGTTTGATAACGGCGATCGGACTTTGCAATTTTGACGCTGTTCATACGGATGAGATTTGTACTCAACTGGGGCGAGGTGTCATTGTATCCAATCAAGTGCAGGTAATGCCCTTCCTACCTGCAGATACTGGCTACCAATAATTTGTATCACTCTTCGCAGTTTTCATTGATTGATACACGCCCGCTTCATGGCATGTCTGATGTCTGTGACAGACATGGTCTAAAGCTCTTGACCTATGGTACCGTTGTGAGTATCCTCGTAATGTCCGTTCACTATCATGATGGAATTGGTGTTACCTTTAGTGTGGCGGTTTTCTCTCTGAGAAATGGCTTAATCAACCAGAGCCGGATTCCTACACTGGTAATCTTACCCCCTCTCAACGAAAGGTACTCTCCCCTTTGGCGTTCCTACGCCCGTCTCATCACGGACCTTGAAATACAGTACCTCGACATGATTGTAAAGGCCTGGGGTGACTGGACTCTTTTCCAGTCCCTTCTTTCGACACTTCGCATCATCGGTGATCGCCATGGAGGAGTCAGCATCGCCAATGTTGCCACACGGTGGGTATTGGATCATCACTTCGTTGGAGCAGTGATCATCGGTATGTAATGTTCTCCGATGACCATTTAATTAGGTCTCAGTTACAAATTCCAGGAGCGCGCTTGGGTATTTCCGAACATCCGTCGGACAACAGCCGCGTCTTCGAATTCGCTTTGACTGAAGAGGATCGTGCTGCTATCGAGACTGTCTTGGAGCTCTCAAATGGTCGCCGGATGATTACTACCATCGGCGATTGTGGGGCTGAGTATCGTTAAGATACATAGCTTTGTGTGGCTCCCAACTTATAGAAATGATTGATGCTTGATATCGGATTTACCTTACCGTCTTCTATGAGCTGTGAAAATCACTGCCCTGAGATCCCGCCCACGCGGAGCATTTGCCAGCCATAAAGTATTCATTTTGAGGGCAGTGCAGTGAATGTCCGATCAATTCAGGTACGATCCTTCATGGGATTCCATACCCAAGATCCGACCTTCCAAGCATGACAAGAGGAACACGTTACTTTCTGGATGTTTCAACGTCTGATTGAGAGCTCCAAGTGCACCTGCTCCGAAGTATACCGGCCAAATACAACACTGCCAATCTAGGAAGTTTTCTTCATCGCCAGAAAAAGGCTGTCCTTTTGGGTCCCAGATCCCGCTCGCCACATGGAAGCTCTGAGAACATCATTTGCTCTAACTCGTTTCAAAGTGACTGCAAATTACTCGGAATTAGGCCGTCAAAAGGGGGACGATGCCGTGCAAAGCTAAGATTTCATATAGTTTTGCTGTAGAGAGAAAGAAACTGTGGGGCGATTTACGTTCTACGAATGCAACGATTTCAGGTGTACGTACTTTTATCACACTCGCTATGCAATACAACTGCCATTATTAAGATCAATCATCTTCTATTAAACCAGGAGCAACATGCATCTCTCGCTCAATGATCATTCGCCGCCTCATCTGATTCGAAATCATTGTCGAACTATTGCAGGGATGTCTACAATTCTGATCGAAATTTGGGAAATTGAGGATAACACCACGTTGAAATTTGTGTTGGCTGCTAACCCGCCTTTCCAGGTAAGTAAAAGATGCCAAGCTGACAGATAAATGGCGCGTTGTTGGGGGAAAAGAGGCGGTCATTGCCAAATTAATGAATCCGATCAAAACTTCCTGAATCACATGGACAACACTTCCCTCCACATGTGGTCGCGCACCCTGTGCCGTCACCAGCCTCAGAACGCGTCCATGACAACAAATGTTATTGTATTGATATGTGTATGTCTTCTAATTATTCCATGGCACTGTGGTGGATCAGATTGATATCGATTGATGCAACTCATTTGCTGCCCGAACTCGGAGTCCTTCAAATCTAGTCGACACTTGGCGACTGAGGACATACGTGTCAGACTTTCTTTCCTTATCGAGACCTAATGTATTTGCTTGGCCACTTCTCAGGTTCTATGCTACTTGTCTTGTACTTGTCAACCCGTCAATACATTCGACTGTTCTTGTTTCCTTACCCTTCATCCGGGCGGCCCAAATATCGGTCTGGCGAGTCCATCGAAGTGGTCCCGTGGATAAACGCAGCTGTTTTGATACCTCTAGCGTCTTCGGCCACACCAGTGTCCCTTTTTTCAATTGAAAGATGCAACCAGCTTCGGGAATCGGGATGTCGGCCATCCAAGAGCTACGAAGCAATGTTTCCCGCTTCATCGAAGATCATTTCTGTTCTTGCCTGAGCTTCTTAGCGTATAGTATATACCAATCTGGTATCGACTTCGCTTCATACTTGGGTGCGTGGGACTTCGTGCTCACTTTAACGTTCCAGAATCAGTCTTCGTGAATAATTGATCGGGCCTTCGTGAGTCATGGATTATTTTCTGGCACTTTATTCTCTCACATCCCCCTTCTTTTTCACCTACATCTCCCAAGTCCTTTATGAAAAGAGGCAGAGCGACGGCCAAGTTGTCCAAAGTACTGATCGAGAGCATAAGTTCATGATGTCTAGATTAAATTCTGTGCTCTCGGAAGGCGATGATATCGATGAAGTGAGTTTAATGATCACTTTGGTGTTCGTTTCACTCACTTTCATGCTCAGCTTCGCTTCAGCCCGAACGTCACTAAACTAAATGTGAAACTTGAAGAGCAAGGACTTTCGCTGCCTATTTCGCCGAGGAAGAAGGCAGAAGTATACCTGTACAAGGACGAATGCACTGTGAGTCTCTAATTCCGACTGCTTAGTCTCTCGCCTGACTCACTTCGTATGATCAAAGAGAATTTGGAATGCAAACAAGAAAAGACTTGGATATCGACCATGGGATGGCGAGGAAACCTGGGCCAACTACTCCGACGAAGTCTTGAGTCCTCTCAAAGAAGCGCTATTGAAGGAGAAGGATGAAGTCATCTATGCAGCACGGGCCATGAACTATAGCGAATTTCATCGACTGTTATATCTTCAATATCCATGGCTACGGTCCTTAGAAAAACGAGTGAAAACGGCGCGTCGGGATGGTCCTGTGAACATTAGCGATTGGTCTCTGAAAGCGCCCACATTTGATAAAGGAGTGAGCCACCCCCATTTACATTGATGTACTACTTTCAGCGCTAAGCATGCCTAGTGCTTCAAATGCCAGATAGCCGGACTGCGTTGTGAAGCGAAAGCGATTGGGGTGCCAGTCGGCTCTCCAGAAGGACGTAGGAAATATAAGGGACTTGGCTGCAAGTATTGCATTGCTTCTCGATCTGGTACAGATTGTGACGCGTGGATGGACTGTTGGGATTACTCCCCGTCCAAACGCGTGCCGCTGACGCCAGAAACGCCTCTCAGGAAGCCGAAACGTAGGAAGGAAGAAGAAGTTGAAGAAGAAGAGACACGCAGCGCCCAGAGAATGCGTGGCCCAGAGGTCTCCCGTGACGATGGTTCGAACGATCAACGAAGGCTATCAACACCATCTCCTCCTTCACAACAGAACAATATTCCACACCATAACCGAATTCCATCGTCTATCGCAACGCTCGACGAATCGCTCGATACAATCAGGGCGGGTTACCATTTACTTGCGGACGAGATGCAGGCAGAATGCACAAGACTCGCTACAGAAGTCGCATCGATGAAGAGAGAATACTCTGATTTGAAGGAAGAACACGAGAAGATCCAGCGAGAGCTTGAGAAATTCAGGAATCAGAAGCAGCTGCCAGGGACGACTGTCGAAGAATGGAGGAGAGCTTTTCGGTGATGAAAGGAATGGCTGGGAAAGCGGAAACGGCGCTTGCGAATCTTGAGGGACTCATGAAAGAGCTCTTTTCGAGGATGGTACGACCATAAATTGTACTTGCAACAAGGAAATACTGTAAAAATAGCTCTAGCTCACAATAAAGGGCCAAGCCTCCACGAGAGAATTGCTGACATCGCAATTTGAAGAGACGTGAAGAACGCTGATTTATTAATTTCCAGTCCTCTGCAGTTTCCGCAAGGACTTTATCGGTCCTGCTGAATATGCCTCATCCGTAGTCTCCTCTGCTCCCGAACGCGACATAACTACAGGTTCTAGATCATCCAAACAGCTCAGATCTAGGAACCGTTCGAGCGGATGGTTCCAAAAACTTTCCGTACACTCCCGGTCATGTATATCAGGGAAATTCTTAGCAGGTATAAATGCTGTCGGTGGAGGAGTGGGACGCGGTGGGAATGTGATGTCTGCCCGCCCGTGCTTCAGCATCATAACATCTGCCTCGAGTAGTGAAATCCGTTGTTCCTGTGCCTTGAAACGACTATGAAGAATTTCAAGGAACTCGGTGGATGTCGGATTATGTTTCTGGTCGGGAGAAGTAATGTGTGTATCGCATGATACTGGTTCGGTGGAGAAGGGTATTTCGTGCGACACTGGATCAACATCCATGGTATTCGAGCGCAGATCGGCGTGGTGGGAGGATAGACTCCCACCTGCGGGTGCCGGCGCTTCGAACTCTTGCCCCCAAGTTCCTGTTTTCTTCCAATGCGCGAGACATTGCAGGGCAGAGAGAGACGATGGAAATGCATTGACCGCATCCCACACCCAATCATCCTTATATTTCTTCAGACCATCTACCCAGTGGTCCAAAGAGATACCGCCCTCTATCTGTTCTTCGTCGAGTTTGAATCCTTTATATCCTTTCAAAACCCATCTCTTCCAGTCTAGATAGGAATAATCTGAGTGAGCGCAGTGTCAAATTGCATGTTTCAAGACATACCGAGCTTCACCGGATCCTTCTCATACTCCTCATTTCCATACATATCCCAAAACTCCTCCACCTTCCCCGGATCGGAAAGAAGCCACCCCATGCGATACCTCACGAGAGCCCGATCAAACGTCTTGCACCGCCACGTACGCTTCATTCCGACATTCATGGCTCTCCGAGCTGCGCACAGCAGCGTATCGCACAGCCTGGAGATATGAAGTATCCCCCCTTTATATTCGTTCCATTCTTTCTGCCGGATCTTTGTGTCAACGGAGAGAACGAGCTGGAGAGACGTCCACTGAAAGTTGGCAGCGAACATCAGAGGGATACGGTATGGAGTAGGAATGACTGTTGTTGAACCATCTCCAGATGTGATGGTGGTCCACCGTCCTCGGTGAGGCGGTCTACCGGGGACGGAGAAGGAATGCGTGATGAGGAATTTGATGACGTCGGCTTTTGACCAATCAACGGCTTCCAGGTATTCGAGTTCCGCAGGATGTCGCCAGCCATGTATATTGCCAATTTTCGGAGACGGTGAACGCAAAGAGGGGGGAATGTTATCATTGTCAGAAGGCTCTTCCTTTTTCACGGTAGTCTTAACAGCGGCGGCATGAGCAGATTTATAGCTTTGCGCCTTTTTCTGGCGCGTTCGATGGACGGGGCATGTAGTTAAGCTGGAAGAATCATCGGGGATTCGTAATCATATTGCTTGTATACGCTGATTGCAAACATAATGAGATAAGAATTGGGGGTGATTGTAATCATCACGGGATTCTCAAGCTCACCGTGTAAGATGCTGATAGCCTGTGCACTGGCAATATTTCAAGATTCGTTGCTTTCGACTGAGGCCACGGAACGGAATACACCACGGTCCGCAGTGACGGTGGATGACGGTAGAAGGGAAAGGCTAGCGAACTTCCCGAAATGGAAGTCATCGTCGTGATTTCGTAGCGGTCCTCGGGCTCCTATCATCTGCGCTCTGACTCAAATGAAGGAGAAATAATCTTGGCCTCCATCTGTCTGCAAAACACAAATAGGGTTGAATGCGATATAAAAAAGCTTGCTAACCTTGAGTAAATTCGGAGTAAGGATGGATGCGGGGGACAGGTAGATAAACTCCATGCAGGGAAAAGTCGATGATCAATTGTGCGACATGTGAGGAAGAGCGGGAAAGAATGTCCCTAGATTAGATTAAGAGGTGGAAGAATAGGTTATACGTGGACACCTAATAGAAAGGCGGCAAACCACCAATGACTCTCGTGGGGCACCGGCGGGCCGCTTGCGAGCAACATATTACACAGTACATACTTAGGACATTTCGGTTTTACAGATTGCGCTTAGCCCCAGGGGAAAAAAAGGTTTTCATTTCCAGTACCGACCATGCCGAGACTCGAACTCGGAATCTCTAGCTATCTGATCTACGCCGGAAATTAGCGCGTTAACCATTACGCTACACGGCCTACCAAATGTTAGGTGTTGCTGTTAAGATCAGTACACCATAACTAGTTGCCTAGCTCTCCCAACCACAAATATTCATGGGAATTAGCATCTCAAGACAGACATAAACAACCATAATTCCCAGTTTAAGAGGTTACTCCTACTTACTCCCTCAACGCCTTCAATATCTCGTTGCTGAGGTACCGAAAGGCCCCATCCTCGACTTCCGAGGGGAACATCTCGATAAACGGGCCCCTGCGAATCCCGTGCACAAAGTACTGCAGCTGCCCACTGGCATCCGTCATGATCCCCAAATCCATCCGGCAAAACTTCTCTATCGAGAGCGTTTGGCCCTCGAACCTCCGCTTCTCCACCCGAATCAGCTCGGCCAGGGTACCTTCGGCAAATTCCCTCATCTCAGCATCGGCCTGCTCTAGCGAAACCCGGGTCCCGCCTGACCTGTGTACGAGCTGGCGTTTGCCTCTATGCGCGAAAGTACTGCAGGTGGATTAGTGAGACACGAAACAGCAAAGTGATCTCACGTACTTCATCGTTGCCAAATCCCAGCCTTTCGTTCTCAGCCATACAGAGCGGTATGAGTATTCATCTCGAGAGACTCCGTGAACCTCCCTCAACCCGACCTTGTCCATCGGCATTACATAAAACACATACTTTACCTTCCTTTTGATCATAAAGACATGCCATTCGACGTGGCGATCCAGCGAGCGAACATACTGCTGCTTTAACCATCGATACTTGGGGTGCGCCTGCAGTTCGCTCGGCGCTACGCACGCTTGGACGTGAGCGAAATTATGGCTGCCTTCACGCTTGAAAATCCAAGACCGGATATCTATGTCGTCGTCATCACCATCGAGTGAGAGGATGTCGGTTTCTGGTCGTGGCGTTCCCATGCTGTACTCAGCGATGTTATCAAGGTCCCCGATGACGTCAAATTTCCGTCCGGCACGAAGCAACTCATCGACGGTACCAAAATTGGCTTTGAGTTTACCCAAAGAGTCGAGGAAGCGCTGGCGTATGCTGGGGTCTTTGATCCCAGGGACCGTATCACTAGGCATAGGTAAGTACGAGGAGAAAGAGAGAAATGATAGCCTACAGAGCAGTAGTTAGATCTACACCACCCCAGATTATGTCTGCTTTGATGTTCCCGGCGATGGCTCTGTCTATGAAATCACTCCACGACATGAATGTCACGTCTGTAAAGTTCCTGCGAGACCAGTAGTACCCTAAAAGGACCTGCAACAGAATACCGTGAGAACAAGGTCCGGAAATGGATCGAGATTACCCACCAACTGATGTATCCAAACGCCCGAATATCCTCTCCTGGGCTTAACACCATCTTTGAGGTCCCTTAACGGAATCTCATGAATGAAACCTTTGGTCGCTTTATGCGTAACTAGGAGCTGGACATCTGTACGCGGCAAATCGACTTTCACCCAGAGAGAGTTCGAATTGACGATAGTATGTGTGTTGCCCCACACCTTGGCAACTGGAGAGAACGAGTTGGGAGGGCCTGGTACGACGAGGATGTACTTAACAGTCCGATCCACTGGTATGTCCCGTACCACCGGTGGGGCGATTTCTCTCCCTGGGTAGTATGGAAATGAGGGATCCGCTAGAGAGGGATTGAGTCGTATCTTTCTGCTCTAAAAATGCAACAAGGAACATACAAGCTCCAGGTTTCTTCCTAAGTGCATCGACCAACTCGTCAGCGATGACACCAAGAGTATCAAAGCTGTCATCGATACCGTGGATTGGGACGTTAGCGCCCCTGGCGACACTTACAACCCAGTATTGCAATTGCCCGGACCTTGATTGTCGCATTACCGAAATGTCGAGACGACAGAGCATCGAAATCGATGGAACGTGTCCTAGAATCTCAGTCTCTCGCTGGACAAGAGCCGCCAAGGTACGCTCCGCAAACCCAATAAGCTCTTCATCAGAACGAATCCGGGACTCTTCATCGTGAGCAGTCAAGTCGGGGAACTCATCCTCATCCTCTGGCTGCGCTCTTAATCGTTCCCTTCAATACGGTCAGTAAAGAATAGATGAAACAAAGGAAGATAGAAACGAACTCAAGCTCAAAAAGCGGACACCGACTGTATTGCGTCTCAGCAACCCAGCTATTATCCAGCTCCTTCCTCTTCGACACTCTCACTTTCACTACCTCCCCACCAACAAGAAATACTCGCCACTCGATGTTGTAAGGAACGTAATCCTGCTGGAGCCAACGGTACGTTGGGTGTTGTCCTTCCCTCATCACCGAACGATAGTTTGACGACTGTATCTGCTTTGGCAGCAAAACGTGGCGTTCGCAATGCGAACCCTCACGTTTGTATATCTGTCCCGGGAATTTTCCGCCTGCTACGGAAGTCTTGGGACGTGGTGTTGAGGTCACGGATTGCGCGATGGAGTCGAGACACTCGATGACGCGCAATTTTTGGGCAGCATACTCCATCTCGTCAATATCTGGGAAGACGGCTGTCCTTTTGCAGAGCTCGCGCATTCCTGAGACGAATGTCGCAAGACGGGGAGGAGAGGCGAGAGGGGGGAGTGAGGCACTGCATTTATATATCAGTGAGAATATCAGGACAAGAACTCAATGCTTACAGGTCATCGCTTGAGGGATCAGTTAGACGAGCTATAATGCAGGTATACTGGTCCAGCTTCTCAAGCTCAGATGGGGAGCAGACCTTGTCGATGAAAGATTCAATACTACACCTCGTAACGGAGATGAAAGGCGTCTCCGGGAAGCGAGTAAGCAGTAGCGTCTGTTTAAATTAATTAATCGACAGGACGTGATTGCTACAACAATATCCACTGACCATATAATGCGCGTACCATTGTCCCCATTTCTGTCCGGTGGCCAGAACTGGTGCTTCTCCCGGGGCCAGTCTGAGAGGATAAATGAAACCGCGACAGTTCTCGTCATTCAGAAGGTCGGCAGAGAGTTGAGGAGAGCAGCGCATGTCCTCCCACTCAACTCCGAGACGATTTTCGTGGGTATGCCATGAGTTATGTGGTCCCTTTTCGGGTTTTGGCCCCATTACAAGCAAGATAGAAACCCTGCGTTCCCAGGGCATGTCAATACCCTCATTGTTAGAGGGGCTGGTAGAGGGGATAAAAGTAACGTTCAATGATGTCTACCGGAACAGAGGGACTACTGAATACTTACCTTGGATGGCCTGACGCGTCGCTTAAAGGTGAGGGTAGCGCAGAGTCTCTTTGAAGAGATTGCGCACGGCTACCAACATCGTTGTGCGACGGAGACTCGTTGTCAGAAGCGGCTATATCCCCCGTTGCAGAATCAATTTCCTGTGCACCCAACACTTGAAAAGATTTCAGGGAGGAATAAGAACGCAACTGTCAGAACACACCTATAGTTGACTTTGGAGAATTGTCTCCGATTTCGGGGGGAAATGTATCATCCAATATCATTTGTTCCCCCCCATTTATGTCAATGTCAGGAGGTGAGTCCATAGAATTCAAAGGCGAGGACATGCTTTCTCGTCTCTTCCCAGCTAAAGTCGAACGTAAAATGCCAAATTGATGGTAGCAGTTTAACCCCGCGTTGCACGTGGTTGTGTTGGAAAATATTCGGGCCGGGTATTCCGGTCTTTCCCTAGCCAAATTTAATCCCCTGACGTTCCGTTTTCGGACCTTGTCCGGTTATCTATCTAGCATCTGGCGGCGAAGAAGTATTTTATCACTGGTACAGATAAACCTGGATAAAATTAGGTCCTTGGGAAATGTCTTATCGCAGCACGCGTCAAGGACACAAAGCTCTCGATATATTTGTGCTCGGATTCTCAGCTTGCAATATTTGCATCAAAGGCAGCTGCCAACCCTGAAGAAAAAGATACCCGTTATCATAAGCCTTCTCTGCAATCCCTGTCATGCTGGTGTACCTCCTTTCCATCTTCTCGCTTTTCTGCTCTAGTTTTGCCACACAGACATTTCTCGCACCGAACAAATCGCCTACCAGGGATCCGAATTATGAACTCGGCGGCCTTTTCACGCATCCGAAATCACTCTCGCTTCTTTCTCTTGATCATTTCGAAATCCTCGACCATCCGCTGTACCCCAAGCACTCTGTGAGGATCAAGAAAACTGACTTTTGTGATGACACTGTAAGGTACGAGCCCTATCACAGTATCTAGTCGACCGATTCGAGGAATACTCTAGTGCATACACCGGGTACATTGATATCGAAGCGCGCCATTTGTTCTTCTACTTTTTCGAGAGTAGGAGCGACCCGGACAAAGATGATGTGATATTCTGGACTAATGGGGGTCCGGGTTGCTCGTCGTCGCTGGGTTTATTCATGGAACTAGGTGAGCGCAAGTATGCCCCGAAAATCAACGCGAACTCATCCCGCCAACTTGAACAGGCCCCTGTCGTGTCCTCGATTCTGACGGGGCCAAGTACCATCCAGAGTCTTGGAATACCAACGCGAATATATTCTTCATTGATCAGCCCATCGGGGTCGGATTCTCGTACGCTGAGTACGGCGAGACTGTTGTATGTATAATTTTGTTATACTGTCGATGGTCTAAAATATGTTTGTTTATAGAGCACGTCTGAAGAAGCTGCGCAAGATGTAGCTGCCTTTGTCGCCATTTTCTTCAGCAATTTCGACCAATTCAAGGGACGGTCGTTTCATATGTCGGGCGAATCATACGGGGTATGCTTCGTATTTCATGCCTTTTGGGGTCACCGCTCATTCGATGTCTAGGGAAGATACCTGCCTCTATTCGCCTCCGCTGTATATGACAACAACGCTAAACTACTAGCTGCTGGCCAGACACCTATCAACCTCACTTCCGTAATGATAGGTATGTGATTATTTTGAACCTTCACGACAGTATGGATATTTAGTCATTAAACCAAGGAAACGGGATAACGGACAGCATCACGACGCTTCTGTCCTATTTCGACGTGCAATGCACCGCAGCATCTGTCCCCCCGATTCTAGATATCAAAACCTGCGTGAACATGAAATCGACGGTACTACGCATTCAACCATCCTTTTTCATTTTCTCTTACCGTCTCGGCAGCTATCAAGATGCGAAAAGTGGATGACTGGGTCCTGTATCGACCAATTGACTCCATCAATTGCGGCGCCGCATACTCGTTCTGCAGCTCTGTTTTCAGTGCTCCTTACCGTCTGACAGGTACGCAGTCTCACGTTTCTTGGGGATCTACTAAGAATTCCTAGGTATGAACCCATACGACATGAGTCGGAAATGTGATGGCGATATCTCCGAGACGCTCTGCTATCCAGTGACAAAGTTCGTACCTTTATCTCTGCGTTCTCATCTTCTCATACGGTGCTAGATACATCCGCCAATACCTCGACGATCCCAACATTCGCACCCTGCTCGGTGTCGATCCTTCACTGACCGCCAACTTCACTTCGTGCAACAGTGCCGTGGGAAGCGACTTCCGTGCCGCTCAGGATAGTCTTCATCCCACTAAAGACTACGTTGCTGCTCTCCTTGAGCGCGGTGTCAAGGTGCTTATATACGTAGGCTCGTACGATTGGATATGCAACTGGGTCGGTAACGAGAGATGGACGCTCGCCTTGGAATGGAGTGGGCAGACGGAATTTGCGACGAAGGAATTGAGAGATTGGTATGTCGACGGAAAGCCAGCTGGGAAGACGCGAAGTGCAAAAGGATTATCGTTTGCTACTATTCATGGGGCAGGACACATGGTTGGTTCACTTTCTTCAGCGTTACAAAAATAAATGAGCTCAATTTCATCAGGTCCCCTACGATAAACCGAAAGAATCCTTGGAAATGGTGCAGAGGTGGCTGCGTGGGGACGATTTCTGAATCTAGCTATCAAACAACAGTATCGTGAATTCAAATCATATTTACGAGCGAAATACACGCGATTGTTTCTATTTCGTATCACCGAGAGCGAGCAAAGCTCAAGAGTAAACTTGTGCATACCCCACTTCAACCGTCCAGAATAGATGAGGTTCACCACCCAAGGCGCTCGAAATCAGTCAAAACGTCGCACGCAGTGTCCGCTTTTGTCCTGAATTTTAACCCCAATATCCTCGCTTGCTTGTCAGTGCGGTAGCTCATCAGATAACTGGCCCCATGCCCCAGCGCCCGGGAACGCCTACAGGTAGACGATGCGATGGGATAGGCGAAGGGGATAGCGAGTTGGCAACATCGACTGTCTTGGACGTAAGACACTCATACGTAGGAATAATGAAGCACTTACCCCAATCCTGCCATACATACGGGCCTGCTGATACGATGATCCTCTCACCGCCGGCAGCTTCGGACGAACAAAGCCCGGACGTGCGCCTCAGCTAAATCACGAACGTCGATCCAGCAGTGCCCTTGGGTAGCCATGTCTTCGGGGCTCATGCTCCCACTGACAACGATGTTGTACCATTCGTTCGTCGCGTATCCAAGTGATTGAGGATTTGCTACTTCATTGATAAAAGGCTGCCCATTCATTAGCACGTGGAAGGAAGACAAGTGACGACTAGAATTTACCCCAGTGAACCTAAACAGGGTCAGCAAAATGATATAATTGATATTTGTCTGCAGGAACTTACATTGGGTGGGTTTATAACCGAGAGGTCCCAAGGTATCGTGGCTTTGTTTTTATCAACAAAGTCCCAAGCAGCTGTTATCCATATGGTAAGATCTAGAGAAACTAAGCGCAAGGAATTGTACTAACCTCTTTCCGCCAAGGTCTTAGACGCGCAGTATTTCGCAGCAAAAGAAGCACTACTTCCTTTCTCCTTAACTTCATTGACTGCTTGCTCGTTCCAGTCGACCTCTGAGAAGACCTTGGGTTCAGAAGGAAAATGGAAGACGGCGGTGCATGAAGACGTAACGACCACACGCTGAACTTGTGCTCTATCCCAGTTAGTATATCGCGTCGGAAGAGAAATGTGGCACATTCACCCAAATTTGGCGACGCTGGTCAGTAAGCTGAGCGTTCCCTTGACAGCCGGTGCGATAACCTCTGATGTCGAATGGTTACTCCGAGTAAAGGAAGGTGCCCCTCGAAGTATCTCACCTTCCGGATCCACCGCGGTCAAGACGACAGGCGAGGCTGTATGAATGACGCCGTCCACGTCCTGAACTGCTTTATCGAATGCACCGTCCTGTCAAATGAATGAGTTCATAGAAAACATATTAAAAGAATGATGGTGTACGCACCGCCATGATATCGGGCACCTCGACGAGCTGGAACCTGTCCTCATAGGGAGAGAAGAGTTCTTTCAGATGCTTACCCTTCTTTTCGTTCCGTACTGTGCCCCGCACAGCTATACCCCGTTCAAGCAGGGTCCGAGCGATCCATGAGCCGACGTATCCATTCACCCCAGTGACTAGTATTCTCGTGTTCGAATTTTGTCGGACTGCGGGCATGGTAAGATTGAAGAGAAGAAGAGGAAACTATGCCCGCATGGACAGCAAAGGACGCGCGTCCTTCATGCCGAATACCTCGTTCCTGTCAATCCAATTGATCGACGATCCAGATATGCCGTTATAGATGGTAAACAGCTCTTGTTCAATGAGATTTTGATCCAGCTTGTGACCACCGTAAAATGTGTCGGGATACCCTTTATTGGCAAAGCCGAGGGGTCCTTACAGTCGTACCTTCCGATAAATTGGGTATAAAGAAATTGGTCTCGAGCGAAATGGTTTCAGGCTGCGCCAGTGCTAGTGACTAGTGAAGGCTCTTGGACACAGTAGCGGACATTTCGAGCCTGCCGAAAGCGATCCCGACCAAACGCATCCCGCCATCTAGCATTTCAATCTCAGCTTTCCCAGTGATCAAGGATCAGTGACGTCTTGCGGCATCTTATGTAAGCGCATTGTGTACTTTTGCAACCACGACATTTCCTTGACGCGAAGCAGTGACCTCACTCTGCTCCAATGCACTGGGTTCTCCTCTCTAAGATCGCCCTCTACACATGAAGCACTTATTCAGCACGACAATTCCCTTTTCCATCGGGAATCGGGGGTTTTCTGCTGACTACAAAGGGCCCTGATGCCGTGAACAAAATGTCGATTAAACCGCGGGCAGACTTCTCAGAACACAGTAGAACCTCTCCGTCAACTTCGATGTCTCAGATCCCCCAAGTCGAGCTGAATAACGGTACGACGATACCCATCATAGGTAATCACGCATGTGCGCGACGACATTGTGCAATGTATAACGCTCGTATGTCTAGGTATCGGCGGTGGTCCTAGCGCGCTCACAGTCGAGGCGTGTGAGGCGGCTAAGAAGTGGATCTCTACAGCGATTCAGGTGAGGTCTACCCAGCTTTTACTGTCTGGAATTGGTCGGCTGAACGTTTACAAGGCGGGGTATAGGCACATCGATACCGCACTCATCTATGGTCTGGGATCAAGTTTCGCGTTCGTGGTTCTCTTACAATGATTGATCTATGACCACAGGTACGGAGAAAGTCATCGGCGAGGCTATCAGAGAGTCTGGCATTCCCCGCGACGAGTTTTTCATCACCACCAAACTGCCGTGCGCGCCATTGCCCTTCTTTGAAACCCGCTTCCATTGAGCTCTGATCCCTAGATTCAATTGCCAAGATCGTGTCGCTGAATCGTTCGACCTGAGTCTCAAGAACCTCGGGGTAGACTACGTCGACCTGGTAGGGGTTCCTTCCTCGGAGAGACTACCAACCTAACTACCTTGACAGTACCTACTGCATTGGCCCATGACTATCCCTTATCGAGGCAAGTCAGTATATGCTCCTTCATTGCTTGCCTAATCGTATCTCTTCCAGACGCCTGGATGGATTTTCCGCTCGGGCCCGACGGCTCTGTGATCACAGTCGATTCTCCCACCTTCAACGAGTCTTACTCTGAAATCGAGAAAATATACGCCAGTGGGAGGGCCAAGGCTATCGGAGTCAGCAACTTCTCCATCAAGACGTATGTGTCTTCAGTGTGCCCGTGTCTTCATACTAACAATAACACGCACAGTCTTGAAGAACTGCTTCAAACGGCTACAGTCGTTCCAGCAGTAAACCAGATAGAGTATGTGTCAGCGCGACTATTGTCTAACCAGTTCTAAGGATCACGTTTCAGGCGACATCCCTATCTCACAGAGAGCGCTCTCATTGCGTACCACAAGAAGAAAGGCATCGCCACCGAGGCCTATTCTCCTGGGGGTGAGCATGCCATCGCGTTCCATCCATTCTTCTCATCGGATTCCTCCCTCCACGCAGGCAACAAAAACGCCATCCGAGAAGATCCAGTCATCAACGAAATCGCAGCAAAGCACGGCGTATCACCCACGCAAGTCATCCTCGCATGGCACACCGCGGGAGGCGTCATCATCGTACCAAAGAGCGAAAACGAACAAAGACAGAAGGATAATATGACTGTTAGTAGTCGCGGTTCTGTTTGGCAAATCAACTCTCATTCCCGTTTTAGCTCCCCGCTTTGGATGAAGAGGATTTGAAGAAGATCGACGGGTTGGATCGTGGCGAGAGGCTGTGCTACGAGATCGATAAGAATGGGAAGGTCTGGGGATGGTCGACGGAGCGCCTTGGGTGGTAGTCGTACTTGTCAAAGGTAGTTAGAAAACAATGTATTTGTTTTGTCTTTCTACTTTAGGCATAGGCAGACAAGGCGGGCTATCACAGTCAGGGGAGCCTTTTCAGAACCAGTGATCCGTTTTCTGGTGTCCATAGGACCGAGAACCGCTCGCCGTTTTCTGGGAAATATTGGGCCTCGATGCCGGCGCTTGTGTTTCCTTCCCGACGTTCTCACTGCGTTCGTTTTGTAGGTACTAGCATGATTGCCATCACTAACCGGGCAGTATGGGAAAGGAGCTTAAGTTGAAAGGTAAGGCAGCGTCGCCGCTCCTAGTCGCTCCAGATGGAGTTAGCCACCCACAATAGCTCGACCTTTATCTGAACTTTCAAGTATAGCTCTTGTTATCGAGATCCACCAAATGATTCTAGCACAAGGGGGGAAAAAAATTACAAATATTTCTCGGACATTGTTCTTTTCACTTTCATGGACACCTTCGAATCGGGCGTCATCCGGGAGACTCTCAGGGCTATATGCAACGTCTTGCAGCACACGGAGAGGCTGAAGAGGTGAGAATTTAGGCCCAAAGAGCAAACCGATGGTGGTGGTAGTGATCTGAGTGAGAGCTCAAATTATGAATTACAGCTAAGCATGTCAAGGAAGCTCTCTATACATGACTCGGAGACTATCAGTAAACGGCCGCCAATAGCTATGAGGAACTGCCGACTCGAAACTCTTGGACATATCAGATGGTGGGTGCGTTTAGTTCGGATCACTTTCGGCAGGGAAAAAGGAACCCGGAATTTCAATCTCAGCGTCGCCAAGTTGTCAACTCCGATTGATGGTCTTTCGGCATGACTCGGCATCTCGCAACGGTTCCTTGACGCTAACCAGTGACCTCACCCTGCTCTGGTAACACTCATAATTTATTTCTCAAAGATCTCCTTCTACACATGAAGTACCTATTATTCAGCACGACAATGCCCTTTTCCATCGGCAATCGGGGGTTTCAGTCTGCTGACTACAAAGGAACCCTGATGCTGTGAACAAATTATCGCTTGAACCCGTGCCGGCTAACCGTAGGTACCCGTATATAGGGCAGACTTCTCAGAACACAGAGAATAGAGAACCTCCCAGTCGACTTCGATGTCTCCAATCCCCCAGGTTGAGCTGAATAACGGTACGAAGATACCAATCATAGGTAAATTCCCCGTCCGTGAGCGACAATATTGCGCAATAATGTCACAGCTCGTAGGTGCTGGTGGTGCTCCTAACCCGTTCACAGCTGAAGGCTGTGATGCGGCTAAGAAATGGATCTCGACGGCGATTCAGGTGAGGTTTACCCCCAGCTTTTTTACCATCTGGACTCACGTTACCCAAGGCGGGGTATAGGCACATCGATACCGCCCAGGTTTATGGTCTGGGATCAAGTTTCATCAGTGGTTTTCTTAACAAAGGTTGAACAATTCATAACAGGTACGGAGAAAGTCGTCGGCGAGGCTATCAGAGAATCTGGTATTCCTCGCGAGGAATTTTTTATCACGACCAAACTGCCGTACGCACCGTTGTCTTTTTTTTTTCCAAGTCGACTGCTCAAACCTTGATTCATAGGTTCAATTGCCAAGATCGCGTCGCTGAATCATTCGACTTGAGTCTCAAGAACCTCGGGCTAGACTACGTGGACCTGGTAGGTCTTGTTTCCTCGGAGAGAATACCGGTCTGAGTGCCTTGACAGTACCTGATGCATCAGCCCATGACCATCCCTTATCGAGGCAAGTCAGTGTAGACTCCCTTCCATTCTTGCCTAATCACGTCTCTTCAAGACACCTGGATGGATTTTCCGCTGGGGCCCGACGGCTCTGAGATCACAGTCGATTCTCCTACTTTCAATGAGTCTTATGCCGAAATCGAGAAAATATACGCTAGTGGAAGGGCCAAGGCTATCGGAGTCAGCAATTTCTCCATCAAGACGTGTGTTGTTTCCACTGTATGTCTGTGTCTCCATACTAACAGTGACACCCGAAGTCTTGAAGAGCTGCTCCAAACGGCTACAGTCGTTCCGGCAGTAAACCAGATAGAGTATGTATCAACGCGATTATTGTCTAGGAAGTTTTAAGGAGCACGTTTCAGGCGACATCCCTACCTCGCACAGAACGATCTCATTGCGTATCACAAGAAGAAGGGTATCGCCACCGAGGCGTATTCTCCTGGGGGTGAGCACGCCATTGCGTTTCATTGAGTCTTCTCATCAGATTCCTCCATGCAGGCAACAAAAACGCCATCCGAGAAGATCCGGTCATCAACGCAATCTCTGCGAAGCGTGGCGTATCACCCACACAGATCATCCTCGCATGGCACCTCGCGGGAGGCATCATCATCGTACCAAAGAGCGAAAACGAACAACGGCAGAAGGAGAATATTACCGTCAGTAGTCGTGGTTCTCTTTGGCAAACCGATTCTGATAGGACATCTTTTTTAGCTCCCGGCTTTGGATGAAGAGGATTTGAAGAGGATAGACCAGTTGGATCGTGGTGAGAGGATCTGTAACAAGCTCGATAAGAATGGAAAGATCTGGGGATGGACGAAGGAGCGCATGGGGTGGTAGTCGTAGTCGTAAATGGTAGTTACAAAACAATGTATTCAGTATGTCTTTCTACTTCAGCCATAGGCAGTCTGAAGGGAGAACAATCGGGGCTATCGCTGATATGGTAGGTAGTATTACACGGTAGTGTCCACGCAGTGAACGCCGGTCCCAGACATTACGTATACGACGGGGGAAGTACTAAATATGTACATCGCCACCCTTATCTGTACGACGCACAGACCCGCCCCCCCACTACTGAGCCAAGCATCCACACACCGGACGCTCCGGCCGTCGGGGAGAAGCACACAGCAGCAGGAAAGCCAGGTAAAATAAATAAAAACAAAGCTTCATAATCAATCAGCCTGAGGTAGCCTCAACCGTACCACATATCGGGCGGGATGACTGCAAATTTCTGGACCGCTCTTCTCATTACCAAGGAGAAAACCATGAAGTCATCAAATACGGTTCTTTCCGTGTCAAGTGTACTGAGACGGCTCCAAGCACAAGCTAGCAAACTCTCGACAGCAGGCCAGTCTTTTTGTCTCTAGCTAACCGACAAATTTTTCTTTGATGTCTCTCGCGACACAAGTTCTATTTCACTGTAGACATTCTGTAGTAGACCCTCAGTTAAGAACAGAGAGTACATGTCGTCTGAGGGAGCAGTAGCGGGGCAAAAAAAGAGTAAAAGCTTTGTCACGAGGACAACAACAATTCTAGCACAAGGAAAGCATACAATATTTCTCGGTCATTCACTCTTCACTTTCTTTACCTACCATCCCCTCCTCTCGAAATCAGCCAAGATATCCTTTGCCGTCTCCTCTTTCGTCCTGAGAGTAATTCCCAAAATCCTCTTCTCCTTCGCAGTATCGTAATCCAGTGCATATCTGGCTCCCTTCCCAGCACCCGGAACACCTTTTGGAAGCGTATGGGATGGGATGGGGCTGGGCGAGAGCGCGTTCGCTGTGTCAACTGCATCACTATCAGATAAGAGAGTAAAACATGATGTAATGAGAAGACGAACTCCAATCCTGCCATACGAATGGTCCCGCAGATATAATGATCCGCTCGTCTCCGGCAGCAGGGATCTCTAAGGCGCGCACGTGGCCCTCTGCGAGATCGCGTACATCTATCCAGGCGGATCCCTGGGTAGCGAGGAATTCAGGAGATTTTCCACCCGAGTCGGCCTTGGCAACGATGCTGTACCATACTCGGGCTGACTCGTTGAGGGAATCCAAGCTCGAGGCGTCATGAATGAAAGGCTATAAAAGGTCAGGGCGTTGTGGTCTTCAGTCCAACGAGCACTTACACCAAAGACCTGAGGAACCAAAAGTTGAGCAAATAAGAGAATATGAAGCGATATAATACGTACAAACGGAGGGTTAATGACGGAAAGATCCCACTTAATCTCAGATTTGTGTTTCTTGTAGAAGTCCCAGGCCGCTAAAGACAACGCATATAATCAGATAAAGAACTGCACGGAGTAGAGATAATTTAACCTTTCTCAGCCAAGGTCTTCGATGCACGGTATTTTGTAATACCAGATGCATCCTTGCCTTGCTCCTCGACTTCTTTGATAGACTGCTCGTTCCAGTCGACTTCAGAGAATACCTTGGGCTCAGGTGATACATGGAGAACAGACGCGCACGACGAGGTCACAACGATACGTTGGACGGAGGAACTATAAGGGATTTCTGTATTAGAGGCTAATCGCTGCATATGTTAAGAAATGCCTACCCATTCTTGAGCGCACTAGCTAGCATCCCTGCAGTACCTTTCACCGCTGGTCCAATGAGCTCTATCCAGGCAATGTAGGTCAAAATCGCGTAAACACCGAGCATTTCCTACCTTGAGGATCCACTGCGATCAAGTGGAAAGGAGATGCTGTATGGGCGATCGCGTCGACACCCTTGACGGCCTCATCGAACGCGCCTTCCTAGAAATCGATGGAAATGAGCGGCTCGTCTAGTATATCTCGCACTAGCACGCACCTTGGTGATATCCTCAACGACGACGACCTCCAATTTGTCCCCGTATGCTTTGAATATCTCGAATAGATGCTTCCCTTTTTCCGTCGAACGAACGGTGCCTCTCACTGAGTATCCTCGCTCCAGAAGAGTACGAACAACCCAGATGGCGATATATCCATTGGATCCAGATACAAGGACTTTCGCTGCAGATTTTGCTTGGATGGCGGGCATCGTGGTGGTGGTAAAGAAGAAAGGGCAAGTGCTTAGTGAGCACGATACAGGATGGATGACGTCACATGGAATAACTTTTTCCCGAGAGTCAACATTGCGATCGGCCCTCATTTATATCGGGATCCCAGATCATCATCGTCAATCATTTTACACGACATGGTCAATTATAGAGACGACGACATGCGATTATTCAAGGTAGGTGAGTTGACTGTGCGCGTGTCCATGGAACCATCAGCATCGCCAGGTAGATCCAGCCGGGATTGTTCATAGACCCCCATGACCCGCGGCAAGTTGGGTATATATTTTGACACGCTGCCTTGTTAAATTGCTTTATAGCAAGAACTACACAAGAAGTTGATGTGACGCCTCGCCGTCCGTCATATCTTCAAGACACAAGCCGAAGCCAACATTGCCACCATTTTCTATATCATCATCATCGAGCGCCCATTCAAAGTCGATATCTTTAGGGAGGTGAGAATATTCATTTTCGATGACTTCCTCCAAGGAGAGATGCATAAAATGGCACACCTCCAAGTGCTTGTACGGCAATATGATGTTCACCGCCCCATGATAAACCCCGTCTTGTGCCCACAGCCATTGAAACCGATTATGCAGGAAAGTCAAGGCAGGGTCCCAATCCCGGATCTCCCAGTTATCTGCTTCGATGTTCATTGTCTCGACGGTGCTGAAATTGATCAGTCGAGCCAGGTCGTCGAGCGTGATCTCATCGTGGCTGCGAAGTGTCGGCGGATACGTGGCGAATACATGAACATGGGGCACGGACAAGTCACTGAGAGTTGCTTGACGGTCGTAAGTTTGTGAATGAACCTCAGCGGGATGGGCAGTTCCTCTTCAGCATCGAAGTTTCCGTCGAGCACGTCTTGCAATGTGATGTAGTCCTCTCGGTCCTCGAAATGAACGTTTGAGAGTTTCAGAGATACAATCTGTTCCAACGGAAGGCGCTTTACGGTGTGTGTGAACGCACCGTCGGAGGCAGGTAACGGTGCTATATGACAGTCTTTGATGCTCAGGTCGTGAACAGCGGGTATGTCGAGGAATTGGAGGATAAGCCCGACTTCTTTGATCGTTCGACCATACCCAACAGAGAACGTATAAACGTGGGGAAGGGTTAGAGGTTCCAGCGGGATTGGCGAGTCCTCGACATCGCGGACGGCGCATATGAGTGACAGAATTTCGAGGGTATCGACGAGATGAGACAGAACAAGACCCAGCTCGGATGATGTAAGGAGGTTGTCCGGTGGTAGGCCGACTAGCTGCAGGTTATGGATACCGCCACCGAAAGAAAAGGAGCCAAGTGGCATTCCCTGTACAGAGAAGCTGCGAAGGGAAGGGTACATCACACTGTGCCACTGTTCCAAGGGAAGAGATGGATGACCAGGGTATTTCACCAGCGTCGGTCCCTCGTTCGTAATGTCCAGATTATCATGCCGAAGTCGTAAACACTGCAAGCGTGGCATGGGCTTGTTTATGAACGCAGAAAACAGGTCGACCTGGGTAGTCCAATCCCTCATAATGACATTGAGCATTCGGATGCGATGTACAGGTGCGTTGAGGCGCAAGGAGAGGAACCGGGAGTGCGCGCTGCTGAAGGACAACGGCGGGTGTCCTGTACAGCTATGGGAGCAGTATATCACCACCTGTTGAAAATCTAGCGGGACTCGGGGTGGAGCCCAGATATCGATTTTGACGTCGATATCGCAGTTTGCAGAACGTTCAAGAATACGGGCAAGTTTTGGGAATGTGGACCAGGGACTGCTGACTCTAGCCGGGTAACACACGGGATGGTCGGGTGAGAAATCTGTGATAGAGACATCTGTCCACAAAGTAGGGCATGCTTGGATGAGGTCTCGGCACTGCTTGCATACCAAAGACAGTCTAATTGACTGGCGCGCTTTCTAGGATCCTCCTCGTCGTGCTCCCTGGTGGATACGGCGATAGCAAATATTTCTTGAAGGAGCTCGTAAGGGAGATCCTTCATAAGGTCTTGATGTAAGTTAGAGAACCGCTCCTGGGAACCAGAGGTTTTCGAGAAGGAATTCATTCTAGGGGTATGTTAAAAATATGCGTGTCGTCAGGGTAAAAGACGTACATAGATTTCGAGACAGTAGTTTCGGTAGGAATGGAATTTGGACTATAGTGGGTGCAGTGTTGGTTGGCAGTGCGAATATACAAGAGCGATGGGAAAGCTTCAGATTGGGTGGCAGAGGACATTGTCGACGACGAACCCTTTGTCCAGAACAATGGAGTTCCTTGGTTAACCAGTACCGTTGTTATGCCCCGAACAGGTATCAATGTTCTTTCTCTAAGAGATATGAGTTACAATCGTCGACCAAGAGTTTATGTACGTACTTATGCTACGCATGATGATATACGTGTCGCTCAGGAGACTGCCTAAATTGACGCAACATTTCTAAACCATGCCCATCGGCTAATCCTGCAACTTCAACGCTGCCAGCCGACGATTTGTATCCACACTCAATTCTTCGTATGGATTGAGCCTCCCAAACGTAACTTCCTTCAGCTTCCCATACGCTCTGCGTGTCTCAACCATTTCCATCAGCGCATTTTCCAGCTTGCGCCCGGAATCCTCCCTTTGCCAAATGAACTCCATGGCCTCAAGATCCGGAAGGAACATGGGATTAGCCTCGATATAGGTGGCCAATGTCTGTGAGACAGGACAATACGGGATGAAGCTGCCGAGCACCGGATCGCGGAGCTCGAGGCGCGTTAAGCCAGGGACGACCGAAAGAATGTCAATCAGACCTGAAGCTCGAATGGGAACTCTCTCTAACGAGAATGAACGAAGAGATTGCGAGCATGTTCCAAGGACATCAGTTACGGATTCCGCTGGGAAGGGGTACTGGATGATGTTGTCGACGTATTTCAGGGTGAAAGAACGCAGACATGGTAAAGAGAGATTGGATAAGTAGTACTTCACCTTTCCCTGGCAAGTGTAGTCAACCCATAGGATCAAGGAAGTCAGAAAGGATAAAGAAAGGGCTGGTGGGATGCTGTCTTCGTGGGGATTGACCAGCGGGACGGAGAGTACAAGGTCTCGAATACACGGGAAACACCGAAGAGCGCGCCGTATCACGAGAATGCTACTAGGCATGATATCGCCTCGAGTGGACGAACCATTGATGGCCAATGAGCGTATTTTGTTGAAAGGGAAATCGGCGTGTGATAATCCAGTTCCAATGCTATAACAGGAGTCGTGGCCATGGATATAGAGGTTGCGAAAATTGGGAGCCGGCACAAGAACAGATGTCTCGTAAATGCTTGAATATCCTGGGAGTGCTATGGTATCCATCCCCTTCAAACATTGAGCTCCCATATCCAACAGGCGACATAGGTCTTGTCCATGCCACATGCTTAAAACCTTGATCTCCTTCCAGACGGTGACCTGGCAGAGCAGGGAAATCTGCCTATCACTAATTGGGAAAACCCATTCTGCCGGAGGACTTTTCGGCGGTGGAGATTTTGTGCTCCTGCACACGAAAATGCTGATTGGCTGGCTCTGGGAGCGCTGAACGTAGAGATTCGTAATCTCCTCCTGAATCATGGAATGATGAGCACGCTCATCGGGTCCCGGGTTGCCATCCCGCGGCGCTGTGGTTGAGATAAGGACTGTGATATTCGTCCACAGGCGATAGGAGCAAAGCGACAACTCCCGCCAACGTGAACAGACCAGTGACAATTGCAGAGCGGGGTACGGATTTTTGGGATACGAATTATGTGGCTTTTCGTTACACAGGTATAAGAATATTTCCAACAGAACATCGTCGTTCAGTCGCGAAATAAAGTTTTCGTTGGACATTGCGAGAAGCCTTGCCCTTTACCAAAAAAAAACGTCAGCGTACAAGGGGAAAGGAAAGAACCAAACAGACAACGAAGACCTCAAACCGAGGGGGCAGTTACTAGAACTGGAAGCTTGGATTAACTAGAAGGGAGCAGACTGCGCAACCAATGTCACGCTGAGACACAGTCATGTGATGTGACTGATACACCGGGGCGGCTCATTCGGGCCGCGGTCTACCACCCACCGCCTCTACCACCACCACCACCACCACCGCTTACCGCTACCACGACTGCTACCACTACCACGGCCACGACCACTACCACTACCGTAAAACAACTCGTGGCACACCTACTGAGGCCTTGCTCTGGTTGCCAGTAGGATGGTACGTTGGACGGTGCCCACACCTTATTGGTTCACCAGTCATTCTCGACGTGAGCGCAGGTTCCACGAGCAAACACCCCCACGAATATCTCATACCTCGCCATTTCTTCATCCCTAACCCTCCCTTTCACTCAAACTCGTCATTGACTTTGAACAATGTTCTCGTTGCAATGTCTCAGCTATGTCTTACATGGCAGTCCTCTCTCTTTCCATAACATTGCACCATTTTCGCCTATAGCACGAGTCCCTCGCCTTGCCAGGGAAGATGTCATTGAGGGAATTGTCTTATCCTTCAAGTGATATTGTTCAAGGAGCCGCGGACTTTTCCTCCAGTCCATCCCCTCTTGTTCCACGCATCCTTGCAACCACCATTGGCGTTTATCACTCTGTAACGCCATTGCGGTGTGACAGCCATATTTCTTGACCCTCGTTATCCCGGGTCGACATCATCTGCAGCTGATGTCAGCGAGGCGCAGCTGGTCTGCGATGATCAGGATCACGGTAGTTTGAAAGGATTCAGAGGGAATGTACGCATCCGCTATCACTTCGGGCTCATGCGCTGGTAGATAATGTTGCTACGACTGTCACTACTTTTTACAACGAGCCATCGAGGTCGGTAGGAGTAGTTTACTTCTATTTACCTGAGCTGTATCAGCGGAGATGGCCAATCAATCCAGTTTTCCAGTTTGCCTCGACGGCTCGAATCAATCGGAGTTTCTACTTCAAAACGGAGATTGAATTGGCCTGCAGAATTAATCTGGCAGAACTTGGGCAGAACCTTTCTAGAGTCTCTGAAAAGCTCAGAACTTTCAGAGGCTACTATGGCCGTAGCTTTCCTCCAAGTCTCCTTCATCGCCTCCCGATCGGTTTTCCATCAAAAATCTCCGCTAACGGCTCTCAGTCTTGAGACATTCTACTAACTGATAACCACTGAACAGACTTCCACTGATTGATATCATCTTGATCCTTGCCTGGTTCTGCGATTCTGATGATACAAACTAGCCAAATCACATGTAACGCGACGTCTAGCGTTTTCTACCTTGATTGAATTCGAAAAGGCGTTTCAGCTACCTCACGCGTTGACGTCCTGCTCCACGCACGAATTCGCGCCGGCTAATGTGCGAGGAAAACGATTAAAACCGAGATACGATTTTGACTCGAACAAAATTCGTTGGGCTTCCCCTTGGTGGTACAACCGACAGATTTTGCTGCGCTCAGGATGACTACACTTCGTCCGCTAACCATGCTTTTCCATTGTCCTTCTCCTGGCGCGACATAGTTGCTTACCAGCAGTGGCAACATACCCGATTGACACTAGAGAGTCTGGCGGTGCGATTCAAATCACCAGTAGCGATCTTTACTCGCGAACTGTAACAAAATTACGAGCCCGGCCCGTCGCTCACCCTGTTTCTAACACGGGCCTTGCTCCACCTCCACATTATACACGGACGTTCTTTTCATCCTTCCACTACTCTGGTGCTGCTTCTTTCGAACCCCCGCTTAGCTCTCGGCTACACGAACATTTTTCTTGTCTCATCCTGTGCGCCACGAGCGTTAATACGTACGTCGCTAAACCAACTTGAAGGACGGATTTCTCGAAAGGCGCCACACTCGATTTGGCCCCGCACGAATCACGATATATTTCCGTTGCTAGAGCCGATGCTCGTCATGTGTATCGTGTCTATGTCTTTACCATCTAGTGAACATGCGACCATTCCAAGCCTTGATCAACACATAGCTGAATTCCTCGCATATTCTTCCTTCCTGTCCTTATCTCGCAAGTACCCGCCCCTCGCTGTTTCAACGGACCCGATGTGAATTCTAGCCGAGTGAAGCAATTCTCGGCACCGGAAAATCACACCGGTCGACATTATCGCGCTCCGTTGCGTGATGGGCCTCGGAACGGGATATAAAAGGGAATGCTGGTGGGCGTTATCTCTATCTGTACTCTTCTCTCGCTCACTGCTCACCATCCTAAGGTCTCAACGGTATTCTCTTCGAACGCCACAAACACTCATGGTTGTGCTTTGGTCTCGCCGTGAATGTTTTATGGCGGAGATCGAGGCCATGAGTCGTGGCGGCCGCAAGGGTTATCGTTCATTCTCTTCGGACGTCTGAGTGGTCCGGTGAGGTTTCGTGTTCTTTTTTTGGGGGGTCGCTGGCGCGTACTTATTGGTGGTTCTGCGCAAGCATTTGTTGGAGTAGCCACGTCCTGTTCACCTCCTCATACTTGGGACGAGTTTCATTCCTGTACTTGTTCGAATACTTACGTGGCAGTGTATTTGCATCCCATATCCAGATGTTGTATAATAGGACCGGTCTTCTTTTAATATCAGGCGCAAATCCATGTGGAAAGAGAGACCCTGCTGTAAAAGAAGATAAGACAGGATCAGTCATTCATGTCGCTCGATGTTTTTTTTAGCGCGATATGCCGTCATTTCGTATCAAGAGATGACATCGCCGGGATCATGAGTCGCCCATAATATATCCGTCAAGTGTTGAATGGAAGGCGTCACGCGACGTCCTGGTCGAATAGATAATAAAGTACAGTACTGTACTACGGTGCACCAATACAGTTGAACAGTTCCCGTATCAACAGTAGCAATAGCAATGAAGTAAAGGGAGTCAGATAAGGTGAAAATGGAAAGATAGACTGTAAAAGTACAAAATGAATCCACCTAAAGGTATAAGCGACTATCAACAGAGAGTACAACACCAACATCATCAACACCGAGCACAACGGAAGGCAGAAATCACCTCAAACTTCTCAGGTCTTTAATGACGTCCCGTATATCCGTCCTATTCCATTCGCCGCTCCATGCTTGCTTCTTCTCCCTCCTTCGAACGAACCCATCAAAGCGTTTGCCAGAACCGTAATTCTGTAACTGTGGTGCTGTGGAAGGGCGCTTGGGTCGCCGAGAAGGAGCAAGGACAGGCTGGAAAGTATGAAGGGCGGGCTCTTCTCCATGCTGTCGTCGCCGGACCGTCTCGTAGTGCACCTTTCTCGGCACCAGCTTAACCTGGAGATTCACAGGCCGCGAGATGACCATCACTTCAGATTCCACCTTGGGTTCGTGGGTCGGTGCTGGTATAGGGATTCTAGATGGACTGGGATGCGAGAGGAGGCTACTGATGACCTTCCTCCGGATAAATTTGAGAGCAGAAAGAAATGAACGTGGCTTTTGCGGACGTGCGGTAGGGGAACAGCTTGGTTGGAACGATACGGACTTGGATCGCCTAACGCTCGAGGAGCGCGAGTCATAAATTGCGGACTGAGTCATGAGTGGCAGAAGGAATGACGGCCAATCGAGCGCAAGGCGATATATAAGCGAAAGTATGTTTGGCCGAAACATTGGTTTGGAAGCGTATTTCCGCTAGAACAACGAAAACAGAAATATTTTGGCTGCCGGGAACCAATCAACTCAAAGATGGCATGGTGAATGATTTTGGTGCTAGCGGCGCCACCGATCTAATTGAAGATGCCGCGCGTATTTCAAAGATGCGATGAGCGAAGGGCAACAAAATTATGGTTCCAGGACATATGCCATGGGCGAGACGAAGGAAGGGGGCTGTATAAAGGTCTTAGCGGAATGGAAGGATTGAAGATTTAATCGATAGGCGCTCTAGGAATGTCCACGAAGTAATATGCATCTGAACCCGCTTCAAGTGGGTTCATCGAGACTGCTTTGTTTCAATGAATTACGACATTGAGGACATAATGAATACGAAATTGAAATGAATAGGAAACGTCAGTCAGTACCTTTGCCTTGATCATTGCTTCGGGAACTTTGTTCACCGCAGCTACGCCGCACAGCAGTCAGAGTGCGGCACATCGATTCGGTGATACGAAGAGAGATTTAGCCGCAAGTTGTGATCCAATATTCAAATCGAAATAGGGAAATTGAAGAGAGCTAGAGGGCCATAGCCGCACTTGAACTCCAAGTGGCTTGAAGGGGCATTTGGCTGGCACCGTGACCAAGCGGTGACGTTGTGTCCCCGGCCCGAAGAAGCCGCTCACGTCACATCACATGACAATCCGTGACGGTGGTTGCGTTACTGAGAACGGTCAGACTCAAGTCTCAGACTCGGAGTTAGGGGCGACAAAGCTGCTCTGCTCCCTTCTACATCATCAATCCAATACCTGACCCTAGTATTGACTGTCAGCGTTATTTTTCCTTTTACCTTGTTTCCACGCTGATGTTTTCTTTGCTTGCCAGTGAAGGGTAGCCCTTTTGCAATGTCCAACGATAATTTTATTTCCCGCCTGAACGACGATGTCCTATTGGAAATATTCCTGTATTTATGCGCCGAAAAGCCCCAGAATGCATATCCCAAATACCCCTACCCCGCTCTGCAGTTGTCGCTCGTCTGCTCACGTTGGCGTGCGGTGTCGCTCTACTCCTATCGCCTGTGGACGAATATCACAGTCCTTATCTCAACCCCAGCGCCGCGAGATGGCAATCGAGGAGCCGATGAGGTTGCTCGCCATGCCATGGTTCAGGAAGAGATCACGAATCTCTACGTCCAGCGCTCCCAGAGCCAGCCAATTAGCATTTTCGTGTGCAGGAGTACAAAATCTCCAACAAAGCCTCCTCCTCCAGAATGGATTTTCCCAATCAGCGATAGGCAGATTTCCCTGCTCTGCCAGGCCACCGGCTGGAAGGAGATCAATGTTTTAAGCATGTGGCATGGACAAGACCTGTGTCGCTTATTTGATTTGGGAGATAAGTGTTTGAAGGTAGTGGATACCGTAACGCTCCCAGGATATTCAAGCCTTTACGAGACGCCTGTTCTGGCGTTAGCTCCCAATCTTCGCAATTTCTATGTCCACGGCCACGACTCCTGTTATAGCATTGGAACTGGATTATCACACGCCGATTTCCCTTTCGACAAAATACGCTCATTGGCCATTAATGGTTCTTCCAGCCGAGGCGGTATCGAAGGTGGTAGCATTCTCATAATACGCCGCGCTCTCGAACGTTTCCTGAATATTGAAGATGTTATACTTTCCCTTCCGTATGTCGATCCTCACGTAGATGGCCTCCTACCAGCTCTTTCCCTATCCAGTCTAACTTCCCTGACACTCTGGGTTAACTACACCTGCCAGAACAAGGTACAGCACTACTTATCCAATCTCTCTTTACCGTGTCTGCATTCTTTCACCCTGAAATACGTCGACAACATCATCCAGTACCCCTTCCCAGCGGAATCCGTAACTGATGTCCTTGGAACATGCTCGCAGTTTCTTCGTTCACTCTCATTGGAGAAAGTTCCTATACGAGCTTCAGGTCTAATTGACATTCTCTCAGTCGTCCCTGGCTTAACGCGCCTCGAGCTCCGCGATCCGGTGCTCGGCAGCTTCATCCCGTATTGTCCTGTCTCACAGACGTTGGCCACTTACGTCGAGGCTAATCCCATGTTCCTTCCGGACCTCGAAGCCGTGGAGTTCATTTGGCAAAGGGAGGATTCCGGGCGCAAGCTGGAAAATGCGCTGATGGAAATGGTTGAGACGCGGAGAGCGTATGGGAAGCTGAAGGAAGTTACGTTTGGGAGGCTCAATCCATACGAAGAATTGAGTGTGGATACAAATCGTCGGCTGGCGGCGTTGAAGTTGCAGGATTAGCTGATGGGCATGGTTTAGAAATGTTGCGTCAATTTAGGCAGTCTCACGTATCATCCTACATAGCGATCCATTATAACTACGTACATAAACTCTTGGTTGACGATTATAACTCATACTTCTTAGAGAAAGAGCATTGATACCTGTCGGGGCATAGCAACGGTACTGTTTAACAAAGGAATTTCCATTGTTCTCGACAAAGGTTCGTTGTCGACAAAGACCCGCGGAAGAACCGAGAGATAACACGGAGAGATCGTGATTCGTCGTAGACGGAAAAGACGCTTTGCAACAATATCGGACCGGGAAAGCCACTGTTTGCCACTTGCATGAGGCACCTTCCTCTGTGGCTCCCTTCCTCTTTCCCTCTCTGTCCAAGTTCACTCCCGTTTCTCACTATGATGTCTCCGGAATATTTCTTCTGTTTCGAGAATTTGGAACGCAAGCATTGAAAGACTGGTTGATAGGAAAGATACGTCGAACCATGAGTATCCTAAGGGCAACAACTGTAGTTCCGTTGACCATGTCCTAAAAGATTTGAATGCTGCATCGAGGACCACGATAGATGCCTACAAATGATGAGCAGTTTAAAAGGCCGTTGGTACAGTGTTAGTGCACACCAGTACATGAACGACTTCCGCTCTCGAGAGTCAAGATCTCGATGTTCCACCTAGGATTTACATGCACAGAATAATATCCTTGTTCCTTACGTACCAGAACTCCCTGCGGAAGCTGTAATATTGATCAATGTTCACAACAGCGATGGCTTGCCTGTTGGGAAAGCGTGGTCAAAAAATAGGAACTATGACCTGTGGGGAATCGCTGCTGTCACTGCGGTGGGAGCGTGACAGAAGGATGACAATAAGCGATCACGGTTCCGTCATTCTTGATGTACTCAACAGGACGAGAGGCTTCAACAAAGTACAAGGTAAGGGAAAGTGAACTTATCACAAGAGATAGCCGTACTTATCGTGTCTTACTGGACAAAACATCCCTAGAAATGTGATGGTAAGCGGCAGAATTAGTGAAGGGCTTAGGGCTGATTATACGTACTTGGAGCTCAAATGTATCATCGCCACGAATTCTTCCACACACGTACATCCTTATTGCCTTACCGATGTTGCATTCGAATAAGCTGCCAACGCAAGTTGTATATCAAGATCGAGGTTTGCAAAGGAGAACGAGTTGATCCGTAGTGGCAAATACCGGATATCTGTATAGGAGCGATTAGTTCATAGTTATAGACAGAAGATAATGGAGAAATACACAGTCGGATTTGACTTCGTGCCGTAGAAGGTCGTCCGTCCTTCAATAGGTGCCGACCGTCGAGCAGGATCCCAATATAGCCATTCTCGGCAGAGGAAATGATGGGACTATCGATGTTTAGGGAAAAGGCTATCCCTTACATACATTACGAAACGTTACCAAGAGAGGTCACTTTCTGCATTTAATTATGCTCATCCAAGGTAACTGCCACTTGCGATGAGCGAAGTACTCGTGGTACGGAGGTATATGGAAACGCACCGAAGCAGGAAACGTAACTTTGTGCGACATGTCAAGGTAGTCATTGGCTATGCGGGAAATATGCTCATGTATATAGACATGATAAACAGGCAAGGGGAAACAGAATACTGATGCTCGTCTTGCCGTCTCCGTCGTCGATATAAGGTTTTCGGGGACGTCATCAAGGTCCATCGCTTGCTCGAATGGCGAAGATAGAAGTATTGAGCGTGCGAAAGGACTAGGATTTACACTGATCAGCCAGACCAGCTGCATGCAAAGTTACTTGGTTCGTTTGGTATAGCGTGAACGCTTCCACGAAGGTAATTGAAAAATGGGGGAGAGACGCGCTTCGTATGCATTTCCTTTGAAGTGCTATAAATAGAAAGAACGAGGGGATTCATAAGCACTCCGGGAATTCAGAAATTTGAGAGCATCTGATATACTTGCCTATACATAAGATTCTAGATAAAAACAAGGATGCACCGATACTGGTAACCATACCGAAGGTTCAGGAAGACGTTCAATCGTTCCCGGAATGTAAGATATCGGATTAAGATCCAGTCTGTCGTAATCGAGCTCTGAAAGCAAAGATACAGGAATTCCCTGAACTAATTACGAAAGCCTCTGTTCAGGGTAAAGTTTCGGCAGACTGTAAACCTAAAGTTTTCGGGGGTTCGGAATGTACAGTCAAGGACCGGTCACTGAGACAGTACCGGTCAATGAGACACCCGGCCCGGGTGCTTCCCTCACAGTCAAATTGGTCTCGGACTTTGTGTATAAATCATACTACGACATGTCCATGTAATAGTAACAAATTTCCGAAGCAGTTGGGAATGAACTACGACTATAATTTTTTTGGAGGTGGATTGCTATGTCACATCACGCATTACCATATTAGGACACATTCAGCGGCGTACTTTTCTTTTCTTCTTTACACGTCGCTTATTGGATTCTACTCGCATTGGGTGCACTCAGCTTCTATTACCTTCACAAGAACACACTACTACACTGCAAAAATGGTTGGGCACTCCAAGTCAGACACCAAAAAGGCACAAATACACCGGGAAAACCATGATGCATACATGGACAAAGCCGAAAAAGCATACCGGGAAGAGATGGCACAGCCGCTTGGGGAGAAGAGGAAAGGACTGAGGATGATATGCAAGGAGTTGGAAAAGGAGTGCTTGATGGAAACTCACCAAGAGATCTCCCTGGACAAAACCACATTATCCCGCCGTGTTCGAGGGATTACCATGAGCCTATCACAATCCAACGAGAACAAGGGATGGCTTACCACAGAAGAACGGCATGCTGTGCTTGCCTACATGAAAACGATGGCCTATCGGGGATTCCCACTCAGTCTTTGACGCATTACGGAGCATGTGAACGAAATTTGTTGGGCACGCTACGGGCCTGGCAGTGAATTTCCGGCCAAAGGAGTTGGTCAAAACTGGGCAAAGCGTTTTGTTGAGAAGCACTCAGACAAAATAAAAGCATTTTGGTCTCACCCTCTAGATCACTCGCGTGCACGCGCTGTGAACCCTTATACAAAGGAGGAGTTTTTTAAGCTTTTAGAAGCCATGATTGAAGGAGATGGAGGAGATGATATCATACCTCCCAAGTTAATCTATGGGACAGACAAGACAGGGATCCAGCAGGGGATTGGTGTGAAAGAAAGGGTCTATGGTCCTCAAGGTGCAAAGATTCAGCACCAACAGCGAAGCGGAGACAGAGAGAACATCACCGTAATCACAATGATCTGTGCAGATGGTACCTGGGTAGCTCCTGCCATTATATTCAAGGGCGAGGGTTATCAGACATCATGGAAGCAGAATAACCCCTTGAAAATGTCATGAGTAAAAGAATGCAATATTGATATCATACTTACACAAGGATAGAATTGGATACCAGAAGAAGGGATATACCGATCGTGAAATAGGCGTGGAATGGATCAAGGACTTCAATAGGCAGACAGAAAGCAAGGCAGCTGGCCGCCGACGTTTGCTTCTGGTGGACGGTCATAACTCCCATTATACATGGGAGTTTCTAGAATATGCACGCACTCACGCCATTGAAGTCCTCTGCTATCCTTCACACTCCACGCATGCATATCAGGGTCTGGACGTTGTGATTTTCAGTGTGGTCAAGCGACGGTGGAGTGAAGCGCACGATGAATATGAACGGAGGACACGTCAGAAAGTCACAAAATCAAACTTTCTGGAAATATATAGCATCGCGCATGTAGCCGCACTCACTCCGGAGAATATCAAAGCCGCATTCAAGAAGACAGGAGTCGTACCTCTCAATCCCGATGTTATCAGCGAGGAGATGATGGCGCCCAGTCTGGAGACGTCAACAGAGAACACAATGCCCACACTGCAGTCTAGTCCTGTGCGTCACATGTCAAAGCTGATGACTACCTGCATCAAGAATCAGCATGCAAACCATGATGACAGGACAGACGTACCAGAATCTCCAGTAGCTGGACCATCGGGTCGACATTTTGTCTTCTCCCCGAGTCAATCTGGCCATATGCATAGTGCCCCAACTCCACAAAACATCCTCGATAGCCTCGCAACGTCTTCAGGATCATTTCTTGTATCGTCTTCGTCACTCCAATCATCCTCAAGTCCGCCGAAATATGCTACATCTGTCATATCCCCAATGAAACAGAAATATAATGATATCCTCAGTCAGCAATCACGGACAGAGCTTGAGGCCAGCTTACAGAAGGCTTTGAGAGAGTCGGACGAACGCAATACGCTCCGGAAAGGGGCCATGATAGGAATGCAAGCGACAGCAGTTCTGCAGAATATCTATGTTAGCCAGTCACAGCTGCAACTTCAATCAGCAGAGGAGAAAGGGACCAAGAAGCGAGGAGGCATCATGGAAGATGGCATGCCCAAGATGATGACTGGAGATGACTTCTTCAATGTAGTCACTGCTCACGAAAAAGCAGCAGAAGAAGCAAAAAAGGAAAAGGCACGTTGTGCACTGCTGCGGAACAAGAAGGCAACGGCTATGGTACGGTGGACACGAGAGGACAAGCAACGTGTGGAGAGGAACAATAAGAAGCGCGAGTGCTTCCACCAGGCTGTGCTGGCATGGCAGAATGCCAAAAAGAATGGGCACTCAACTCATAAGAATAAGCCAAAACTGGCTGATTTTGGGGAGATTGAAAAGCCTTTCCCCAAATACACACAGGCTGAACTTGAGGCACTTTCTACAGATGACGAGGACAGCGAGGAAGAGGAGGAGGAGGAAGAAATCAGCGTTGATGACGGGGAATCCGATTAGATCCGGATTACAAATGATTGCTATATATAGATTTGCCGGTAGATTGCCGGCGTGATGTGACGTGTCTCATTGAGTGGTAACCACGCGATAAGGCAATTTCGCACTGATGTTCTCTAGCATGGGGCATTTGGCCCATATCCCAACCGGATTTTACACCATTATGTTCTTGTCATAGCATACTTTCTACTCCTAACAGCTGATCAGGTCAGGAATCATATTTTCACTCTTCCGAGGACCTTCTAAATTTGAGCGTCTCATTGACCGGTCCTTGACTGTATGCCTAGACCTTTGTTTCCCGTGCCGACATAAAATTAGTGTTGCCGCGACTCGGCTCAAAGCGACTTAACCGATAAGCCGAGTCCATTTAAGCCGAGTTTGAGCCCACTTTAACGGAGTCGGCTTAGCCTGAGTGTGTCCAAATTTGGGCATGCATCCTCACGCACTTCGCTATTGTCGTTTCTCTGTTCATATTTTTGCGTCTTTCAGTGTAGTATTTAATTGAAATCATAATCTGATGCCTTTAAATGTATTTGGTCTCCTCCAAGGCTAATTATTATAGCTGGCTATTTCCCTATCCTCGACTCGAAGCTAAAAATTTCAAACAGGCTTCGAAGTAGTTACCAAGTAGAAAACCTTGAATAGTGCAGCAAATATTGCCAGGTGAGTGCTTTTTCACACTTATTGACTAGTCTTGAGACTTTCTGATGCTCGGAGGCTTGTCTAACCAAGTCATGTTTCAATGATTCAGCTACATCAATACCTGAGTAATTTAGGTCCATTCAAGGCTTCTAAGACTTCCTTTGTTGCAGTATCCAAGTCTTTGCAACAATTAGAGCAAAGCCATCTCGATTTGCTGCTCTGGCTCTTGTCTCAGTCCTCTCATGTGAAGATTTTGTAGAATTTATGAAGATTGCTCAATCTGATTAATGCCACAAGTATAAGGCAAATTTGACCCTCACAAATATTGTATTTACTCATCAACGAAGTCAGGTATTGATTTTAGAGAAAATGCTGGCCGTCATCGAGCAGTAGCATCTTTCGCACTTCTGATTTCCTTATTTGATTTGAGTCGGGACTCAAGCCGACTCACGGCAGCTTGAGCCAACTTGACTAATTAGAATTACCAAAGTCGGCGTAAGCCTAGCCGAGTCGAGTCTAGCCGAGTCACGGCAACACTACATAAAATAAACCAAAATTAGGATTTCGGACCACGTTCCAGCACAATACGTCCGAAACTAAGCCCGAAACCTTAGTTTCGGCTTTCCTTAACACGGATACTGAAATAGAATATTCTGGATTAGATTTCGGTAGCACTGACATCTTTGGTACCGGCCAGTTGCCGAAATAGGTACCCAAACATATGTTTTCGGCATCAACTCAGGGTAGCTGGGAACAATTAGTTTCGACTCAAGTACAGGAACGTCGTGATCTATTCCTGATTTCTTTGATTTGGGATTGATTTTACAGTGACTTGGAACTTTTGGTATCGGGCAGAATTCCAGTAAGTCTCATTCATGATCTGAAAACTTAGGTATAAGTAGGTGCTATGATCGGAACGCCCCAAATTTCCGGATTTCCGGTGTGAAGATAAAGAAAGGGAATCCAATATGGGAAGATGCATCCTTATTTGCTTGCAGTTGAGTAACTAAGGGTACGAAAATATCTTCAAGTGGATTATTTCATCGGTTTCATTTGCGGCTGTGGGCTCCGGCTATATAATTTTCGTCGAGGCTGTAGGCGTGAAGTACTACACCTAACCCGGGGAAAAACGAAAAATCGACGCACCCATGACTGCAACCAACGTAGCTTCACCGCAATTGTATCTACCTTTCTCAGAGATTTATTTAAATCATTCATTCCCTGGGCGATTTAATGAGAGGAACTCGCTGTAGGAAAAGCGCGTTGGTAACTGCCCAAACTCGCAATATTCCTTCACCATAGCGTCGGCTTAAAGAGACGGCTTGTACGGCGAACCGCGGTCTGGGACATATTCAGTGAACACAGGCACGATTGAGTTCATATAGATACGCACATAGAATAATATCTCAAGCCCTAGATCGAATAGAAGGAAAAAGGAATGCCCCGGTGCAGGTATTACTGTACGGGGGAACGCAGCATGAGCGCTACCGAAGCACTACATGAACGGACCGGATACCGATGGTTGTAATTTCAAATTTTACACTGCTTCTCTTCAAATTCCACGTCAACGCGCGCGCAGTTCCCTCTGTCTCAATCCCACTGAGTGACGGCTACACCTTCTGTAGACTGTGATGCGACACTCCGAAAATTAACCCCTGAATTGGAATGGCGAGTATAGGGATCTGGCTGGACTCGTGAGTAACTTAGTTGCATATCTAGTACCGGCAGCTATTTTTGTTGCTGAGGTGTATTAGGACCTCGCCCCCGCTCACACGTCTGTACAATGTTGGCGCACCTTCAGGCCTCCCGGTAACCTGAATTAGGACCATTAGCTCAGGTTCGTTTACTCTTGGCTGCTGCTTTAAAGCTTGCCAAGACCACGCGTACTTCAGACTCGCGTATGGCTTTTCCGATCTTTCCGGCAGCGCCAAGCCTCTACCGATTCCTCGTTTCTCAAGGTGAGGTCACGCCTATTTCCGCTGTAATCTTAAACTAATCTGGATCCTGCGCACCACCAGCGGGAGATAAGAGCGTGCACCTATCGTCGTGACATTGCTCCAGAAAACCGAGCAAAAGGTCCGGTTAGGGCTCTCTTTACTCTTGCTCTTGCGGATTTGAGTGCGCTTTCTCTTTCCCCCGTCGGGACTCATGCTCCTCCCTCCGGTCTCCGATCCATGTCAGTTGCATATTTCCCCGTGTCGAGATATTTGACTAACGGCCTCTGGTCCTCGTTAGATTGGCGCATCAACGTCAACAGTATTGCGGTAACCTTCATGCCGACTTTTCAAGACCATCATACTCCATGACATGGCATGATGAATTTGGGTTGTGAGTTGGGGCGCCATTATTGGTGTTGTTCCGGTGAGCAATTTCCCGTTCTCTGGCCCTTCTGTTACTAAAATTCAATCCATTACTTAGATGCTAGCTCTCGAACGAAATTGATTCCTATTCGGCATATCATCAGCCTCCCTTTCGCACGACTCGAGGTCGATGCACCCACGTCATCGTTCCAGTGCGAGTCTCGCGTTACATGTCGACTGGCCCTTTTTCATGGGGCGAGGCCTTTCCAAATGTGCTTTCTTTCGACACCAGACCCTCTGTATCCCAGTTCGTGATGATCACGCAAAAGGTACGGCCCTACGCTAGTCTTGTACTATTCTTACCCTTATCCGCATAAGGTTCAAAAATAAGACCCGGAGTACTCAGTACTGAAGACGGAAATGAACTCTCTCAAAATGGCTCCGTGAAGTCGTTTTCTCGTACCTGGCCTGTAAGAATGTTCTTTCTTGGCGTGTATTTGAGAACTGACTCCCTGACAGTGTCGCCGGTCTGTTCTTCTTTTGGAGACCGGCAGTTCGTGATCCTGACAGTCGGCCGATAATTTAGTATGTTGGAGATGCCGGGCCTCCTCCTTCAACTCGCGGTGGATAGATCGTCCTCTATCGAGGTCGTTTTTGTTACATCTCTCCAGGCGAACATTTATAACCATCCTGTGGTAGGATAGCGACCTTGATTCCATGCGAGCATTCGTAGCAACAGCGCACTCTCGATTGCGTTCGGTTTGAGGCCAGCGCAAATTCAAGTGAGGGCAAAGAATACGACTGTAAGAACTGTTCTATCTCTCCATGCAGATTGCTGCAGTACTCGAGTCCAACTCGAATGCTCTACCAAAAAAGGGCACAAATGCAGCTACTGTACTATTTCAATCAATTCGTCACAATTTTGGAACTCGCGGAGCTCAGAAATTTTATTTCGATTTATGGCGATTTTTGACGGTGAGTTTTTTCGGCCTTGTGATCTGTGACTGACGAATTGATCTAAATAGTACAGTATGATTGTATCTAAGATAAACTGAGCGTATCCGTGAACCGGGAGCTCGTCGATCCTATACTCAGATGCATAATTCTCTCGTCCGTCAATATAAGGATAATCGCTGACATCAGCTCATACAGAGAAATCTGCACTCATTTGTGAACTTTCTTTAACTTAGGGACTGTGCCAATCTACGAACGATGGCGTATCTACCTTGCCTGTGGGGGTTCAGACAGAGGCCAAGTCCTGCAATTCCGCTGCAATGTACACGTCTGAATCCGGACAGATAACACGGTCAGCATGTCGTGATTGGAATGAACAGAGGCTATCAACGCCACCATACAGATTCTACTACAGAACGAGACGAGACGCTCAGATTCCTTGTTCGATGTAGATGAATTTCGACTCCTGGTGATCCCCAGTCAATTTGGAGTTGACCAAAAATAGACCGGTCCGCAAACAACTTCTCTGACCGGATCTAGAGTATTTCATTCTTTTCCGACAACAGATTAGAGGGCGTACGAGGGCGGCGGCTCTTTGTTTCAATATCGAGGTCTCGCCGGCGCTCAGCGCATATTTATCTGTTCTGGGCATCGTGGCACTCTATAACTCAGCATAGGTTGTGTAGGACGGTACTGAAAGAGACCACCTGTTATCAGCCTGCTTGGATGTGGACACTTCGATGTCTTGTATCCTTGCCTTGGTGAGACATCTTGGAAGGAGTAAAATGTTAAATTGGAAGCAAGACAAGGTCAACATCGTTTGTTTTTGATGTCGGGACGACTGACCTTGCAGAGCTAAGTCGAGCACATGTTGATGATCCGTCCGCCAGGCCCATCACCGTTCAAAGAAGCACCGAGCCAGAAAGAATAACCCAAGCCAAACCTAAAGAAATCAGTAAATAGCGATAACAGTGGGAGAAGGTTTTCATTGGGTTGGGTGTCAGTGCTGCCAGATATGTCGAGTTTGAAAGTCGCGGCTTGAGGGACATCGTGAGTTCAAAGGATCCTGCGTCGACAGCCTATCAGAGCCCGGAAATGTACCTCATAACCGGATGTTCACCCAAGCTTCGATTCTGTCGACGGCAGTCTGGTGGCCTTAAGGTCGCCAGACTGTTACGTTGTCTGTGAGGCGACGTATCTGCGTCCTAGCTCTGCAATTTGAATGAAGACTCCATTTGAGTGCCGTCCCCGGTTGATGGGATACGACCCTTTAACAGCGGTGCAGTGACTAGAGAAGTTATAAATCTCCATCAATTTCTGGAGTTCGTCGAGGTAGGGAGGGATAAATATACAAAGACAAGAATCTACCACGATGTATACGTGGACCGACATCATATTGTTCAAGAGAATTGAGAGGGATCTACGAGAACATCAGTACCATGTTTGTAATGGTCATACAAATGATTCCCGACTTCCGTATAATTAACGAGTCTGGTGGCACGGAATGAACGGAAGGTGGAAGACGACATTGATTTTTGTGAACGACCGCACGGTTCAGTCATCCCACATAGGCGCTGGCCAGGACACATTGTGGGCGGGCGAAGTAATCCTGGGAATGTGTCAGCAAGCCGGGAGGCAGATGTATAACGAAACAAACACCAAACAAAATTCTTCGCGGTACTTCTAGATTCAAATTTCAAATGTAATCCCTCGACGGGTCGTGGAACAACGACGAAACTTGAGGGCTTGAGCCGTAGGTTAATATTACGCTTCATTCGGGTTGCCATGCTGCACCTACATGATGCTAAGGTCTAGGCTGGTCTCACGGGGTAAGCGGCGAACCATGAGAGTAGGCCCACCATCATGGCAGCTACGTACCTGCTATGATGGAGCCTGATCCTTCTCTTTCGCCCGCCGGAGGATGTATGGTCCAAGGAACGCAGCTGTTATGTCTAAATTCACATCTGTGCAAGATATCGGCAGCAAACATCTTGCGCTTTGGTTTTCTCCTGGAAAGACGGGTTGAACCACGACAGGACACATCTTCCATATATTGTTTCTCTTTGTACGGAGTCAATACGTAGTTCCAGCCTAAAGACAACTCGTACATAGGAGTCACTCTTCGATTAATCCCCAGAGAACAGTAAGCGGTCAAGAAATCTGAAAATAAAACCACAGAAGGCTGCTGAAATTCACAGGATGCAACCACACCTCAAAAAAGGTTCGTCTTCGAATTGTGATCATTTAGGTTCACGGACGTGAGGGGAAAGGAATTATCAACCGCCGTTCATCCATACGACATATGCTGCTTGAACAGACTTATCATCTTCGAACCTGACGGGCTAGTAGACATTCATCAACATATGCCTTGGATCAAAGCCTGCCGCATGGTGTGCCTCCAAATCGTTCTCTTTGCATATGACTACAGTGTAGAAATGAGTACGTCACTTCTATCCCGTTTTGTCTAAAGTCAATATATAGCTACCTGATGCTGAGTCTGGGTAGGGCGTGCATTCAGTCGTACCTGTTTAGAAATCCGTGCCTTCATTCCGCGGCCCGCCGTGCAGTCGGCACTTGGTAAGGCGGCATCAGGCATAGAGTACTTACATGATGTTCGCTTATACAATGGCTACCGACTCTTGTACACCTCTTGTTAGTGACTAGATATTCCATGCTCAAAGACGGCGAGCACCCTGAGCCATCTCGTTGACCAGTCAACATCGAAGTAGGTCCTGGACTCTCCCATCAGAAATCCGAAAGACAACTCCAACGACAGACATGGCAGTCATCACCAAGGCCATCAGTGAACTCGATTGGAGCGACCATCGAGAAGAATACATATGTAGCAGAGCCAAATTTCTGGAACTTCCCCGCAGCCACAAGAATGTCCTAGGCTTGCGATGAGTTCGCCCCTTGAATCTGTGAATACGGTCACGGTTGCGATACGGCGACATCACCATCTCGTATTGACAGTTGTGAGAGAGTATTCCAGTCATTGTTCTGTGGCATGGATAGCGATAATACTCTTCGCTTCACTAGAGTAGAGCGCGTTGGATGATATACGAGGAATTGACGAGGAACTGAGATTGTACCAGAGGCTCATGGAAAAGCGGTCGTTTTGAAGGGATATGAGCCCAGGAATATGGCTCGAACAAATATTGGAACGTACCTGGATCTATAGCCGGCATCTCCTTGAACAGACTAGACTGAGGTTTTTCCAGTATTGTCGTAAACTTCCCTACATGCATCGGTGGAGCACACTTTACCACAGATGAAGGATCGTCACACGCAGGATTAGCACATCGCCCTGTACGTGCAATAACCGTGATTCTCAGAGGAAACAAACTAATATATAACCAGATGAAATTCACGCTTATCGTCACAGAATCCACTTACGAATGGCTGATAATGCGAAGGTCCCTCTCCCTAGTATCCAAGAATGGTTCCCAGGTCAGTCGCGATATTGTTCCTTCTGCATTGTTGATGCTGAGTTGATGGTGTCTATCTTGCAGAGCATATGCTACGAGTTTCACCCGAAGTTGGTGTGAAAGGCAGCGCGTCTCCGGCGTTCATTCCGCCTCGCCTATATGTACCTCCTCAGCCAATTCGCAAATCCTTGCTTAACGATGCCCCCTCACATCCTAGCCACATGTCCTCGTCATCACTTCGTCACCAGCCCGCACAAGATGATGAAGATGAAGAGAGCAAGAAACATATCTGTGCGATCTGTCACAAACGATTCCTCCGACCCAGTGGCTTGAATAATCACATCAACAGTCATACCGGCGCTACACGTGAGTCTCTCAGCTTTTGATGTATCCAACATTAAAAGATACATATTAAGCGTACCGATGCCCCTTTCCTGGGTGCGGCCAAGAATTCAACGTGAAGTCGAACATGCTTCGGCACTGCCGAAGCCATACGAACCCTGTTCCGTCTTCGTCCTCTTCCTCTCTCCACGATATTCCCACCGAGAATTCGGGCCCTCGAATCCGTCCACCATTGGATGCATCCTTCACCGAAGGACAGGACCAGGCAGGCAATCTGCTTCAGTACTCCAAATCGCGACCCTGGCAGGAGAGGACAGGGATGGAAAGAGAGAGATATTATCAGCATCTATATCCAACGAGCAGCGATCGTTTGACGCGAACTGAGAGGGGGAAAGATGATGAGATGGACAAAGGTCACCCCTACGCGAGACACCACTGAAGTGTGGTACCGTGTCATGATCTACTTGTGTGATAATGATGCCTTTGAATGATATGTTTTACCTATGATCCACCCCAGCAGATAGTTGTCGAAGGGATATACCGGGACTTACTTTTCTTCAGAGTATTACTCACACTATGCACAGTATTTGTTAGCTGATAGTTCGAGATTTCCGGTGAATTGATCATAAATCCCAACAGATCTTGACTTTTGCTACCAACATATGATTTGAATCAGCGGAAAGACGGTGGGCGATGAAGAAGAGAAGACGTGAACGGACTGGCTGCTCTATCAGAATGGAATGGGCGAAAATTCAGTAGGGTCCCAACTCTCGTCAATTAAAATTCCGGTTACTTTTCCGGTCACCTGGTTAATGCTCGATGTTCAACCTCGACAGTGAGAAATATAGATAGCAATTCACTTACCAGGATTAATGGATCCGTACAATAAGCTTGTTCTCTTCGTCATCGCTGGATCCAAATCTGGGCGAGACCCTACGCCACCCGATATGAAGCTTTCCCATCGCACTTCCAACGAACACTGCACCCATTATAGTCCAAAGTCCATTGCTACCGAAACTACTGTCTCGAAATCTATGTACGTCTTTTACCCTGACGACACGCATGTTCTTAACATACTTCTAGGATGAATTCCTTCTCGAACACCTCTGGTTCCCAGGAGCGGTTCTGTAACTTACATCGAGACCTCATAAAGGATCTCCCTTGCGAGCTCCTTCAGGAAATATTTGCTATCGTTGTAGCCACTGAAGACAACAACGAGGAGGATCCTAGAAAGCGTACCGGTCAATTTAGACTGTCTTTGGTATGCAAGCAGTGGCGAGACCTCATCGAGGCATGCCCTACTCTGTGGACAGGTATCACCATCACGGATTTCTCACCCAACCATCCAGTGTGTTTCCCGCCCAGAGTCGGCAGTAGTCCCGAGTCCACCTTCCCAAAACTTGTCCGTATTCTTGAACGTTCTTCGAACTGCGATCTCGACGTTAAAATCGATATTTGGGCTCCTCCTCAGGTCCCGCTAGATTTTCAACAGGTGGTGATATACTGCTCCCAAGGCTGTAAAGGACACCCACCGTTCTCCTTCAGCAGCGAGCATTCCCGGTTCCTCTCCTTGCTCCTCAGCGCACATGCCCATCGAATCCGAACTCTGGATGTCATTACGAGAGATTCGACTACCCAGGTCGACCTGTTGTCTGCGTTCATAAACAAGCCCATGCCACGCTTGCAGTGTTTACGACTTCGGCACGACAATTCAGACATTACGAACGAGGGGCCGACGCTGATGAAATACCCAGGTCATTCATCTCTTCGCTTGGAACAGTGGCACAGTGTGATGTACCCCTCCCTTCGCAGCTTCTCTGTACAGGGAATGCCACTTGGCTCCTTTTATTTCGTGGCGGTATCCGCAATCTGCAGCTAGTCGGCCTACCATCGGACAACCTCCATACACCATCCGAGCTACGCCTTGTACTGTCTAATCTCGTCAATACCCTCGAAATTCTATCACTTGTATGCACCGTCCGTGATGTCGAGGACTCACTAATCCCGCTGGAACCTCTAACCCTTCCCCACGTTCATACGTTCTCTCTTGGGTGTGGTCGAGCGATCAAAGAAGTCGAGCTTATTCTCCAGTTCCTCGACACACCTGCTGTTCGCGACCTGAGCACCAAAGATTGTCATATAGCGCCGTTACCCGCCTCCGACGGTGCGTTCACACACATCATGAAGCGCCTTCCGTTGCACCAGATTGTCTCTCTGAAACTATCGAACGTTTGTTTCGAGGTCCGAGAGGACCGTTAAATCACATCGCAAGATGTGGTTGACAGAAACTTCGATGCCGAGGAGGATCTGCCCATCCCGCTGAGGTTTATTTGCAAGCTTACAGCCGTCAAGCAACTCTCAGTGAGCTCCCCGTGCCCCATATTCATGTACTTCGCCACGTATCCCCAGATACTTTGCAGAGACAACGAGATCACGCTCGACGACCTGGTTCGACTGATCAATTTCAGCACCGTCGAGACAATGAACATCGAGGCAGATAACTAGGAGATCCGGGATTGGGACCCTGCTTTGACGTTCCTGCATAATCGGTTTCAATGGCCGTGGGCACAAGACGGAGTTTATCATGGGGTCGCGATAATAGGCTAAACATCATGTTGCCGTACAAGCTCTCAGAGGTGTCCCATTGTATGCATCCCTCCTTGGAAGAAGTCATCGAAAACCAATATTCTCATCTCGCCAAAGACTTCGACTTGGAATGGGTGCTTGATGACGATGATATAGTAGAAAAAGGTGGCAATGTTGCCTTCGGCTTGTGTCTTGCAGAACCGACAGAGGGTGAGGCATAAAATCAAACTTCTTGTGTAGTTCTTGCTATGAAGCAATGTAACAACGCAGTGTGTTAAAATATATGCCCTACCGATTTGGCACGGTCATCGGGGTCTATTGACAATCTTGGCTGGCATTATTGCTTCCCAACTTGTGCCTTGCGATGCTCAAAGCCTGACGGTTTCACCTATCATTATGAGAAGTTGTAGTGTATGCCTGTTTCAATCCAAATGATGACAGTAGCCAGTGTTGGCCTGGAAGGCTTATATCTCATTCGGATAACCCTCGACTTAGGAGTCGGGGATTCTTCTCACAAAATGAGCTTGCAATTGTAAATTGCTTCTATTCCTATGTGTACTAGGAAAATGACCCAGCGCATCGAACCGGTGAGTTTCCTATGATGCTAAGATATGTCTCCTGACAACCCGGCAAAAGAGTTAAACGAGGCGAATAGCAATAATTCTATGAGAGGCCAGCAAGGCTGGGATTTCCCTATAGTTCATCGCTGTACAGCTTTGATCATAAGTTGTCTACCCTATTCCTCGCTGCGTGACAGGGACCTTACACTAGGGCCGAGGGGAAAACCTAGGTTATTTACCAAAAATGGTTTTGTACGGTATTATACTATGTTTTATACCATGTATTATACCTAAGGGGTTCCGGAGGGAGGTCAGCCATGTATAATACACAGGTCACATGCCTATATCAGGACCTAATACAGTAGTCAAAATCCGTTAACTGGACACTCCTGGAGCTTGTAAGTGTCAATGGAATGAACTAGTAGCACTTTGAAGCATGGTAAAACCCAAAATGACTCGGAAAAGTATGAAATGTGTTGGAAAAAGCTCCGAAAAAGAGCGGAAAAAGATTTAAAAATCGAATATTTATTGATCACGTGGCCAGGTATTATACCATGTATAATACGTGTATAAAACCCCCCTCAGTACCGCAATGGGTATTATACCAGGAGCCGACCCCCTAGAGGTTTTCCCCTCGGCCCTACCTTACACTATGGCCGTAATCTCCTGTCTTTGTGAGGGCTTCATCCGATCCTGGGAGGAATGACGTTGGTCAATGAGACTGAAGCTTTAACGCTTTGACCCACCGGAAAGCAATACCAAGATGCCGAGGTCAGATCGATCATCACGAAGGCCACTTGGACCACTCCATGATCCCCAACGGACCTCCGTTCAAGTGCACAAGTCGACTGAAGCCAAGCTGGCTGCAACCTTTTACAACAAAGACAATTTATCTGCCTGCGGTTCTAGTGGCACTTGTCACAATGTTTATTGTTTGTTTGCAAACAAGGGTCGCCATATAAAGATGCTTCACTAGAGGTAAGTTACACGTCTTTTATCCCCTCATCTCCCCTTAAACTTGATAGTCCACTGGTCGCCGTCATGCAGAAGTACGTGTATAACTTCAAGACATCCGTGCCCTTCTGACGTCCATTATAGCATCCATGTTTTTCCTCAGTTCATCCAACGGCCGTCGGCGGAAAATTACATTGCGAAGCTCCCGAACGAGCTTCTAGTCGAAATATTTACCATGGCGATGTCTACCAGTGGTCGGGTTGACTATCCTTTCCTCCTCTCCATCATTTGTAAACGCTGGCGTTCCATAATGACCGACTATCCACCTCTGTGGACTCGCCTCTACATCACCGAATGCTCGCCAGATTACAGTCCGGCTGCCACAGCATTTATCCTTAACCCCGACTTGGGACCTAAGGCAGTATTCCCTCGAGTGGCTTCTTTTCTTGAACGCTCATCGCAGCTGGATATCGACGTCATCATTCGCGTAGGATCCGCACCATTTCACGACTCTGCGAGTCTTCAGCCATCATATATGGTCTTCACCGACAGGCACTTTCTCTGTCTCTCTCGACTCCTCGCCCAGCACGCGTATCATATTAAACACTTTTCCGTGGATACGGGCTTTTGGAGCTCCCATGTCAACGCCTTAACCGCATTTCGTAACGTGCCAATGCCCCGTCTGCAGAGTTTCGAGATCTGCCACCGGTCGATGAGCCAAGTCGCCTTCGAAGAAGACTTTGAGGATGATCTACAGGAGGGAGAAATAGACGTCCTTCAGCACCCCGCGCTTTCATCCACTGAAGATCAGATTCTGTGGAACCGGTACATGTACCCGTCCCTCAAAGTGTTGGATTTGTCCGGCGTTCCATTTCGTTGGCATCTCTTCTGCCCTCGAAATCTTACCAGACTATGTCTTCGGTTTCAGCCATATGAAGAACGACCGTCAGCATCTATTTTACGTGGGATTCTAGCTGGAAGTGTGGAGACATTGGAGATTCTCGAGCTCAACGGTGTCATCTCCACTGACACATCTTCAAATGATTTCGGTCTTCCCAATAGGCAACTCACCCTTCCCCACGTCCGTCACTTTACGCTCGGGTATACCACCCCACAAGAAGTTAGACTTTTATTGCAGTACCTCGATCTCCCGGCTGTCGGTGACCTGAAAATCAATAACCTTGAAGCTGTTTGGTGTCGTGATTCTACAGACGCCATCGAGAGCATTATAGAGCACCTTCCTTTGCATCAGATCCACACGCTCACACTCGACCGTGTCTGCCATGGTGATCATTGCACAGACACTCTGCCGACTATTCATACATACTTCGGGAAGAATGGATGGCCCCACGATGAAGACAGGCTTCCTGTCTCCCTGCGGTTCATTCGTCGACTCACTGCACTCAGGCACCTATATCTATATTCTCCTTGCGGCGTATTCATGGAGTACATGAACTATCCCATCAATCTCAATGATTTGAATGACGGGCTCCATGCTCGTCGTGCTCTGAATATGTCCGACCTTGAGACTTGGTATCTCTCCGTGTCGAACAAGGCACTTTGCGTACGGCCTGGGAAAAACGCCGGGACATTTCTTCGCCAGCGTCTGGAGTGCTGGAGTATGGGTGGAGTCTACAACGGACCTGATATAGCGAAAGTAGATCTTCGGTTGTCAGGGAACATAAGTGTGTCAGATCCAGGATATCGAAACGCTGCTGCCACGGGCGTGGAAGGTGACTTGCCTGGAGTGACGCGCTACCATAGATATGCGGAATCTGACCTTTTCATCTCTCCCATTTAGTCGTACCATTGCTCCAGAAATCTACAGACTAGATACACTGTATGCATCACAGCTTCGATCAACGGTCTCGTGAATGCAACTATGACTATGTCTGCTTCTTGCAATGAGCGGTTCCGCCTGTGATAATCCTCATTGGATAAGCGATTAACTTCGAGGTCCTAGTATGAGTTAGGTCGAATCAAAAACATCTAAAAGATTGTGCACCAATCAAATGGGTAAGTTACGACCGCATCGAAGACTTCGTCAGTTGTATGAGGAACTCGGAAACCAATAACGATCTTTCCGCATTTTGCATCCTCAACATGCTCCATATGATCCTCCGGTAATTCTCTGCCTCGAAATTCTTCTGATGTCTTGATTACGATCGTACGGGGAACAGCTTCATAGTTAATTTCGACAAACGATACGCCTGGACCTTGGCGCTCAGCTCTGAGCTTTTTAATCATTTCTTCGTTATCACGAACGTCCTGTTCCACGATATACAAAATGAGATGACGGTCGCGTTCAGTCAGGTCGGGCGGTAAACCATCTGAATTAAAGCTTAACTCCGATTGCTAGTCAAGAAGAACAATTCTTCACCGACCTAAGACTCTACGTGAAGTCATTTTGCACATTAATTTGTGGCTGTTTTTCCAATCGATTTTTTGGCATTCTGCGGAGCAGTATGACACAGAGTGACATTTCGCACAATGTCTCAAAACCGGTCGAGGCCTATCTTTGTTTGCCGGATCTTCATCATCAAAGTCGTTGTTTATTTTACACTAGTAACCGCGAGATCAGAACGATGAGGCTCAGTGAAGAAAGGTTGGATCAAACTTCACCTTGAACAACGAGCATCTACAGTACTCCCTTGATTGGACAGTAGTTTTCAAGAGCTCTTTCTCTCAGCAAAGTCACCTCCTTGAGAGATAAGAGTGCATCTCGTATAGGGCCCGGAGTCAGACTTTCGATGTCCATAGCACGCAGGCATTTCGCTACTCGGGGGATAATAGGGCGGTAGAAGAGAAATTTCGCTATCAATTCCAAGAGCCGCACAGACTCCTTCGTGCATCTCGACCCCGGTAGAGAAGCGCAGTCCGACAAAAGCGCTACGATATTGCTGTCAAGCATATCGACAATGCAACGGGGACCCTCGAGACCGAACCTCCAAACTCCAGTCAGAATAACCTCAACCGTACGAAGCGGATCCTCATCGATATCATCCTTTTCCTTAGAGATGTGGATAGACAGCTGCCTGCACAACCAAGAAGGCGCATGCTTGGCGACGAGGGCATGTCGGAATTTCTCAGAGAATCCTGAGATCGCCACGACAAAGCCAATCGGACCGTCCATGGGATATGTCCCAGAAGGTGAAGAAATTGACTTCTGAGTCAACATGATGGAACAGCACTTCGCTATAGTGTCACCTGGGATGCTGCAATCGAGACATCGCTGAATCACTTGGCGATGAGAGGATAAGGATATCACGGTCGGTTGGTAGTAAAGACGCATGTCTAATACATTCCAAATGGAGTGGATCCAGAGCATGGTGACGCGCGTAATGAAACCAGGTGTAGTCGCCATGATATTAGCGAGCTCCTGGACTAGGGAGAACGATTGAAACAGCTTGGCAAGCTGGAGACAAACATCTACAAGGAGAGCTTTGTCCTTCGTAACTTCAGCGATATCAAGGAAATGCGTCTGGTAGAAAACCAACGCCCATTCATATATAGGTCCTGCCACAGTCTGAAGTGACGCGATATCGCCAGGTGAACTCCGGAAACTTCGGGGCGCGAGGGCTGAATTGAGTCCTGTAAACAAGTTGGCAGCTATTTCCAACGTTTTGCGATGCCGATTAGGATCGGAAGGATTGTAGGTTTCGTAAGGCTTTTCTAAAATGGATAGTCCCACGCGCACAATTTCGACTACGGGCTGAAACAATGACATATTTTCGGCCACCATCTCTTCAAGCTTCACAAGCGAAATTGAAGAATCTGAAAGGGCGTCTCTCTGGTAAAAATTTAAAAAAACAATTATCAATGAGGTCGCTCAGAGAGTACTGGTAACACTGACTTTGATTTCATCCGAGTCCATCAGTGCTTCTTGAATGGATGTCAAACAAGATCCAAATTATAGAAGACGAAATTTCTCGAAGGTGCGGTGGGCTGTGTAAATGGGAAGGAAACAAATGGAAGCAGCGACGTTAGGCTTGTCAATGTTCAAAAATTTGTCATGGACGCGTCGGTCACATCACGTGTCGTGACGCTCCTCAATCAACGCGAGACACGCGTCGTCCCGAACCTCGTCTTGTCGTCCGGTCTGTTCCACCGCTTCAATATCAAGAAGTTAGAAACACCTCTTATGTGGGCATTGCATGCGCCAAAGTATCTTCTCCTTATCGCCATGTGGTATTACCATGGAGCAGAGCGCTCTTTCTTATCCCGGGATTTGCTTGTAGTCATCAAAGGGTCATTGTGACCTTCGGACTGCAGTAAGTGTGCAATGTCTCGTCTGCTTCTTTCCTCCTTCCAGCAAGTTCTTAACGCCACACGATCCGAGTTCATGGTCAAGCAATAACGCTATCTGTCACTAGATTCGATAGGAACGGGTCAATGGGCCTACTCTCCAAACGACTAACCCTGCCGTCTCCTCAGTCATGTATTAAGTACTGTAGGTATCACGCTGTGAAACGGGCGACGCATGGGACATATCTTAGCCGCTATGTCCATGTCAGTTCTCATCGTCTTTGCAAATGAGCTTCATAGCAGAGTATCTAACTCCGTAAATGTTTACAGTGAGCCCCAAATTTCTTCTTCTTGGCGGTCTGAGTAAAGCGACTTCCTATAACATGCTTCAAAGCACGTATCTCAGGCTACAAAATCCCTAAAGGCGCGAATTAGGTGGTAATAATCCATGTCGGACGCTAATTCGCGCACCATTTTCAGATTTTCCGATTCCTAATACACCCCGGGTATCAAAGCATACGGCACTCGTCGGTTCCAGTAAATCCATTCGCGACCGAATCTCTTGCGGAGTAACCGATCCTCCACGGAGATCCTAAGTAAAAGACTTGCTATAACTGCCGCTGCAACGAGTAACCAATACACGGCCAAAACCTTCCCATACCACATGTCGATTAACCCACATTCCATTACCCAGGACCCGGTTAAATGGCTGCATATTGCGCCAAGAATTGTCAAGATCATCCCCGTATAGCTAGGATGTCTGACCACGGCGTAAGGTCCATGTGCGATCAAACGATGATCCCTTTGTATGCTGAGCTCGAAAGTGAAGAGCCGCCCAAGCGCGCTGTAGCAGTGCAAGCGAATGACCGTTCCCACAACCGTGAGGACGTTCCCCAAGAGGAAAAGAGGGGTAATGGCGATTCCATCTGTATTGCCGTTGAAAGCCAAGATTGATAGGATGAGATGAGAGGCTGGAAGAGATGGGAAATGGTGGGCAAGTATGACGGTCGTTTCAATAATGCAGATGGACCAAGATATAAGCTGGTAGAAGAATATATAGATCGGACGACGAAGAAAGACGTTGTCGAAGACTTACCCGCAAGAAGACGCATGGCCAAGCAAGACTCTTGAGAAAAATTTCTCTCCAATCAGGAACAATATGTTCCACCGAAGGAAGCGGGTTGTTGGGTGGTGTTCCTGTAATGCGCATGCCGATTGCGTCGGAGAACAATAGAGGAATTTTGAGTAAAGACATAAGGAAACGAGAGAACTTAGCCAGCAGAGCGCACTTAAGTATCAGCTTTCTGTAGACATCGCAGAAGTGTAACGCGAATTTTGCCTTTCCATGAGTCCCAAGGGTCGCATGAAGTTCGAATGAAGGTTCAAAATGTACACACACTTGAATGATGACTCCCATGGATTTTTGACAGTGGCGAATCTGGCCCTGCAGAGTGCAGAACGAGGCCTACCATAGACCAACGCATGGAGCGCCGTATTTTGTCTCTAAAAGCCGAGCTGAAGACCGGGCCCTGAGTAATGGAGTTTGGAAAGCCAAGGTGACAGAATGGTGGCAGATCCGTGGAATACGCTTTGTAAAATGATATTCATATGTATGTATTTGTGATCCTTGCGCGTGAGGGTATCTACCTCTCATCCGCTGCATAGATCTGCGGGTTTGTGGCAAATGGTGCCGTTCCTTGTATACAGGCGAGACAACCATGGGTTCAAAAGGCCTAGGACAGAGCAATTACGTTCACATAATACGAGAACAAGAATAGCTTCAATACTCTATTGCCTAGTAGATCGTTTAGCGGCAGGCGACGACATGCAGGTCTAGGTCTGAAAGATCCCAAGAGTCAAGACATAGATAGAATTTTTACCTTTGCAAACTAACACCGGAGCTTTTTGATAGCTCTGGGATTAAACATGATAGGCACGCGCTACAAGGGCCGTAGAAGATTTTACGATAAGTTTGATAAGGTTGCTTTGCATGGGAGCCGGAGCCTGTGAGTGACGATATTCGTGACGAAACAAATGCCTAAGAACGAGGTTTTCATGACGTACACGGTGGAGCCTGCCGGTGAGCGAAGCTAGAAACATCTCAATGAAAGGTCTGATCTATTTAATCTACAATCACGCATCTTCGTCAACTCCGGATGAACCTATCCGAAAAGAGCGGGATCAGTAGTTCAAGCCCAAGGTTTAGGAGCACAGGACGGTTTATGGCATACAGGGATTTTGATCTACCCTTGCTTTTCTCGTCAATTTATCAGATGCGCACAATGAAAGTAGCCTAAAGGTTGAAATGAGTCAATATTCTATATCCGACGCCCAGGGCCTATGATAGCACGTATAGTATATACAACTACTTGAGGTGTGTTCTAATGCATATTGAAGACGTAGTCAGGTATCAGCGTAAATCGGAGCGTGGCCGAGACGTTTACTTACTTGTGCTTGACCCCATTGATATGGACAGTCAGCTTCAGGTCCGACACGAGTGGGAAATATGAATTGGACATGGGAGTATCTTCCCTTTTCCATGAACGCGTCAGAAGTGCATCCGAGTAATTTTCCTTGCGACTAGTAACTCGTGGGGATCTGTAGTCAGTGGAACTTGTTGATCTGGTGGACGCAATGTGGTCCCGTGGATGAGTCGGAAGTGTAGAATCATGATAAAACTCACTAAGCTACCAAACGGGAACAAGCAGGGTAAGAAAGGTTAGAGATTCCTTTCACCAAAAGGAAATGTCGCATTCGATAAGACTGACCGTTGTCAGGATACGGGTAGATTCGAATTGATGGCATGATAAGATCAGTACTAGCGGAAAACCGGCCCGGTATCAAGATCTGGCCGAAGATGGCCGAGCGGGAAATGGGTAAATCTTTTTCCTTCCAACCACCACCATCACCATCCCATCCCCCTCTCCCGAGCGGACGGCTCTACAGCATTGCAATGTCACCGAAATATGACTACTTTGAGCTCAGTATCTACCGAGAAGTGGCTTTCACCCAACCTAGGCTTTGGTTCAAAAGAAATTCTCCTCGGCGACAACGATGGCCAAACGAGTTTGGATTTCGGAACGGATAGGCTTAGAGACACTATAGAGCTTGACTAACAACAATCCAGCCTTGTTCGGGCCCCAAGGTCGGATAACTAGTGCGCTACCGAAGATCTTGAAAAATGGGCGGCAGGTCGGCAGGTAAGGAAGTTCATTTATCACTTGCCAAGACTTTCTTGGCTAGATATTAGTTTCTCGTACTTATCTCGTGGTAGCTCTCGCATTTCTTCTCCGTCATGAGAGAATGCAACTATTGACGACTGTTTTATAAGTGCGTTGACGATAGTACGTCCATTGCTGTTTTTTTAATGCCCCTCGTCGCAGATCTACCAATCATGCCATAGGACAATCGTTCCTTGCGCCCGCAGAGCTCAACAGGACTTGCCCAACGTCCGGTCCGATCCTTTGATGAAGATGGCCAATGCTGACACCTGGCCAAGAGAAATTTCCGTCTTGAAAGCATCCACTGCTGTAAGCGAACTATATTGACCTGTTCTCCCTTTCTCATTTTCTGCGCTAGCACCTGGTGAAAACTTGCGTGACATGGCTCCAGTTCCATGTCATACACAGTCTCATATTTTCCCCTCCGCACGGGAATATTAGCGTGGGCGACGACTTGCCATTCATGATATTTGTCTATTCATTTTCGTAAGCGACTCGTCTCGGCCTGCTGACGTTTTCTTATCTGTTGGTCTAGCGTCCGGTGGAAAGCTTGTATGATGATGTTCAACTCCCAGCGAGTCGTGAAAGAGTATCTGTCTGGCCATGGCACATCATATACAGCCACATATACCATATTCTCGATAGCACAGGTACGTGCTGGTTATCATCGTAGTTTCATGCGATCTTATCTCAGCGGTGGCAGTTACCCTGAGCTATTGTAACGCTGCAAGTTTTTAGACGGAACGCTGTCGATACTTGAAACGTCAAGATTATCCGGATGGTACGTACGCACTAATTGCCTTTGAGTCGATCTGACTTCCGTATCACAGTTATTTGCTTGTTTAACATGTTCAGTCATCCTCTCGAACTGGTCACTACTTCTGGCTCGCAGCGTTTCCGTTGCCCTCTGGACCTGAACATGCGGTTTATCGGAATCCAGTCGAGCCGGATTCTCTTCTCAGTCAACATTAGACGCGCATCCTAGGAGTGCCAATTCACTCCTTTCTCAGCAGTCTGGCTGTACCGCCACGGTCAAGCCAGTTCGTTAATCGTTGTGGGGATCGTCCCTTCTTAGAAATGTCGCCATCCAGCAATGTGAGCTTAACATTGTCGAACCTCCCATTCTTTGCTAACATATCTTGAACCCTCCCAGTTAGGCGGGGACCAGCCTTCAACCATCAGCGTGGTGTTTGCTCATTTACTCATGTGCATGTTGTCGAACACCACAGCATTCATATCATATGCTGCACACCTTGGCGTTAACTGGCAACAGCCTCAAAGTACGCCGGCAGTCGCCTGACGGATGTGCCACCGCGCTCTACTCGCCGGTTCGTTTCTGCTGTCTCAAGGATCGCTTTCTGATGCTTACTGTTCTTCGTTAGCATCAACTAGGAGCCACTTCAAGAAGATGCCTTAGCCTTGATGGTTAAAGCCCAAAGTTCTCGGTGTCGACAAAAGATCAATCCCGCTTAGAGATGTTGCTCTGATATTGTCCGAGTCAGAAGTGCGGTTTCGTTGCAAAAAGCCTGTTCAACCACAGTACAATTGAGGCCTTGGCTTCTTCGTTGGTGCTCACTTGTGGAGGGGTTTGATTTTCGAATGGACTACGCGCGCGTGCAGTCTGTATTTTGTTCATTCTGGATAACAGATGGCATATCTATCTCCGAAGGTAGACGCTAGCAGATCTCTGTTCGCCTAATTACTAATTGTTGTCTTCAGCGTCTTCGTGCAAAGGCAGAACGATCGGATGAAACGGACGATCTAGTGCCCTTTGCTTTGTTTGTGCAAAGTCCGTGCAAGACATCACAGTCCTTTGGCTTTGACCGTAGTCCGCCCCCGGTTGGTGGTTACATGCCACTTGGACCAGCCGGGGACAATAAAAGACTTGCAGATTTCCTTGGGTCCCACATCCAACACTTCTCTCTTTTGTCATGCCTTCCAAAAAGAAGACCAGTTCACCAAAGCATCCAGAGAGGACGAAACAAGCGGTCTGTTTGCCTTCCATTGTTGCCTGGCCTTCTTACTGATCGTTCCCTAGGGCGGTGCCGAGAAGACGCGTCCATATGTTCGTTCTTTTTTTTCCCTCGGTGACGCGAAAACTAACGGCCTTCCAGGCATCCTACAAGCCTCCACCCCGATCCAATCCTGTATATCCGAGTCTCTCCCTCTCGGAGGCCAGCGGCGTTGTTTCAGACGGCCGTAAACGTTCCAGTCGCCAACGCGTTTTCCTCACCAAGAGCCGACTTGAAGTTCCGGCCTCGGATCGAGAGAAAATACTCTTCGATGTCCCTGTTCCGCAGGTGGGTCTCCCAGAGATGCAACCGGAGACAGAACACACCGTTCTGTTCGCTACCACCATTACCACCATGCCAAGACACGATGTCTGTTACTCGTTGACAGATGCTCTTGCGAAGAGACGCCTGACAGAACCCAGCGCGCCTGCTTTTGGAAACCTCAAAATCGATGGCAAGTCTCATTTTGTCTGGCATTTATCTGTGAGTGGGTTAAGCTCTCATTGGAGGTGGATGCTGAATTTACATCCGTGCTCTAGTGGCCGGGATACAATACGAGAAGGACCGTTACCTTCTCTCCTGAAGATGTGGGTAGTACACGCCAAGACCTTGCATTCTTTGTAGCTTGTCATGTAAAAAACTTCATCGTAGTACGTTCCTCTACTTTGCGTTTCGTTGCTTCCCTGTTGACATCTTCACTCTAGGAATGCACTACAGGCGTACTAAAAGGAGCATGCGCCGACCCAAACTGGGCGATAACGGAGGACAAGACCCTCGACGATTTCGGCATCTCGTCGTTCTGGACTCCGGACAATGCGACATGGCGCGTCACGGTCACCATGAAAAGGGACGTTGCAGACGAGGTTCTTTTTTGTGTGGACAAGGCGATGGAGGATGTGGCCAAAGGCCCGCAAAAGACCAGGCGGAAGAAGAAGGCACGAAAGGCCCAGCTGGAGGACGAGTATTCTGAAGAGTGCTATTATTATGGTGCGGACGTAGAACAAGGAACTTCTGGACATTCTGGTGGTTATCGTTACTAGCGTACTTGGCCATCTCATCGATGATCTTCTGACCTATACATCCAACGAATCATCGTGACATTGTAATGTTTTTATAAATAACGCAGCTTATGTCCGTACAGAATAGCCATCTACCGGGTCCAATATAAATGTGCCTTTCATGATGGAAGCAATGTGCCGATATTCATATTCAGCATTCGTCAGATGGATACCAAAGTGATTCCCACTGCCAAACCCGGCACAATGTCTCATCATTTCGCCGAACATCTAGATCAATGATGTCTATCCAACGCTGTACACTTTCTTCAGCTCGCTTGACTGCATTACGCCATCGTCCAATATGTGTCGCAGGAACACCTTTGTACAGCATAAGAATCCGTGTAACGACATCCGGAGTCGGCTGTATCTTCAATGGCGCCTGACGGTCGTAAAGGGCTTGAGGAACGAATACCAAGGCAACATACGACTTTGCTACAAGGCTAGACAGGTTGTTCTTTGGACGATCCGTCAGATGAACGAACTCCTGCGAAAAGAGATGACCGTACGATATGAAACAGGCGCGCTCTTCTGCTTCCAGACCTACAGTTCGCAACACTCTATTAAGATAAGGAGCGACTGATTCTCTGGATAAAACAACTGCGTGAAGGTCGTCTAGCTCTCCAGGGACCTAGTAAACGAAAAAAAATAATTAGAATGAAGACGAGACATGTAGGCAACCGTACGCTTCGCCAATTGAAGAGCCGGGTTTGACCGCGGCTGGCAGGCATGGTAGAGAGAACGTTTTTCTGCATTCCGACTTGGGCACGCCATTTCGTCTGGTATCGATAATGTTGAGGCCCACATTTTCGCGCCAATGGCACGCGACGTCTTTTCATTGTAACATGGAACATCCAATCCTGTGCCAAATCCCTTTGGACACTCATCTCAAGCTTCGTTCCAGGAGGAGTTACGATTTGGATTATTGGGTATTGCTTTATCGCATCGGACTTGGCCTCGATTTCGATGTCGACTGATGTTAGTTCTGGGAGCGCATGAGTCCACGTAGTCGGAGGGATTTCGACATATTCACCCTCGCACTCTGGGAAAGCGTTGGTTCTCAGAAGCAAGGTTCCTTTCTTAAGCTTTGGGAAATGTGCTGCAATGGCATCTATTGCTTCGTAGTATGATTCAGAGACGCTTCAAAGGCCACAGGCATCGCGAACTCACTTCGTACGTTCCTAGCATCGACCTCGGAAGTAGTATACGTTTGTCCATACTCTTTATCCTCAAGAACTTGTATTTTCTGCAGTCGGACGAGTTCTTGAATGGATGCGAGCGATTGGAAAGACACGCTGATGAATTAGCCGTAAATCTGACGACGGATGGCGGGGAAACGACATCGTCAATAACATAAAACACCGCGAGGCGCTTTAACTTGTTATCGTCAAAGGATGTATCAACATCCAGGACTATTCCCTGATAGAAGACGCGTAAAATCGACTGGTCTTTGACAAACTCGGATGCATATGCTGCGAGATGCGTTGCTATCAAATTGTCTGGCTGCGCCTTGAATGCAAGAGCTCCCCCGTATGCGTCGCGAAATTATACTTGTATGTCACTGCCTGAAGAAACCTCCAGGACAGATCTTCCCCTCGTGTCGTCATCTTCATCCGATCCTTCGTCTTCGTCTCCGTCCTTGTCTTCGTCTGGTTGTAATGCATCCTCTTCTTCTTCGTCATCACTCACGCAACGGGAGTCATATTCCCCCACTCGAAGACACAGACCTTCGATATTAGGCAAATGTACAATCAGTTAACAACGAAGGATAGAAAATTAAAGAACCCACTTGTCTGTGCTACCGATCCAACATCGCTAACTCGAATAGAGGTCAATTCTGGCAAAATATCAACCTACGACGCGGCTGATAGAGTAACATGTCGGCCCTCGCATTCAACAGGATTATCCGTAGTGACTCGTGAGGCTCATTCGGTGAGGAGGTATTTCAGGGAAATGGCACGTCAATGTGTTTATTGCTTGCTGTATCATAGCCGGGAGTCGGTATCAGATAAACTTCAATACGAGAAAAACATGCACATCAAAGGAGGTACTGAACATCGACTTTGGTAAAAGAAGTCTAGTTTGGCCGTGAAGCACTACCAGGAAGCCGGGCTTCATCTCCTCTGGGAGTAAATCTGACACTGACATAATGTGCACAGATTGTTTTGCTTGCCAATATCTCTTCAGGTCGAATTGTCGCGTAGATGCAGGTTTCGATCCTGGTCCGAGTCGATCGCTCATATACGTGCCACTTCCAACCCTCCGGAAACCGGGCCGAAATCGGCTCCTTGCACCGACCTTTGACCATTTTGCGCAACTCGAGCTCACTGACTTTATCGATGCCTTCCAAAACTTTTAGGTTTCTGATACAGTTTATTAAGTATCAGAGTTGCCCCACTTAGGCACTAATACGAGTCCCAACTACCATCTTACAGATTCCTACTCCGGTATCGGCGTACTGCTCGGCGCTAACAAAACGTGAATCACTTATCGTATCACAGGATGAAAATCTTCCATGCCTGCCTGATTATTAATCATCATTCAATCTGGGCTTCTGGGCTTACTTTTGGTCTCTTTGACTCTCACATATGACGGACTACGCTGCTCGCGACGAATCTTGATCATAACCATTGTACTCTCGACAAAAGCTGACATCGTTCGAGGAGTCATCACCAGTTTCAAGTGTCGAAGTCAAGTCCATCCTCCATTTACACTTAAATTCCACTCGGCTTTGTCTGATCCGAGTGATGTCAAACAGCTCTTGCTCCGTCAAGCGCCAGATGGCGTCTAAGGTATACCTTGCCTTCCACCATGGCTTCTAGTGTGCTCCGTTTGAGCTCTGAAGAGCTCATGGATGCCTTGATGCATAGGATACAGAAAAAGTCTGTGAAATCTCTATTCGGGGTTATATGTCTCGCTGATTTCAATTCATACAGCTCTGCTAAGTGGGATACGGCCAAAGTATGTGGCGTTCTTGCACTATGATTCCAACCTCAGCGATTTCTCAGATCGATGCTATGGAGAGGCGTCTTCACATGGCTGCGGCTGTTGTCAGAGGTGCCCGCAATTCCCAGCAGCCTATCAACCGTATTCCACCAGAACTACTGGCGCAGATCTTCAGTATGATACAGCACCACCTTCCTGGATTCCTCCCTCTCGTCGGTCCAGGTAGTGACTACCCCAGAGGATGGGATTGGCTATGTGTTCTAGAAGTCTGTCGTCACTGGCACGGTGTAGCCACCACCTTCCATTCCCTTTGGGCTACCATCGATAACGATCTTGGGCCCCTCACATTCCTGAAACGTTCATCAGAATCATTGCTTACGGTTGTTTTGGGTCTGAATGAGACCCATTTTGATCAGCATTCTTTAGCAAAGATAATTGAGGAGCTGCCTCGCATCCGGGAGTTCCATATCGATTTTTGCTATAGCGGCTCGCTTCTCGAATCCAGCGGCCTTCTCACAAACAGTGCACCAAAATTGGTGAGCCTGTCGCTGCTCCCAAATCATCAGCCACATATGGCTGCCGGATTATCCTCTACCCTTTCGAAACTCTTTATGGGGGAAATGCCGAAACTGAAGCAGCTCTCTCTCGGATATTTCACATCGTGGCCACAAAATTACTTCAGAAACCTGACGCACCTTTGCTTGATTAGCCAGGACACGCTTACCCGCCCTTCAACGTCTGAATTCCTTGACTTTTTGGAATTGTCGCCACGTCTGGAGAAGCTTGCATTGATTGACGCTGGACCAACACGTCACGTCTCCGATGACCTACCCCTAGTTCCTATCGACCGTATCGTGGCTCTCGATCATCTTACTGAGATCGACATGAATACCAGCAATGGTATCGCTTCCATCACACGATTGCTATCGCACCTGGCCCTACCTGAACAGACGAACATGTTCCTATGGGGGCAACCGTTGGTCCAGCCGCAAGAAGAAATCTCCTCCCTTCTTCCTTCCGATATCTCCCACCTTCAAAATATCCAAAACATCCAGGAGTATCGATTAGTAGAGTATAGGAACAGGCAGAGTGCTTCCCTTGATATGGTCGTCGTTGTCGATGGTGTTCTCTTTATCCGCGGAAACTTCGCATTAACGCAGCTCGCCACTTTGCCCCTTCGATTCCCATTAAATAACGTCAAAAGATTGCTCTGCAGCCCCTACTCTTCTCCCCCCCACCGTCCCCACCATCCCCATAGTGACTTCGATACTATCTCTCGGACGTGGAGAGTTGCCTTCGAAAAAATGCCTTCTCTTGAGGCTATCACTATCCGCTCCCGCGACATGCGCAAAGCCAAAGTTATTTTAGAGGGTCTCTATCCTCGAGGTACTGAAAAACTGTCGCCCTGCCCTCTTCTTACGTCTCTGCGGATAGAAAGATACGCCTCGGACGTATCAACTTTCCTCGCCTTCTTCATCGCCGTGCTGGCGGAGGAACGCCGGGGAATTGAGTCTGTCAAGATCATCTCTCTAAATAAACCTCACAAACCAGGGAGGGATGCCTGGGGAGGCACGAGTTTGTCCCCACCTTACGGAAGTGATTCTGACGATGATTCTGAGGAGGATGGCTGTGAGGATGATCAGGTAGAAACCGAAGTAACGATGCCGCAATCGGACGGTATAGAGGCCTTGGAAAGACGTGTCAGGAATGTTAGTCAGATGAAGAGGACGAACTCATATACGCGGTGGACCCCGAAGGAATGGCCCACACAGGCTTATCTTTGGAAGAAAGAATGTGAAAAGAGAAGCTTGGGGTGGTAGCTTCTACAGATACATGTTGCGTTTTTTTCGTATCGCATGAACTTTTCAATCCCATTCTCGTCTGATTGTAGTACACTGAAGCTAACGAGACGATGATGCTCAACCAAGATGCCGAGGATGAATTATGAATACTTATGCCACATAGAATCACATACCGCTGAAGTGATACTATCAACGGTATGACAACGCAGTTGGTGATAGTAGTGCAGTTCGAATTTTGCTGGTCGCTTGAAGCCCATGTCCTGAAGTGATCACGAAAGTTCGCGACGGTTGAGAAACCGCCGGGATTCCGGCCCGATCCTCCGAATTGAAAATCCATCGACGCCTCCTTCCTTCCTTCCATGATGCTCTCCTGTCACGCTGGCGCCAAACGAGAATGTCACGAAAGATGGCAGATGGCTCTTCGTAGTAAGTATACAGATTTATGCAGGGTCAGAGATCGATCTTGCCAATGCATTCATCAACATTCATTTGCCCATCGAAGCCTGAAACCCTGAAACGCACTTTGGCCGCACTGCCCCTTGGAAAATCAATATCAAATGGATATTTCATTGTATGTTTCTATACTTGACTCGGATCCCAGACTTTTGTGCTTCAGTTAATACCCCAGCTTCTTATCTTTGGGTATGATGATTTCGGACGCTCACATGAAACAAAGCAAACTGTGCTCAATGTGTATCCACTTAGAATACCGAGTCATTCCAGTTCTGCTTTTGGTTGATATCAATCTCGAGCCAACGTGATCACAGATCACGCCGGTACAGCCTGGTACAGCGCCTCACTAGCGCCTCTTTTGTTCCTTATCCTGCACCATGGTGGCGACTGCGTGTACAATGACCTCTGAAGAGCTCATGGATGCTTTGATGTATAGGATACAGAGAAGGTGTGTGTTTACAACTAATGGCAAGTATATATTTCATTCATTTGCTATTTGCAGTGCGGTCAAGTGGAATACTGGCAAGGTACGTGTGGCTCTCTCTGTTTTAAAAAAAAATTAAAGTCTAAGTTTTTCTTCCTTCAGCTAGATAAAATGGAGAAACGTCTGCAAAAGGCTGTTGCGGTTGTAAGAGGCGCCCGTAATTCCCTCCAACCCATCAACCGTATCCCGCCTGAGCTACTCGCTGTCATCTTCAGCATGACACAGCATCAGCTTCCAGGCTTCCTCCCTCTCGTTGGGCTGCAGAGCCCTTACGCCAAAGCTATGGATTGGTTGTCCGTGCTCCGAGTCTGTCGCCATTGGCGCGGGATAGCCGCGACCTTCCATTCTCTTTGGGCCACCATCGACAACAACCGCAGTCCTTACACATTCTTAAAACGTTCCGCAGACTCGCTTATCACGGTTGTCGCTGGTTTTACAAAGCCCTACTTCGATCGGCAGTATTTGACAGCCATCATTGAGTCGTTACCTCGCATCCGTGAACTTCATGCCGACTTTTGGGACACTGGATCCCTTCTTGGGTCATCGATCTTCTTTACCGAGACCGGTGCACCAAATCTAGTGAGCCTCTCACTGCTGATGAACAAGGAACCTCATTTCATCGGAATGCAACCTACCCTTCATAAGCTCTTCAACGACGAGATGCCGAGACTGAAGCACCTTTGTCTTGGATATTTCACGACATGGCCAAAAGGTTATTTTACAAACCTAACACACCTCTGTTTGTACGACCAAGATCAATCATCTCGCCCTTCGACGTCCGCCTTCCTCGATATGTTGGAAACATCGCCTCAACTGGAGACGCTTGCGTTAATTAATGCAGGGCCAACTCGCTATATTTCCGATGATCTTCCGTTAGTTCCTCTCGATCGTTTGGTCGCCTTTGATTCTCTTCGGGAACTTAGCATGAATTCCAGTCATGGTATTTTTTCCATTACACGTTTACTATCACATCTTTCCCTCCCCAAACATGCGAACATGTTTTTCTGGGGCTCGCCACTCACAAACCACGAAGAGGAGCTTTCCTCACTCTTTCCTTCCGATATCTCTCACCTCGAAAATCTGCAAAATATCACCGAGTACCGCTTGGTAGAGTATGGCAGCGACCGTTCTCCGAACGATATTATCGGCATTGTCGATGGTGTTCTGTTCATCCGGGGCCGTATCTCTGTCCCGCAGCTCTCGACCATCCCCCTCCGATTCCCGTTGAGCAATGTCAAAATATTACTCTTCGAAGCCAGTCTATCACATACTACCAATAATCCTAACGATTTTCAAGCTGAGGCGGTCCGTCGCATGTGGCGAGACACATTTGACTATCTGCCGTCCATGGAAAGTTTCGTCATCCGCTCCAATAACGTGGAGAAAACAAAACGTATCTTGGAAGGTCTCTATCCACGCGGTGAAGGCAGCCTCGAGGTCCCATGCCCTCATCTCAAGTCTCTGCGACTAGAGAAGTACACTGCAGACACGTCGACTTTTCTAGCATTCTTCATCGCGGTATTAGCACAAGAACGTCGGGATATGGAGTCCGTTGAAATCGTTTCTCTTGAAAGGCGCTCCGAGGCTATTCCCCACAGTGGCTGGGGTAACCCAGGGGACGCCTGGCCCCCGACATATTATGGAAGCGACTCGGATTCGGATCCTGGAGAGAGAGACGGCGAGGATGCTGAGGACGAGATTGACGACGAAGGGTCGATATTGCGATCTGATGGGATTGCAGCTTTGAAAAGGCATGTCAGAGATGTAAAACAGCGGAAGAAGAGGGGAGCGTACGCCAATTGGGCCCCGGTGGAATGGCCTACAAAAGCTTATTTGTGGGATGAAGAGTGTCGCTTAAGGAGAGGGATTGGAACCTTGTGGTAGCTTGGCGTTTGTCCCTTCGGTTTCTTAACCTGGTGTTATCTTGAATTCTGGAGTCAATTTTGGTCATGGCGGTCATGGACTGTCATGTCATAAATATGCTGCGCGGGTAATATTTCATGTAACTAGCCTAGGCATTGGTCAATTGGAGTCGGCCAAGGATTGATTATCAAATTGCATCAGGACGTAATTTACCCCGCTGCGGGGGATCTGCCTTACGGGGAAGAGTAACCCTGGTTTGCAGCGAGGGGTCAAATAAGCATAATCATTCCCCGCGTTGAGAAATCCCCTCTGTGCGTGAGATAAACTATTAATATGCATGCGCCGTCGTGTCGACTTGAAGAATATGTGAATATCGAGAAGTAGAACCGGCGTAGAAACTAAGGAGAGCTGATGATACGAAGCATGAGGTGGAAATGCAATCATGTCACTTGCAGCACAACACTTGATTGATTGAAAGAATAAATAAACATTACAGAAGCTCCTGGTTTACTAATACATTTTCAGTTTATCGTTGACGCTTAAGAAGACTTCGTGAGGTCGAAGACAACACGTCCGGCGACCTTTCCAGCGCTCATTCCGTCGTAGACACTAGGAAAGCCATAGATTAGAATACAATTTCGCCAAGAAGAAATGTAAACTTACTTCTGGAGCTCCTTGAGGTCCTTGGAAACGAAGTGGACCGTTACTTGTCCGCGAGCGGCAATGTCTAAAGCTTCCCGAGCATCTTGACGGTTACCGACGTACGAACCGAGGATGCTGATGCTCTATGAGACCGTTAGATGTCGTAGCTAAATTAAACATCAAACGATAACGCTTACCTTGAAGACGGTGAAGAAGATAGAAGCATTCAAGGTCGCATCTCCTGGGAGACCGACGGCCATGAGGGTGGCACCAGGGCGGAGGTAGTCAATGGCCTGGGTGTAGCCAGAGCTCTGTAGCAACACGAGTTAGTATAAAAAATGTACCACAAGAAAAACTACTCACATGCGCAGCGGTGACGACAGCGGAGTGAGCTCCGAATCCACCGGTAGCAGCCTTGACATCCTCAACGATGTTCTTCGACTCCTTGAAGTCAATCCAGACCTCAGCGCCGAGCGACTCGCAGAGCTTCTTCTTCTCTGCACCAGAGTCGATGGCGATAACTCGGAGACCACGAGCACGGGCGTACTGCACGGCAAGATGGCCGAGACCTCCTCCGGCACCAGGGAGGACGATCCAGTCGCCTGCGCTGGTCTGGCTGTACTTGATGGCGCGGTAAACGGTGACACCAGCACAGAGAATGGAGGCGGCAGCGTCGGAGGGGAAGCCCTCAGGGATGGGGGTGACGTGGTTGACATAGGAGACGACGTATTCGGCGAAGGTACCGTCGACGGTGTAGCCACTGAGCTTGCACTGAGCGCAGTCTGCAAATATCGTGGAGATTAGTAGCGAAAATAATATTGGGATGAGAATACGCACTTTGTTCACGGCCCTTTCGGCAGTCCTCGCAGTTCAAGCAAGAGTCAGCGAGCCATTTGATACCAACGCGGTCACCGAGCTTCACGGGGCTAGATACAGCGAGAGAAAGATGAGTCGATGACAACAACCAGAACGAGAGAATACTTACGAAGAGTTTGTGTTGCTACCGACAGCAACAACGATACCAACACCCTCGTGTCCACCGATAAGGGGAGTCTTGGGTGGGACGGGCCAGTCACCGATAGCGGCGTGCAAGTCCGTGTGGCAACAGCCTGAAAAAGAGACGAAATCAACAAAAGCAAATCGACGAAAGGAAGGGGCTTACCAGAAGCCTCCATCTTGATCAAGCATTCTCCTGGAGCAAGCTCATCCGCTTGCTTCACGGGGTAGTCATTCTTGATCTCGATGGTTCCTCCGGTCTTTTGCACGATGGCGACCTTCTGGACTTTGGGGATCTGGTAAGACATAGCGACGGAGAGCTGAGTGAGTACGAGACAAGTGGATAGAACTGGAGAAGGAGTTCTTGTTTTACCCTCTCAGACTTACGCGCTTTTAAGAAAAACCGTTTAGATACTCCTGACTCCTATACGGAATAATTATTGGGGTATCTCATGGTCCCCTACCCCACGGGGCCTCAGCTGACCCCACATCCCGCCGCTCAACGCGACTGCAATTGGTTTTCGGGCTTCCGTAGGGGGCGCGTATCTACGGATTTGATTTAGAATTTACGTTCAGTCAGGAGGCGGCTGATAGCGCCCTGGCACTGAAGGGCCTAGTCGTTGCTTTCCCTCCCCTGGCCCTCAACGCCTCAAGCACGATTGAGGTGTGAAAAAAGTCATGTTCTAGGACCTATACCTTGTTCCTTGAGAGGGAAAATACAGCTGAAGAATTACAACCACAAGCGTATGAAAAAGAGAAAATGATCGCACTTGGATCGCGCCAGACATTACCAAGAAAGATCGTGTCAAGAGATTCGGACCCGGACAGGCAGTGGACCCTGTCGGTTGATTTCCAAACTTGGAGTGCAATTCCATTTCGGATGAGGCGGTACACTCGGCCCGTTTCCACGTGTTCAAGGACGCTCAACTCACGACCACGAGCAAGCAAACTGGACACAAACTCTTCGTCGTGATGTTAGATCCGTCTATCTTTGATAAGGTTTCGCTTGAGGATTTGCTGGATGCTGTGATTGATCGGATTGACAAAACGTAGGTTCTCTTGTTTCATTGAGCATTCCCAAGGCACTAAACGTCACTCCAGAGCAAGGAAATGGACTACGGATAAGGTAATCATTTTCAATTCTCATTTATGTCTGCAGGTCCGCAAATACTGACTGCGGTCATCAGCTTGACGCAATCGAAAGGCGCCTCCAGATTGCGGCGGCAATGATAAGAGGCGCTCGTAATTCTCTTCAGCCAATCAACCGACTTCCCCCAGAGCTGCTCGCCATAATATTTTTAATGAGACAACAGCATCTTCCCAGCTTCTTGCCGATTCCTTGTGTGGGAGTTTATAAGCAGAGGCATCACCGGGATTGGCTAAAAGTTCTGCACGTCTGTCGTCATTGGCGGGCTATAACCGCCACATACGCAAGGCTATGGGCAACAATAGACAGCGATCTGGATCCTGCGACTTTCATACGGCGTTCTTCCACGGCACCGCTAACCGTCTATGTTGGCATTAGAAACGGGAAAATAAACCAACCTGATCTCGAAATCATTCTCCGCCAGACACGCCGTATCCGCGAACTTCACATCGATGCGTTTAAATGGCAGACTTCAGCGACACCGCTGTACGAACTTCTCAGAAAACCCGCAAAAAGTCTTGTTAGTCTGACGATCTTGATCGACGGTGATCGTAATTCCACCCCTCATGACCTACCGACCCTCTTCAGTGGGAGGATGCCTAGGCTAAGGCAGCTCTGCCTGGAACACATATCAACCTGGCCCAAAAACCATTTCCAAAATCTTACTCACGTCTGTCTCTATCGACAAGACCGTGAATTCAGACCCTGTACGAACGACTTTCTCGACTTCTTGGAAGGTTGCCCCTTGTTGGAAGAACTCGCGTTAATTGACGCGGGTCCGACAAGGTCGACAGCTGGTGACGTTCCGGCCGTCCTTTCCCACCGCGTTGTTCCGCTAGATCATCTACGCGAGTTGAACTGCGGAAGTTTGGGATACGCCCTTCCCATCACCCGATTGTTATCTCATCTGGCCCTTCCTGCATCTGCAGCCATGTATTTTTGGGGTGCTCCCCTGCAGTTACCGACGGAGGAGCTTTCTCAGCTAATACCCGATAATCGCTCACACCTTCAAAATCTACGTAACATCAAAGAATGCCGGCTCATTCGCTCCTTGCTCTCAGTCGGGAGCTCATACCAACTCGTTGCGGTAGTGGATTCCGTGATCTACATCTGCGGCCTTTTCTCTCCTCCCGAGGTGGTAGGAATGATATCACATTATCCCCTAAACGACGTTGAAACGTTGGTGATCGAGGAACGCCTCCTCAATTCGTTCAGTAACATCACCACCGCCATGTGGAGAGATATATTCGGTTACTTCCCCAATCTCACATATCTCCGGTTGCGACCGTACTGTCTGCCATCACCCACGCGAAGTATCCTCTCTGCGTTATATCCGGCACAGAATCCAGTGGGCCGCGCCAGCGACGTCGTCTGTCCGTTACTCACATCTGTGCAAATCGAAGGCGGTGATGACGCCGTCCCTGCTGCGTATATTGCTTTGTTAGCGGGGGCTCGCAGGGAAGAAGGAAGCCCCATAGTTGACTTGAAGATATCATCCTTCGACCCTCGCCGCCTTCGTCCCAAACCTCCTCCTCATTCCTCGCGTTCTTCGTCCCCGTCCACTCATAGTTCCATGTCTAGTGCTTCTGATTCGGATTCAGATGACCTACCAGCTGGGGAGGAGGATGTCACCATCCTGAAGGAACACGTTCCCAACGTTCAAGTACTCAAAAAGCAGGATGTCGTTGGTATGTTCCCCCCGCGATGGCCGACTCGAGCGCACATGTGGCACTTGGAGCATACTAATCGACGAGCGATGGCTCGATGGTGATCTTATCGATAAGATCAGATCAGATAAAGATAGATACAAGCATCATACAATTGTAATAAATCAACGTGGGGTGCCGTAACCTTCTAGTAGTCTATCTATGCCCTCGACTCTCTTGTTAAAGTGCGCTTTAAATGGCTGAGGTGTAATACTGACGCCGGCGTTGACGAAACCATTAGGATCGATGGGTTCTGATGCCATCTGGGTTATGTTGAATGCCCATAAAATTAGCGCCGTGTTTATAAACAGAGATCTATAAATTAAATAATCAGAAACTACGCCGAGAGAGAAAACATATGTACGCACTTGTCTGCCACATGTTGTCCGGGACAAACCCTAATGAAATTTGTCAGTATGACAACGCTTCATAAAGTATCGACAAACCTTCTGCCAAACCCAAAATTGAAGAAGGGGATGTCATCTTTAATTCGTCCAAGATCATCCAGCCAACGATCTGGGTTGAAATTGTCCGGATCTTCAAACAGAGTTGGATCTCGGCAAATCGACCTCGTAACAATAATATGAAGAACGGCAAGAGGATATAAGCAAAATTCACATACCAGTGATTACCAGTAACCACAGTCCCTTTGGGTATACAGTAATCTTTCTGAAAGAAACAATGAGGATAACAAAGCGGCTCGACCTGGCGATGACTTACCCAGAAAACGTCCCTTGTCGCTCGATGAGAAAAGCCTGTAGAACATGCAATCAGACTCCACCGAGGTCGAGGCGTAAAGAAATCACCCACCACTGCCCCCAACTGGCCGCCAGCGGTAGGTTTCCAATATGAAAGCCTTCACTCGGGGAAGGGCTGCACAATCCTCGAAGTTCGGTGCTTTGGTTGTATCTCAATGAGAGAGACAACATAGACAAGGGGATTAGAGCGTACCGCGATTGCTTCCAATGATTTCATCGATCTGCTGTTGTACTGCACGCTGAGCGCCAGGGAAGCACGCCGCAGCCATGATAACCAGACTAATCGCGCTCGCGGTAGTAGCGGATCCGGCACCAAACATAGTACCAGCGAGGTAGACTAATTCGTCGTGGTTCAATTCGAGCTCTGCCTGGTGCTCGATAAGGTACTTGGCGAAGCATGGTTGAACAGTGTTCTGAAGATCTGGTCAGACAGAACTGCGGTGCTAAACGCGGGATGAAAACATTACTATGTTGTTCACAACAGTATCCATCTGGCTTCGAAACAGCGCTAGTTCCTCGGCGTGCCACTTCCTGAGTTCTTTGCGATAGAAAGGCAAGTACCTGTTGACGCACTCAGCCCCCTACGATCATCCGACTCGATGAAACTATGCTGACCTCAAGAATGGATATTCATCAACCTTGTACTCGCCCGGTCGAACCGCGAGCCCAACCCTTTGAAGGCTACGTGCTACAGCGATGATCTCCGGATCATCAGACCGACCGGGCGCCGTCCTCCCGTATGTCAAAGCCAAAATCAATGATCCAGCGTACCTACGGCGGACAAAGCGAAATTGTCGGTTCATCATAAACGCAACTCCAAGACAACCGCTTACCGTCTGGCATGGCACGCATGACTATCAGGATCCTCGATAAGGTCCAAAATGACGTTCTTTGCGTAGCGCATCTGGAGTGGCTCATAATCGACCACTGCCTTCGCCTGCAAATGGGTATGCAATGCTCTAAAGTGAGAGAAAGATGAAGAGTTAGCAGAGAGGCGTTGTGGACCTTGGAAACTAACTTCCGAAGCTTTCTGAACCTCTTGCCAGAGTTCAGAAGCAGGATCCTCATGCCTCCAGAGACCATTTCACTGGCTGCGACCCACTTTGGACGGTCAGCAAGTGAGGCACCCTCTTTTTCCATGATATCCATCGCGGCTTGTTGTCGACCGATGACAACAACTGTCTGTGATCCGGACTTTAGAGTGACGACGGGGCCATATTCTTGAAAAAGTGTTTCCAACTCCTGAAACGACCTAAAAGGAATGTTCATCAGCGTCATGTTCCGCCTCGAGAAGAAAGACGCACGCAAACGAAGTAGTCGATCTCCCGAAATCCCAATTTCCTTCAGGTCCTGGGGGTAATGGAAGTCTACTGCGCTTCCGTGATACCACCGTTGTAAAGTAGACGAGCGTGGCGGCACATAGCGCAAGTAGGAGGACGATGATGGACATAATTGGAAATCCAACAAAGGGCCATCTAGCTATTTAAACCGGACATCTGCTCGCGTGGCGAAGAATTCCGACTCGGAAGTAGGGTCATTTACCCGTTACTACGCTTTAGTCTGGGCAATGTTAATGAAATCTCAAGGAAGAGGCCGATAGATGGCCCTTGTAACACCGCCAGAGGCGAAGGAATCTTGTCAGAGGACCTCTGGTTTGATGTCAACGACACTGCACAGGTGAGAATGTCGACACGTACGTGAGAACATGGGAACTTGTTCAGGAGAAGTCAACAAACGATCATTGTGCCAGCGCTACTGGGTCCGACTCGGAGGGATGACGACACATGATGCTTCAAGCACCTAAAGTCGAAAGCGGAAATGCCGAGTAACACTTGTCGTCTTTTGAGGTACAACTGTGACGGTTCCTCCGACTCGGAGAGAGAATGACATAGTCGTATTACTATTTACGGAATAATCAGTTGTCGGGGAAGGTCTTCCGAGGACAAAATTGCCTAGATGCTTGATTGACGAGTGCAGTGTCGCTGCTTTTAGCCGCCGAGTTGGATGATACCGCCGAAAAGGTAGAAGAGGGCATCCTCGCGGGAGAATTCAGCACTGTTGAAGGAAGTTAGATCGATGAAAACGAACAATGTATGATAAGTACACTTTGATTCGTCTTATTGGAATCCACTTCGCCACCATCTCGTGCTGGGAATGTGTCTGAAAAGCGGCGTCATCATCATGAGACTGAACCAATGCCGCGGGAGGTAAATAAATATCGCTGATTATCTATCGAAATGCATGCCAAGAGATCATTGAGTACACAGACGACACTTCCGTTCAAGCATCATTTCCTCGAGCAGTAGTCGTGCCCAAGCATACTTGAGCACCTAAGGAAACCTGTACGCGTATCTTCTCGTTTATACGGGAATTTCTCATAAACCGTAGGCAGCAGACACGGTACGCTTTTCCTAGGACCATTCAGATGGAGAGAAATTATGGAACGTGAACCAACATTCTACCAAAATGAAGAGATCAGCGGCACAGCCTCGAGTCCTGGTCTTTGTAGATGCCGCGACAACTGAAATGGAAGGAAGGACATGTCACGTCATGGCGGCCAAGCAAAGTTTTCAGATAAGGGGGACCGGGCCGAACCGTCCTGTCATTTCCAACTCGTACTACTTAATGCAACTGAGCCGGGAGATGCAAACCGAGTTTCTCGACACATTCCCCTCAATTTTGGATCTCAGAAAAATCTGTATGTATAGATATGATATATTTAAAGACGTTCTAACAGTCAGGACTGCAAAATTGTAAGAGCTCATTGCATGGTGTAGGAAACAGTGATGAAAATGGGTTATTGTATTACGTTGCAACAGCCCATGGCTGCGTATGGCCAAAACATGAAGGATGGAAGAGGTTAGCAGATGCGTTGGCATTATAATAGCATTCTAAAGGCAAACCTCCGAGGCGGCAGAGTGTATGGAGACTGTTGAACGAAAGGATCGAAGAAAAGAGTGTAAACAAAACCTAACAACATGCCCCTTCAGCCTTCAGGTCCCACTGTGACACCTGCTTCTTGGTCGCTTTCGTATCTTACATGACCGCGGATTGAGTGCGTCAGCAGTTTTGTGACACTTCTTCATTATCCACATCCAATGTTCGTTTTCTCCCACCGATAAATATTAAACGTAATGGCATCGACAGCCTGCAATCATTTCCGTGGACCTTCCTTCCCCCAGGCTCTCTGCTGTCTTCTGAAACTTATACGAGTCTTTCTCTCAGATTCATTGAGTTCGGTTCCTTGCGTCACATCGTTCTCGCCTTGATCTATCCTTTTACTGACATGCCCATTTCTGCCAGACAACCGGATGAGCATCCATACAATGCCTACGTCTCAAATATTCAATCAAGCGGCTTTCCGTCTGTTCCTTACTCCCAGCAAGCCGTTTGCGCGTCAAGTATGATGCCTCCGGCTTGCCGAGCATAGAGCAAGTAAAGGTCTGCGTCACAATCTCAGATCGGCTAACCAGCTCTCTTCTAGTATCGCATGTTTTTTTTTGTCCAAGGCCAACGCACATTTATGAGAGACCTGCAAGCCTATTCTCCGATTTTTCGTATCCAGACTGGCATGAACTTTTCCATGGGGTATCTATTTGACCACTCCCGCGTAAGTATGTGCCGTTTTCCGATACCGTAGGTCGTCCTCGCTAACAATTTATGAAAGTCTCGAACGCGACCAATAGAACCTTTCGTGAAACTCAATAACCGTCGAGCCTATCCCGACAAGTTCTGTCTTCTTCCCAAAGAGAAAAGAAGGTTTCCTGTCATTTGGTTTGATGCGCTTGCGATAAAACCACCGGACCTAGAGCGAGTCCCCGTCCTTTCGCAACAAAAATTTTATTCTCCTGCATATGTTTATAATCTCACCGATGCGGGGCTCAAGTGTCGGGAGAGTTTTGTAGACGAGAGTGAGTGTGATTTCAGACTCTAAACGCAAACACGAGAGAGCACGGTCTCCGAATCGGGAGTTCATCAGTAAGTACTTGAAACGTTACGCGTTAGCGCTAAAGACATGTGGACCGTGGACCAGCCAATCACGTTCCTACCGAGGACCAGTTTCCAAGAATCAGCCCATTCTTCCAGTCCATCCCAAGAAAAATGCAATACGATTGTAATAAAGATCATATGATAATGTACAGTGCATGTGAAAAATACAGCTATTTGTTACGCCCGCGGAGATAGTAGGTAAGTGGGGTAGACTAAGTACTTTTCTACCCAAGTCCCCAATGGCCAGCGACGGGCCCAGGGTAAGTAGGGAGGGTCTGGAATCGAAGACAAGAGAGTTCGTTCCTTTGTTGTTGTTGTACCCTATCAATGTGAGTAAATTGTAAGCTATGCACTACCCCCCTTCACTGTGCTTCTCGCTAATATGCCGCTCAAGTGTGCTCTGCGACGAATAAAACTTGCTGAGGGGACATAATGGACAGCGCCAGTTACTCCCACGCCCATGCTGTCGCACCTCGTGCCTCAGCCGGTCGTGCTTCCGTGAGAAGCCCTCGGAACACCCGGGGATAGTGCAGACGAACGGCTTGGGATCGTTGGACCGACGATGGGTGAGCATGTGTACATTGCGAGTGTAGCTTCGGGTGAACCAGCGTCCACATTCTGGGAAGAGACAAGGATGGGGGCGCAAGGCGTTGCCTTCGGTGGGTACTGGGGCGGTGGCGGAAGTGGGAGGAGAACCGAGCTGAGGCACCTGTTGTGTTTCTTCCTTGGGGGAAGGGAACGTTGATGGCGTAGACGAAACCGCAGGTGATGCAAGAGGAAGATAAGAAGAGTGTGTTGAAGTCGAAGTAACGTCAGAACCTGGAGAGGGAGGAAGATATGAACTCGATGCGAGAAGGGGGAACTCTGGCAGAGGCTCTGATGTATCTGGGAACACTGTTATATAACGATCTTTACGTCAGGGACACGTCGCAGGGGTATCAAATGAAATGACGAACCTGGGCTGAAGTCGGACCAGATCATTCCGTTCAAAGAAAAAATATCCATGGACGAGAACGCGTCAGGCATCTGGCATTCTTGCTGGTTCATTGGGATGCATGACGCTTCGCCCGGAGGCGTAGGCAGTTGTATTGGGTCAAGAAAGCTCGAGCTGGGATCGAGGAGGCTGTCTGTGCAAGCCCTGAATGAAGTTTCAAGGGGCGATACAGTTGCACTGGGAGGAGAGTGCTCCATAAGCGACTCTATGGTCGTCCGTCAGCCATGCTTTAGACCCAACAACGAAGAGACACATACCCTCCTTGAAATCCTCCTGCCAATCCCAGGCAGAACTGAGATTCTGCGATGTCGTCGTCGTAGAGGCGCGACTCGAAGCCCACATCATGAGCTCCAGCCCGTTGTCGCCCTTGGTAGTAGCGAAGTGCAGTTCTAAGTCAGTGGGTGGCAAAGGCGTTCCAAGCCCGGACTCAAAGGGCTTCATATCGAAAACGACAGCGCCATCCGGAAGTGATACTTTGAGTAACACTTGGTTACGGGAGAGGTCGCTCAAAGGTAGGGCCAGGGTCATTGCGGTGAATCCGAGGGGATGTGAGTGAGCAAATGCACTCTCAAGCGGACGCAGCCATAGTTATATGTCCGTGGATCCAAGGACATCACGTTCGGGGCAAACATCGAGAACCAATTCCATGATACGCGAGGATGACAACAAGTTAGCCGACACCCAGTGTAGATTCGATTTGGCGTCCAAACAAACGGGATATATATTTGGCGTATTTTTGCCTTTCGGAAGGAGAACATGCCATTGCGCTGTCGCGATTATAGGATGTAAATGGAGTCTAAAGACAAAACGAGATGGTGAGAACACAAAACGTCTGTCGGAACACCTCGGAAAACATATCCATGGCTTTTACTGGAAGTGACGGAGTTTTAATTCAAGGGCCTAAACCCCCTCAAGGCAGACAGGATTACCAAACTCTATATCCTTTTTAGTCATTTCGCGCCATGCTCATCACTCGCTTCTTCGCTCCGACTCTCCGGACCCTTAATACCTATCATGAGGGACCGTTTGCGATTCGGGTCCAAAGCTATCTGACTAGGATAATCCTCCGTTTCTGCGATTCGGATAACAGCCCTGGAAAGACCTGTACCTCTCGAACGGGCTTGATCTCGGACAGGTACCTCGACTTGAATCACACCATTGTCCAAACAGCCAACCGACGCTTGGGTCTCCCCTCAGCGACACTTTAGGAATCCTCTTTGTTTCTGTTTGCATTCCAGGGCCTACCTTGGGCAGGGAATTGATTGGCATAGCATTCCCTTCGAATATAATGATGCCTCTCGATGTCTGTTCTGGGCGCCACGAGATTGAGATTAGTCTGTGCTAGATTCTGGTCTTCTCGTGGGATAAGTATAGTTCAATGCAGGTCGAAATTCTGTTTCCACGAAGGTGTACCGTGAGTCGAAGCCCGATGGGACTCGAGCGTCGCTTAGCAGTGCCTGTATTGTCATGGCACGTCCCGAACTAAGTCACGGTACTACACCTCGCTTGCTAAACCCGTCCCTGCCACCTCTCCATCATCATAAACATGTGATTTTCCAACCCCCAAGTGTGGCGCGCCCGAATCTTCTTTGCTCCAAATAGCGCTCATCACTGCATAGTGGTATGGACCGAACGTTACAGGCGCCGAACTTGTGATTTTTTTTGTTGTTTCATAGTGAAAATGCTTACGGTTGTCAGGAAGTATTACCAACTTGTCTTCATCATAAAACAGAGCGTACTGATCGCTCCGCTGCCAGATTACTATGTTTCAAAATGTAAACAATGCGTTCCCCCAACTTGCACCTCTCGACCCCAACCAAAGTTGGCGCGCCGATCCTGGTGTTCTTCCGTTTATCGGAACATTCTGACGAAAATCAGGTCCAGAGGGCTTACCTCCGACCTTCCACGGTCCCTGAGGCCTGATTTGGGAACAATCCTTTCACGAGCAATCAAGCTCGTTGCCAAGCTGCAATTTACGTATGTCGCCTCTCCCCATTTGAGTACTACTCTAAATTATTCCGTAGCAGGTGATTGTCCTTCCTCCAACGTGACGCTTGAAGTATTACTGGATAATAAGCGAGCCGCGAGACTGTATCTCGTCCTGTGATATAATTGCAGCGGCCAATGCGGTAATTATGTACGTTCTCCTTCGTAATCCTATATGCACTGAACTGATAAATGAGTCATTCTAGTTCGGTGACTGTGTAAAGCTATGCGTCGTACGCCCAAATACTACCATTCAATGGCTGCGGCAATAGATTGCCGCGGCGCGCCGAGCACACGCATCAGAATATCAGGGACCCGTTGGACGGGAGAACCATGGGGATTCGGGGAAGGACAGGACGCTGATCAGCATCTTCTTACAAGCTAGTAAGAGCCTAAGACCGCCGCGCCCTGCTAGAAACGGATTTACTTGTAATCATGTAGTCATGAAGGAATACGCGATTTCTATTGGCCTTACTATAGATTCTGCTATACTTACGCATACGATTGTCGAACGTGGTGGTCATAGATACCCATCTGAGGTTTCACGCGACGCTCCCTAGACTTGGCGAACAAGAAGGAGATATCTGGCCGAGTCGGGACACGTTTTAACAGACGAGTATTATATCCAAGGACGATGGCCACTACTCCCGGGAGTCCTTCCAGACCCGCGAACATGTAGTTCGCCCGTGTCCGATGTAGGAGGCCTAACTTCCTACGCTCGAAACAAATCAGGCGCGTTCGTATGAGATGGGGAAATGTGTGTGCTGGTATTTGCAGAACAGGGTCGGAAGAGAGACCGTGGGGGGAAGGGAAGAGACACTGTACCCGTCGCGGTTAATGAGATGTAGAATTCCAACGTCCAGATGAGAACTTGAAGCAGATGAGTACGGTAATGGTTCGGATGTCTGAAACAAAATGTTGCACTGGTGATTCCAAATGTACGGACCTCATCCAACCGGTTATACAGATTCTAAGCACGGGAGGTTGAAAGCCAATGAAATCGTTCACCTGTACTTCTCGATCAGTTCATGAGATTTGATTGGGCAATTCTAGGACAGGTCTCGTGCGTACAAAATCGTCGGTAGACCAACAATAGTCCCAGACAGTTGGCCAGAATCTAAACATACCTACTTCGCGCCATTTTCGTAAATTGACGCGACTGTTTACAGTCGCCTCGACATTCAGGGATCAGGGGTGTTTCGTTGATGATCATGATGATGAAAGAAGGGTCGGACTTCGTCATAAACCGTGTTTTGGGTACTTAAACGCACGAAAAGCCTCCGAGATCGCTGAAATAGCCATAAACCAGACACAAACGTGTCTTCAAGTTCAAGGCCCTAAACCATAGTTTATAACGAAGTCCAAATCACACTCTCCTCTCGAGCAAGCGCATGCTACTGTCGGGGTGTATGCAAAGAGGTGTAAGTAGTTATAACTATCTCCCAAGCCGGCAAGTATTCGGCTTTGGCCATGCCGATCCCGCGGGCAAAGCTTAGTATTGAACACCTGTACCCTGCACTGAGCTTTGGGACATATATAGAAGGTTTGAATGGTACATTGCGCTTGTCAAGATTCCTATCAGTTTTCCTGTTCCATAATTCTTGCTACGTCAATGTGTGCATTTTTACATCTCTGAGTCGTGAATTGAACACAAATCGGTGCATGTATATTTAACAGAAAGTGGGTACGCGGTAGCATGCGACAGCGCTACGTTTCAGCAAAAAGCCCCCCCAACTGAGAGCTGAAAACGTGCAATATCAAGGTATTCGTATCTGTTACGTATGAGATCGAAATTGAACAATCGACTCAACGCTGAGAAGGAGTGAAAGGTAGGTGCTTAAATTAAAGTTTACGGTTTCGGTTCACCGTCATTTGAAACAGTGGATAAGGCCCCGAGTGGGAGTCGGGCTTTATGTTGTTTGCCTGTTTTTGGATGAGCACGCTAGCCCAGACCTGACAGATGTATGAGGTAAAAACGAAACTGCCATAGAAATGTACGCCCGCCAACGGAACATCTGATCTTACAGTCGACGTCGGGATCAATTACCCAACAGTAAGGAATTAGTGAACATCGCGTCACCTGCTGAGCGGTAATCTCAGTGTCGACATCGGCGCTTACTTGGACTATTTCTGTAGCTCTTGAATTCCCATGATGTGTAAACGCCGAATGCAGCGCTAGATGACAGTCGAAACAGATACAATGAGACCAGAGTAGTGACAAACACGGCAGGAACGACGCTACCGCAGAGCAACAAGTGCCGTCATCCCACCACCCAAGCGACCTCATCTCGCGTATTCTCGTGATGATAAAAATCCCTATGAAACGAGGGTCTCGCGACAACCATCTGCCAAATTTACCCCACATCGATGTCGTGCTCAGAGAGCATTGTTCTTAGAAGGTCTGCTACTTGAGAGTGGAGATTCTCTATAAATCATGACATCGTGAGTGAAGGATCTCGATGATGGGTAGGACGCGCACTTGTCCTCTTTAACGCCGCAACGTATTCGGTATTTGCCACGGTCATTTCTTCCTCGAGCTGTTGAAGTCGCTTTGCCTGGACGACGTGAGTACGGAAAATGACATTGTGGTACCACGTACCTGCTCCTCTTCCTCCTCCGGCTGTGGCAGGGATTGTATGAGATACTCCACTTGCTTCGCCTTGGCCATCAGGTCTGTCACCAGTTCTTTCTTATTTGCTATGTAAGATTGCACCGTTAGTACGGCGAGACATTGTGATTGGCAGCACACACCCTCAAATACCTCCTCGGCATCATACTTTTCCGGGTTCCTCGATTTCGTGACTGGAACTTGCGAGCTTACTTGCAAGAAATTAGCGCGTGTAGTGAGATAGGCGATGCTATTGGACATGATAGTAAGGAGCTGCCCCAAGGTCAGTCGGCCTGGGTAGCAGGGAAGAAGCAGTGGTACGCGCCTGTTGGATTTCATCTTGCAGTTGCGTTATACGGTCCATGTGAGTTAGTTCCTGGTGCATCGCGCGATGCGCCTGCAAAAGAAGAAAAGAGGCGCCGGCGCGTTCGCGTCGTCAGTTGGGTGAAAGCCGCAAGCGCCCATAGCGGAGAGTGAAATTTCTGCCAAAACTGGGAAACAATGATGTAATCAATTTAAGGCGGTCTAGACCTCGGGCCAATCGCGCGCGCGTTGACGGTTGTATTGTGACGTTGTCTCGTGGTCTCAGTTACCCCCAGATCTAGCATGAGTTTTCAGGCACCCCTTGTGTACATCAAAGAGATGGTGAGTAATAGGATTGTGAGATGGGAGAGGATTGGAGGTCTGTTCATAATGACAGGATGCAAGATATTTGATGTCATCGCAGATCTCCCTATATTCAAACAGGCATCCCTGGCAAGTATATAAGAGCGCCGAATTAGCGCTGTTTCCGACCAAGTTTTTAATAAATCTTGTGGGAACAAATACCGCTGTTTGTATACAGCTTGAGGGCATTTTTGTGGATGCCGAAAGAAGACTCGGACTTAAGCTCAGGCTGTATTATGTACGACAAGTCCTCCGAGATCGCTGAAATAGCATAAACCACCCACAAATTTGAAATGCGTCTTCAAGCTTCAAGCTTCAAGCTTCAAGTTCCTAAACCATGGCTTATTACAGAGCCCAAATCACTCTCTTATCTCATGTGAAACACATACTCATGTTAAGCTGTATTCAAACAACTGTAAAAAAACCCAGAGATAAAATCGTTGGAAGTTGGGTCGAACAAAGAAGCGGCCTTACATCAGATCCGCATAGGTTTAAAGCGCACTTCAGACGTATTGTGATGAGCCGAAACCCAGTGGATCTATGGCTCTCTTGATTACGTCCCAACGCTTAGCCGCTAGGCGCCCTCATATCGCACTTGAAGAGGGTGAGATCTGGGATATATGCTGCGTATAAACTTCTCTTGTCAGTTCATACAAATATATTCACAGCTCTACTGGAATATATCTGATATTCTAACCTTCCTCTCCCTATTGATAAAGTAAAAGCACAGCCAGGTTGGCTCTCCTGGCCTGGCAGTGGCGGTGTACCATGAACTCGACGCTAGCACCGAAATGATTATATAGTTTATGATATTTATATGAATCGCAACAAAGGAATGACACCACCATTAAGCGTATGTGCGAAGATAGTCAGCGTCCTCGATACTTGAATGGACTCTAAAAATAAGCTGTTAGCCGAATTGCACCACAGCAGGAAAACGTGAACACAAACTGCCGCCGGTAACATGTTCGTACCCGTCCGGGAAATAGTCCACCCACACCTTTGTGATCCCACTTAACTCCGAACTCTTCAGCCTCTTCTCAATGTGCCGCTTCATTGCCCCGGAAGCGGGGGAGAGGGTCTTAAACTCCAGGTACTTCATCGCGTCCCAGTTGGTCAGGCGGATGTCCCACCGCGAGAGAGCTGGCAGCGCCGCCGCCATGTCATTCCAGATCGAGCCTTGGTTGTAGACGAGGTAGAACCCGTCGCTTGTTTTGGAGAACGCGATGGTGATAGTGAGGGATAACAGGCTGCTGGGTACTGGTGCGTGGCTGAGGAAGTTGATGAGCCAGTGCAAGGCTGGTATGGGGTTCATACCCGGGATATCGATCACCGTAAGGGATATATGCTGCAGTTGTGACAGAGACTCGTGGCAGGGCGTGAGTGACCAATCTGCTGGGACTTGCAACAATGAGTACAATGACTGCAGTGATGTGATAGCATGAAATACCTGTCTGGAAGTCTTTCGCGATACTTGGGCCTATGCGCAAAGTATTGATCCGACCGCCGTTTTCTGAAAGCCGTTTCAGGATAAGCGGTAGGAAATCAACAACACTGATAGAGACCGTTAATTTCAGGTTATGTGAGCACCGGAGTGGACACATGTCTGGCTTGGCTGCTATCCGAATGGCGTTCATAGACGCCCGACAATTTATCTCCAGAGTTTCCAGAACGAAGCCATACTTCTCGACCGTAGAAGGAGGAGTGCAAAACCGAGGAATAGAGATATCCGTCATAGATAGACGCTTCAGCTTCGATAAGCTCCGAAGAAGCCCATCAAACTCGAGGTGACTCGAGAAGGTGACGTTTCGGAGGGTAAGTGATGTGATGTCAGGAAATTTGACGGGGACAAACGTCGCAAAACCATCTATAACTGAGATGCTGCGTATGTTTGGGAGCAAATAGAGTGATTGGTCCATTTCCTGGGTATAATCTGACACGTGGAGGTCCTGGATATAGGGGAGGATTCTCGGGGACTGTGAGCACAGCTCGACAAATCTCGGGAGTAGGTCGTGTCGGAGGGAGATGGTACGAAAAAGATATGAGCATGCTCTGTGACTGAAGCTCCTGGAAGCAGAATTAAGCGAAACAAGTGCAATTCTATCGTCGCAGAGGGTGTCGATGATACTGTCAATGAGTTCTTGAGGTAGATTGATTGAGTTGGTGGACATATCAAAGGAGAGAACCTGTATTCGCGTTAGTCCGGTTTATTACATTGAAGGAAGACTTACACTTGGAAATTCGGCCGTATGTCTGGTGGTGGTATTGATGAGAGTGACGTGCCCAAGCTTGACGCCCAAAAAGGACAAAAATAGGAGGCCGACTTAATGAATTGCGGCATATCACGTGAGATACCGCCATCCGCACCACTTCAGAATCCGAAACTGAACGCGCAACGCAGAAAGAATTTATAAAGAAAATAGCATTATAGGTCATTAGAATCCAAAATATAGCGAAGGAGTGTGCAAACAGAACAGCCACATAATGATCAGAGAGTGAAAACAGATGCAAATGCAGAACGATAAACAAACAAATGAGCGAATGGATCAGAACCTTCTTGCCCCACCCCCACCAACGAGTCCCTCTATCGATTGGTGCTCCAAATCATTCCTCGCCTTCAGGATCGACGCATGCATCTCCTTCATCGCATTGCCCAGCTTCACTCCAAAGCGACTGAGGATATCCTTCTGCCATGAATCGTACTTGGCGTTTACCCGGGCCTGCACCTGTTCGTAATCGATGACACAAACGCCGAAGCTCTTCTGAGTATCGGAGGTATCGAACGTAGAGCGTGCTTTCTTGATCTCCGTCAAGAGCTGTTGCCAGTGCGCTAATGAGTCTCCCAGGCGGTTGAACACGTATTCAGCTTCCAGGTCCCACAGCGACTGGAACTGAAGCCACTTCGCGACGTAATCCTTCAGTTGTTGGACCTTGGTTTCGATGAGCGTAAATGGTCTTTCTAGGGTATCTTTATGTAGCTGGGTGAGCTGTGGGAAAGTAGCATCAGTGCATGAACCGCAGCCTGAGAATCAAAAAGCATACCAGAGATGTATATGTTGTTTCTGACAGAGCGCCTCCTTGCATCTGCAGACCAATTTCATACCTTGAGCTTTGTATTCGCTGTAGTCGACAGACGACACCTAGGCACAGCAAGTAAGGATCGAGACCCAAATGGAATAGAAGAAGCGCCCTCACCCAGCCACTTATGCAACTGATGGATCCAAGAAGCGCGCGCCTGTTCTATCGGCGGGTCCAAGAAAATGACCTGATTCTGTATCCGTATTTCATGCACAAGGGGTTTCACAGTCATGTTGGCCTCCAAAAACTGGACATATGGTCAACACAGATCGCACACACTGAGCTGAGAGTATCATACCTTCTCCTCTTTCATGCGCTTATCCCCTCGCCGCTTGTTCGTGATATCCCGCAAAGGCAGAGCATCCCTGCGCGTATCACCATCGTCTGTCCGGTCGAATTCTTGACACCATACATGTATAACCTGCGTTAACCGCTGTAGAAGGATCTTCTCGATTGACTTGTCTAGCTCTGCGACCCACTGGTCCAGGTTCGCGTAACCTTCCAAGTTTAGCCGGTCAATCTGAATAATGGCATGAGCGCGCGGGGAAGAACAACGTATATAAAGTACGCACAGCGGCTTGTATCCGGCCCAACAGCTCAGAGAACGCCTCGTGGGTATACGAGCAAGTACCCAAGTCTTCAACGGAGCGCAGAATATCTTTGTATAGGTCGATGACATTATTCGTTTTGTCCTACCAAAACGGAATTAACAACATTCAGACGCCGACATCGATGCAAGTACCAACCTGCAGCACCGAAATGACGCTAGCGAACTCTCGAACGAATTGCATATGTCGGTTGTCACGTCCATCACTGCCAGTGACATACCGCCCGGTGTCATATTGATTCACAAAGTGATCCCATCGAATGTTCATCCCTGATACACTTTTCAGGACGTGCCAAGCATCAAAGAGAAAGAAACCCACCCTTATTGATCATTCGCTGGGCCTCGTTCCGATACTCCGCAACCAGCCACTCGATTCCTCCATTCCGCTCCACCAAGTCAAGCGTCTGCCCGTACGTCCTCACAGTCTCCATCAAGCTCACGGCATGTGGGTATACCCTCTTCGCATCCTTCGCCATATTCGTGATCGCATGCGGGACTTGGAAGCCTAACCACAGCAGGTTCCGCACCTTCTTTGAACAGCGTAATGATTTGAGGATCGAAGTTCACCGCCAGTTGGTACGCGACTGCCCCACCTCCACCGGCCCCGCGTAGCCGCACAATCTCAAACAGCCGCCCATCGACGCCCATATTCCGCCGGTTAATATCGTGTAGCCACGCATCGTACACAGGTCGGGTGTCCAGTTTCTTGCGGAATGCACTGCTCTCAGACTGGAGCTTTTGTCCTTCAGGCGTAAAGCTCCCAGCCTTTACCGAGGACGTCTTCTACCCGCTTCATATAGGTGAGGAGCTGTCGCTCGATTTGACGCGCCCATATTATAGCACCAGCGATAGGTGGGAGGTCACGCATTTGGGACATGTGGTAGGCTTCGGAATAGCGGTACTGGGTTTTGAACTGCAGCAGTATGATGAGCATAGATTTAGCGGGGAAATGGAACGGCCAACCTTATCGTGCAGATGTTTGATGTCTTCTTTCACGGAATCTATCAACTGGGTCTGGTATTCCTGAATGGCGCCCCGGATCTAAACAATCATGAATGAGCTAGGATCAGTGCTGTATACCAAAAGAGAAAGTAACCTTTGGCCGCACGAACAGTGCGTTAAACTTCGAGAACACCCGGAACATCTCATTAGCATTCTTCGCCGTCCCTAATCGATCTCGCAGCCGCGCGATTATCTGGTTCTCCACTCTTGAAACACGCTCATTGTACGCGTTCTCAGCGGCTACCCAGATTTCAGTGCCCTCTGCAGACAGTACGTAAACCACAAGTCAAAGCGAAAGCGAAAAAGAAACTAACCAACAGAGACATCCAGCACGTCGATCCGCTTGACAACCTCGTACGCCTCCTTTACCTCCTCCTCCATGTCCATCCCTCCTATCTCCATCCCCATCCAAGACCCTTTGTTGGACCCGTCATGACCGCCAGCTGTTCATGCTGCTTCCGCCAGTCCCTCAGATATCTAGTTCGCTCCTGCAGCTTCGCGTGTGCGGGTATCACCTTGATTGGTATAAACCGCTCAGAGCGTTTCCTCGTCACTTCACGTGCAACGTTTGTGAACTCTTTCATCAAATCGTCCCACGTCCGGAAGATGTTCATCGTCTGCGCAAGCAGGCGGTCGAAGGTTTCGTAGGGTGTATACGGTAGGCGGTGAGAGGTAAGGATACGGAGTAATTGGTCATTGAAGTCGCGAGAGATAGCTTCGACGAGGGGGAGGGCCCGTCGGATGGGATAGGGGGAGAGTCGGAGTTTGCGGTTGATGTGCCCAAAAATGAGGACGAGGGATTCTTGCACTTTGTCAAGGTCAGTGGCGGAGAGAAGTTCGTTGAGGGGGAAATCTTTCATTAGTTGGTTGTATTTGTGGACTAGAACGATGTCATCAATCAGAGTTCTCTCGTGCGGAAGAAAAACATACCGAGATCCGTAGCATCTTTTAATCCCGTATCAGCAACAAAACTGACAGTGGCGCGGAACCGTTTAGCATTCCGCAGACATTCCATGACCATGTTCACCTCCTCGCTCCGTAGCTGCGCTTCGATGCCCTCCAACGCTCGCTCGAGACTGAGCCAGAAATTGATTTCCTGCGACGCAGTCCCTGAGCTGACGTCTCTCGACAGTTTGGTAACAGCTTGTATTGCTTTGATCCACGAATTGACGTGTCCGTGCAGCGTGTTGAGGAATCCACTGTCGTTAAGAATCTTGGAGGGTATATGAGAGATGTTTGGTCGCGTCCCGGTCGCCTGCGCCTGCTCGACGGCGCGTTGTATCACAGGATGTATTGTCAGATTCGTTTCCGGTATTTCTACGTTTTGCTGGAGATGGAGAAGGGAAAGTTCGAGCTCAGCGAATTTCTTCTTGGTCATAGGTATACCTGCAAGAGTAAGAAAGTGGAAGGGAATGACCACGAGATAGTCGCTCACCCATCTTGCCCTCTCCGCCGTCCTTTCCTCCGCCACGAGAGCCGACGAACGCATCAAACCATGGTTTGACACCACAGCTCACGACCTGCGTGCAGACTCTCGTATGGCGTCTCGTCGCCGCCGAACAGGTTCAAAAAGTGAAGCTGCGTCGCCAGTGGGACCATGGGATCAAGTGTCGGTCCGCGTTTAATCAGAGCCAGTGTCGTGACATGCGAAGGGTGATACGTTAATTGCGGGGTGAGCTGGTAGCTGTATGTCTGCTCGGCTTCTTCTACGAAGAAATGAGAGAAATTCGCACAAACTGTACATGGAATACGTACCTTCTACTTCGTCTTTTGCTTTCACGACATATACGAACTCCTCCCCCTTCCGAGCTAAATCGTGCTACGCGGTCATTGAACTCGTCGTCGAACAGAGAATCGAGTTCCGCCGGTGTCGCGCCAATAACCGGTGGTAGCAAATGCCAGAAGGATAGATACGAAACACTTCCGGATCGAATGAAACGGTCGGCTCTACGGGTGGGGGCTCATTGGTATGTCCATTGGTCGGAGGCGTCGATGGTGGCTCCATGGTGATCCTACCACGAGGTGGAAGAGATTCGCAAGAGGACCTAGCCGAAGTTCCTCGCGCTCTTCGTCGAGCTCGAGCGGGACCAGAGCCCAAAGGAAGTCGCAGCAATTCGCCGAGGTAGAGTACGACGGTAACTGGTGAAATAATGCTGGAAAAAACCGTGTTCAGCATCCATTTTTCGGTCGTGACGGTAACAGGCGACATACATTTAGAAAATATGTTCACACCACAGCTTAAACGAGGCTACCACGCGTCGCCGTGCCGGTAGAATATTTCGACGTCGTGGATAGTGGCAGGGAAGGGTTTATTTGGCGTAGGGTCTGCAGAGATACAACGCACAGCCACATCGGGCGCAGTGCGGCTCCCGGGCCGATCAGCCTTTCCTTGGTGCGCGAATTCCCTTTTCGCTGTCACGACGAGTCTTCAAGCCTCAACGGAGCTTGGTGCCTACACAGCGAATATTATGAGCAATATACGTAAGTAGACAACACTCAAGGGAGGTACGGGGACTCGGAAGACCGCACTTGGCCGGCTGGTAGCACTAACTCCCATTTTGCTGATGCCTATGCCGATAATCTATACCGGAGGACCTCAAAAATTTGAGGTAAACAGCCTGCTCAAAGTCGTCCCCAGTTTATGCCCCGGTCAACTTTACAACGGTGTACTCAAAACCGCTTTAAGCTATGGGCTTGAGATTATACTTAGCATACCTTTCGATACAACTTTCTCGCGAAAAGCCAACCCCTGAACGTTCGAACTTGAACACTAGTTATGGCTTGGTATTCAACATGAGCATAGAGCAGCAGCCTAACGGTCCTCAAAATTATCGCTTGGTATATCATGAGACATCTTCCCCCCTTGTTCCTAGTGTGACGTAGCCTGACGGGCTGAACGTCAAATTAGGCCTACAAGATCCTGAGAGCTGGCATATGAGGATAAAAACGATGCAGAGTTAGAGGTCATAAATTAAAGAATTCACTCAATCACGAGCAGATATCATAGTACTTCCCAAGTCAAGAAATCGAATCAAATTCTCAAACTTGTACTCCGACTTGGCGAGCAACCCAGAACCGCCCAAACCCTCTCCGTACATCTCCTCGAATTGATCGATGATAGCAGCGGCCCCACTGACATGGAGAATACCTGCAACAGCAGCATGCAAGCGAAGGTAAGTCGGATTTGGAGGGGAATGGCGGGATCAGAGTTGCTGTAGCCTTCGAATACAACACGATGTTGGTCACCCCCGGTGTGCGGCACCAGGAAACGAAAATGCTTGTACGTTTTAATAGAATACGCATTCGGGACCTAGACGCGGTGTAAATATGGGTATTCATACTTTTTATAGTACTCACGTCGGAAGCATGCAGCGAGAACTTGAATTTGCCAAACTAGTGATGACACTGAGTTCGAACCCGATGCCATTGCTAGGATCATCGACGGTAGCAACAAGTGCCTCCATCTCCTCATCATCGGGGGCGAAGTAGTTGCGAACAACGTCCCGCGCAGACTTGCCAAAGCACTAGGAGTGCATGTGTAAGTCAGTGCTTGTCATTATTCCCTACGAAGGTGCCCTCACATCTTTTGGATTGTCGAGATCAAGGTGAGCCGCAGCTTGTTTAAAGATGTGGCACGTCTCCATGACACTGAGCAGCACATCAGGATCTTCAGCAAGGGCATCCCAATGTTTTTCTTCTCGGACGCCAGTTATAGGACAGATCCAGTCCTGACGTTTCATGACCTGAGGGAGACAGTATGCAACGAAAAGGAAACCGAGAGAATGAAGCACCATACCTGCGTCGGTATGGTTGAGGGGCAACTCCCTGGTTCTTCAAGCACGAATCCCGAGGTCTGAACTAGCGTAGGTGTCGCTGCTCCCGATGGATTAGCCGAACTGGAGTATTTCTTGTACGAACTGTGCATGCGAACTGCATGACAAAAGTTAGATTTATTTCCGGAGCTCCAATATAAATGGATAGAGGGAACGTAGTTTGAGCTCACATGTCCAAAGAAAATGAACGAACCAGGTTATAGCAAGAGCGTTAAGTCCGTCCATAGTGTCTTTGCCATCCCCTCGACAAGCGCAGATTGCGGCAGCAACATACCTCTGACTTCCTTCAGCACGATCAGGACCACCACAGCCAGGGGCATGATCCAGCATCGCCGTGAGGAGAAGATCCAGTTTGAATGCCCCGCGTTAGATACCATGCATCCTCACCCAGTGAGGAATTGTTTGGTCGGATTGACTGAAGAGGTCGATCAAAGTTCTCGCTCTTTCGATAAGAGACTCTGTTGATCTGTTCGAGTATCAACGTCTTAATTCTGTCAATATCGGAGGCATATTCGAACATGCTTCGGTCGCTGCTGGCAGTGCTGAAGACACTTTAGTTGCTACGGTTTCTAGTCAGTACAGAAGTTTCGGCACTCGTTGGGCTGTTCGGCTGTGTAGGTACGTTGGGTGCAGCTGGGAACCGCGATCCATCGTGAGGAGTGGCATCTACATATTGAATTGGTAGCCGAAGAGAGACCGCCATCGCCAGTCAGAGAGTCTGAACAACCAGATTCATACGGGGTCATTTTGACGAATTTAAAGATTGTGTTGGTGGCTAATAGAAAGGGGATGGTGATAAAAGACAAACGTAGGTGGCGGTTCAGTTAATAGTTCTGCGAGCAGGTGCACGTGGGCGTGCCAAGTCAGCGGCCCGCAAGTTTCCATTTGTCCGGTACATTGATGAACTCGCCCATCCTGATTCCTGACACCCTCTTCCTCGATATTAACTCACGTGAACGTTCCGCCGCCGGGAGCTTTTTTTTGAGCCACTATGATGACTATCATATAACCTGTTAACAACCAAAACAATTCTATGAGGGTAGAGTACCGAATAGACTTCTAATGTCTACTTCTACCGTCTTCAGCCTCTCCAAATAGACTCGTTTTCTTCACCTCAAACCCGCCATCCTGCGCTTCCTCCTCTTCTACTTCCCGTGCGTATATATCGGGGAACTCTCTCTTCAAAAACGCCAACACATGGGTATTAATCGCCTCAAATTCCAGAAGGAACCCATCGTGCCCGTCCGGTGAAGGAATAATGACCAGCTCGGCCTCCGGAATGTGCGCAGCGATCTCACGCTGCTCCGTCGTGGTGAACAGACCGTCCGTTTCGACTCCAATCACCAGCGCGCGCGGTGGCAGGGTAGAAAGTACTCGAGCGAGTGACTCCCTTCCTCGCGACAGATCATGCGTATCCATCTTTCGCGTGATATGAATATAACAGTTCGCATCGAAACGTGCAGTGAACTTGTCCCCTTGATACCGCAAGTAGCTTTGTGCCGAAAAGATGTTCGGAGGTGGCGAGGGTCTATTACGTGAATTTCGATGGCCGTCGTTGTGGGCTGATACTGGGTCGGGCGACTGGGAGCGTGAGTCGTGCGAGAGCTGGTATTTCCTCCCGAAGCGGCTCTCGAAGGAATCCCTCGAACGGTAGGTTAGCAAAGCGGCCATGCGCGCTGCCGCGAGTCCGGAGGCTGGCTGAGAGGCGTAGTAGCCGTCATCGTAGTGAGGGTCGCTGTAGATAGACTGGCGCTGGGCTTCCCCCCAACTGATGCACCATGCAGAGTGACGAGCAGAGGTGGCCAGAGGGATGACGTGACGGACATAGTTCGGAGGTGTGCACAAGGGCCATTCGAGCACGGCCATGCCCCCCATGGATCCTCCAATAACTAGTGCGACAGAGGTCACACCCAGATGATCTAGGACATGTTTGTGCAACCTAAATACATGTTAGCGGAATAATTTTGTCAGAAAAGGAATAATATGCACCGAACATCGTCCCGTATGGTCGATGCAGGGAATTCCGGTCCGTATGGCTTCCCTGTCTTGGGATTGGTTGATATTGGCGACACCGTGCCATATGGTGATCCTATGACATTCGCACATAGAATAAAGAACCGTTTCGGATCGAAGGCTTTTCCTGTACCCATTAAGGGTCCCCACCTATAAATGAATTGGTCATTTCTCAATATTGGCGATCGAGGAGCTCACCAGTCTTCTACATCTGCGCTCCCAGTGAATGCGTGGCAAATAATCATAACATTATCTTTTGCCTCGTTCAGGCTCCCCCAAGTTTTGTACGCCACGGGCACATCCTGCAGCTCTGTACCACATTCAAACGTGAACGATGGGACGATCAAGTAGGATTGCGAAATCAGGTCGCCAAACCGCGCCATGCTGCGGATCTGGGGCAACCGTTTCGAAGAGAACCAGTGTCGGAGTCAAGGTGGATGCGCATACGGAAGATCAGATATGGGTTTCGCCCTGTTTCGCCACCAAGCGCTTTTTTTACGCACATCATCGTAATTCATCGTCGCCCAAAATAGGAAATGGCCCGTGCATATATTCTTGATCGGGAAGTGGTCTGTGCACGGCTTCCGGAAGAGTATATAAGACAGGCTCCGACGTTGTCGCTTCTTTATCTCTTGTGCTAGGGTTTACTGTCACCAATGAGGTCTTTACCGAGGTACAGTTATTTTGCTGATTGCAAATTATACATCCGAACCCGTCTATTAGCTTCGGCTTTTAGCAATTTTTGGAACTCCCCATTCCACTTGACTTTCTGTGAAGATGTGACGATGCATCCGAGGAAGAAAAGTGTAGTTAGTGTAGTACTTTTGGAAATATTATTTGTTCCAAATTCCTCAATAGTCTTGATTAGAACGCCTTAAGAATTGATGTGTGTCTTTAGAAAGGTATTATGGAAGTTGCTGTCAGGGTGGGGTTATTTGTTGTTTCGAAGGCAGCTGACAAACAACTCTTACCTTTCGACTTCCACCACCGTGATATCTCTATCTCTCCACGAATGGCTATCTAACTGCCTGCTTATGCTCCGTTCCCACCAATATTGGCGGTGTCGGCGTTGGTATGGATGATAATCTCGCATTCCTCTTCGCCGGATGACGGCTCTGGCGATGACCATGTCCTTCAGTCCAAACGTCGCCTGGGTATGTGCTCGTTCTTGGTATCGCTCTTGTGCATACGGGCTCACCGACGTGCACCGTGTAGTCCTCAACTCCGACAGACAACAACAACGCTACGTATTCGCTGTTAGGAACCGCACCACTGCGATGGGAGATATCAGGCGAACTCACGGATGGCATATTATTGATTCTATGCAACATCTGGTGTGTTTTCATCGTGTTTATTCGCAGCCTTGTCGCTAACATGTCTTCAGAAGGCGCCTATATGCGCCTGTTTTGCAATGGGGACCACGAAGGCTGTCCTGGCGCTCAAAACAGTATAGCTCCATCTACAAGGCGAGCGAGAACCTGGGACACCTCGTCTATCAAGCTGGATGTATGGATGTATGCGCGCCGTTTCCTATGCAACATGTTTCTAGACTTATATTCCTCAGCCTACTCACGTCAAAAGCTTTCCTGAGCGAGAGTTGACCTAGAGCAAGGTACGCCTATACATCTCGGTTTGTATTCATATTATAAGGATTCTGTTCTAGCTGTCGTTCGAGACATACTGATTTTTGTGGGCGGTTCCATCAAAATAACGCACTACGCTTGTCTAAATGCTGGTCGCCTTCCCAGTACATCCACTCACACGTCAACGGAGGGCACGGAGGGCTCTTGAGTTTAAGATATGAAGCGGGTGAAACGACTTCGGTCCCCGAGTCGACGAAGATTACTAGGCCGAATGTTGCAGTGAGTGAATGGGTTGACATCCGCCTTGGTCACGTTCTAAAACCGTGCTCCTACAGATGTTCAGATCGTTCTCCTCATCATGGCGGGGTTGTCATCCGCTTGTTTCTGGCCACCATCACCTTACGCAGCGCACTGAGCGCTGTATGCCCTGAATACGATCAGTACGGGAGGCAACGAGCTTCCGTAGCGTTTGCTCCGATCCTGGCGTAATCACCGATGCCTGTAGGCATACTTGGACGGATCGTTCCCCATCCATGGACAGTAAACAGCCTGGCAGCGCCCGTGAATCCTGCATTTTTCCCGATGTTTCACCCCAATCACTCCCACACGTAGGTGACTCAGTGCTCGTTAAGTCATCCCCTCGGACTCGAGGTACCCCGTTACTCGCCTACTTAAGGGTATCGCCCCGAGCCCCTCCAGTATTTTCGTTTTCCTAAAGGATTTCGCTTATTAAAATCCGAGGAGCAAATGTTTCCCGGCCGGCTTTATGCACACCACCAGTATACGCGAGGCATGCCAACTTGAAGAGCAATACATGCCCTATTGTCGTTCCGCTGCCCAATGAAGCGGTATAATCATACCTCATTGTATGCCTACCAACACGAGTCTGTGATACAGCTCACGGAGTCCTCGTAGTACGAATTAGAGGAGGACTGATGCTTCAATCCTATCAGCGTCATCGGTGGCCATAGCACGGGAAGTCACTGTCGTATCGACCTTCCTATCGAGCACCCTCAACCTTGGCGTAGACTGCTCCGCTTCTTCCAGCCTCGCAAATACTTGGTTTTTAAATCTTACGAGTATCTGTTTCCGGGTACTCGACAGGGTGTCAGGATACAAAAACTCCCCAGATCCACTTCCTCACCTGGCTTCGTGAGCCATAGTTCTTGGCACTGTTTGCGTCGCCTGCACCAGTTCGTTGCGGTTCTGCCAGGTGCCGAGGAAGCGACGTACGGCGCGCTCCGGGGTTTCCCGTGCCACCTTCCATAGAATAGGGCTGTTCGGGAGGATATTCTAGAGTGAAGGCTTCGGTGTTATATCACCCAATCACACGTTCAAAGAACATGACTAAGGGACAATCATCATTTGTTAGCCTATTCCGCGGGATCCTCCCCTCTTCTCATGTCTTGGCACTTCATGAGTCCAAAGATGTGTCGTAGCACGCATTTATCTGCACCTTTAACGGGCGTTTTATGTTTCTCGGTATCGGTTCAATAGCAAAACTGCGTGTGCCTTAGGCTGCAGCAATAACAGCTCGTGGTCAATGCATTGAGACGAATTCTATTGCGATGCTGAAAGCGTCGTCATCGCACCAACCTTCGGATAAGAGCAGTATGTACTTTGAGCAAAATTCGCTATCGGCGTTCACGGCTCCGTCGGCATCCGGACCGAAAGGTGGCAAATCTTTGACACCCCTATTTTTCCCCATTTCCTTTTGCAACCCCGCGTGCCAAGACCTAGAGCCTCTTATACTCTTCTCCATTCTTCCACAAAGCTCACGTTCATTTCTCTCATTTACCTCTCATGAAATCTCGTCCCATTCTTCTTCTGCTGTTTAATCGACTTGTCCATGCTCTGCCATACTTCAGCCAGGGGCCTACTATACAGAAACTAGGGAAACATACACACGGTGTCGAACCTGGTTCGCCAGAATTCTGGTGGAAGATCACCACAAGTTCAATACTCGTACTTTTGGGGGGCGTATTTGCTGGGTGAGCTCGCTCTGACCTCTTAGTACTCCTCCTCCTAATGTCACCGCCTAGCTTGACTCTCGGTCTAATGGGTCTGGACGAGTTGCACCTGCGCGTGCTGGCGACGTCTTCAGAGAATCCTGTAGAAATGCGAAATGCCAAGAAAGTGTTGTCGCTCATGCGGAAAGGAAGACATTGGGTACTAGTGGTGCGTTTGACACCTTCATCATTGTATATATCTGACATTGCGCAGGTGCTCCTTCTGGGGAACGTCGTACGTCCGCCCCACACACACACTCCGCGTAATCTGGACTGAAAGTCATCGCGCCCACAGATAGTCAACGAAAGTTTGCCGATTTTCCTCGACAGTGTCGTACGTGATACCCACAGTTTCGCGTCCCTTGGCTTGGCTAATGAAGGTAGATCGGCGGAGGCGTAGCCGCGGTAGCGCTTTCCACGACGGCCATTGGTGAGTCATCATCTCTTGTCGCGTAACACTATCTGACACTTCCTTGAAGTGATCTTTGGGTACGCGTCTTATCATACCTCGACCGGGGCTCTTCCTCTGACATACGCGCCGCGTCCAATTTTAGAGAGTGCGCCATCATTCCTACAATCAACATGTATTCTTTCCATTTATACACGCCACAGAATAATTCCTCAATCACTGAGCGTCCGCTATGGCCTTGCAATCGGGGCAGCGTGTACTCCGTTCGTCCTGGTGCTGATGTATGTCTTCGGTGGGTGATGATGCGTTACTTGGAACGTCCATCAGCTCACACCCCCTCGTAGCCCCCGTAGCTTGGCCCATAGCCAAGCTACTTGACCTCGTCCTTGGCGCGAACGAGGCCCACACCTACAAAAAAGCCGAGCTCAAGTCGTTCTTACAGTTCCACCGCACGGGGGAGGAACCTCTGAGGGAGGATGAGATATCGATTCTCAATGGTGTCCTGGAGCTAAATTCGAAGAACGTCGAGACTATTATGACGCGTATGGAGGTGTGTACTGTCGTTCCCATCTGAGGGCCTGTATGGTGTACTCATGGTGATAATACAGGACGTGGTCACATTGAGCAGGGACACAATACTTGACCACAAGATGATCGATACAATGTGCGTCCATTTCGAGCCTTCTATTTCAGCCGCCGATCGTTATCCCAGATTAACGAGCGGATACTCGCGATTTCCAATACATGAATCTGGGAATCCACTAGCTTTCACGGGGCTATTGTTGGTCAAGAAGGTGAGTTCTCCCGCCGGTATGAAATTGATGCTATATATGGACTTCCTTCTAGCTCCTTACATATGACCCCGCCAAAGAGCTTCCTGTGTCAAGCTTCCCTCTATCTATCCTTCCTGAGGCGCATCCTTCGATCAACTGTTTCCAAGCACTGGACTATTTGTATGTGCCTTGGGCTTGACACAACGGGAGTACTAATTCTCTCCGCAGTCAAACCGGTCGTGCGCATCTAATCCTCATATCCCGTACCCCCGGTATCGCGGGCGGAGCCATCGGAGTGATCACCCTCGAAGGTGCGTACCCTCCATACCTCATAAAAACGATTCCAAGCAACCGAGTTATCTCTAGATATAATCGAAGAAATCATATCTGAAGAAATCGTCGACGAGACGGATCGCTACGATGATAACGTGCACAAAAGAAAGGCAAAGCGTATGACGACTGCTGCTATCATGAGGGGGTAATGCTTCCGTATTTTCATTTCGATGGCCATCCTAATAATTGTTACGATAGAATTGTCGAGCGTGAGCGAGGTAGGGTCTCAGCAGTTGGTACACCTACCGATCGAACGCCTCTGCTTGGACGCGATCGGAGTGTTGTGATAGACGTGGACTATGGAACGGGGGGAGCAATTAGTGAATCTCCGAGAGGGGCATAACACCACGTGAAGTGGTAGCGTACAATGTCAATCTTTGTTATTATTTTCATATTTTTCATATTTCTTGTATATATTCCTGGGTTTCTGTAATGCCTTCTGGGGATCTTGGATTGCGAAATAGTAAGAGTCGTTGGTCAAAGCCATCGAAATTCATACCGCCCAGCAGAAATTTTAATGCAAGGTCAAGAGTGTTTCATTGCTCATTAACATTCCAATAAGTATGGGTCACATATCATTCAAATGGTGTGGTACCAGAACTGCCCGCATATCGCGAACGTTAGTACGACCACCGAAAACAGGAGGGGGTAACTAGCGGGATATAATGATCCCTTGCTAAAATAGAGCGATACCCAAAAATGACCCGGATAATCCTTCAATGTGTCCGTCAAGGGTCGAGTCCCGATTTTAGCCATATAGAGCCATAAACCTTCCTTCACAGGAGGGCTCAGGGACCCACGCAATTCTGGATACGAGAAAAAATAACATAACCTCAAGAGTGTTGTCACTCCTCTGTTGCGCTCGCCCTCTTCAGACAAACATAATTAGCGTCACCAGAATGAAAGCAGTCAATAGTGACGATGATATGATAACCCTTCATTCGAAATATCCGAAGCAAAACGGTGCTGTACTTCCTGTCGCTGCTATTCGTATCTGAGTTAATATCGTGATCATCGATCGGGCATGTGATCGTCATCCGAGTCGTCATCGTCTTCATAATACGAGTAGAAAGGGCCAAGGCCGGCATAGAAAATGACGAAATTATTGCCGTATTCAACTTTATTGTTGGTAGCGAGACCGTAAAGCATAGCTGTGATCCGGTTCCGCGAAAGCCACAATGAGCCAGCAAGCGAAGTATGTTCCCCGGACCCAATGAGAAGCTGGACGTGACCTCTGGCCATTTCGAGGTCCTCGACAAAGTATTCATCAATCATGCAGCTGATAGATAACCATGGAAATGATGGCCATTATATTCGTCGATACGATGTAGAACGATCCAAAGGCGACTACCTTCAAAATGATGTGTGCCCTAAGCAACTGATGAGTGGGGAGACCAGCTTCGAAAAGTGCGAACTTACAGGTGAAGGAAATGCCGCCGTCGGTCTTTCTCGTCTTAGCGACATCCTCTGAACACGGTTGAGCTACGGGCGGAGAGAGGAGGATCGTTCGGATTTGCCAGACCTTGGGTCGAACGGCTGAACAGTCGATAAAATTCAAGGATCCTGGATGAATCGGTGCTTCGGCATGCACGTTTCGTCGCACGCAACCTTTAGGTGGTTGATAACGAGTCGGCTACTGAAAGCAAGACGACCTATGAGATTGATCATGACGTTCTCAATGATTGGGTACTATCGGTGCGAAGTAAGCAGAAGAGTTGAGTAGACATCATGCACGCAACCAACCTTTCTTCTCTTCTGGCCTCTTGTCTGACGGCGCAAGACTAGATAGTCACAGGTCATGGCGAAGTCCCAGCGTCAGAGCCTCTACGTTCAATGTTTTTGAGCGCTTCTTCGATGAGCATCTTGAGTTCTTCCTTGCTGTACATGATCTTGTCGCCGGGGCTGCGCTTTAGCTCAAATTCATCGATCGCTGCCCAACTGTGAGCGGCATATTGAAGTGGACAAAGAGAGAGAACGCTTGCATGCACTGCAATCGTTGTCTAGAAATTCAAAAAAGAAGGCTTCCTCTAGTGAGCAAGTAATTTCATGCCGCAGCGGTCGCCGTGTTCGTCTCGGGTGTGTTTTGAGATGCAATAGATGAAATCAGCAAAGAGACCGCGGGTTACTGCCTTGATAGCACTTTTGCCGTCGCGTCCTCGGAGATCGAGTGCCTATGCTTGGTCAGAAGGCAATACAATAAAAATCCAAATATATGTACCAAAGCATACAGTAGCCGACGAGCGTGCTCTTGCACTACCTTCACATTTAATACGTCCTCGCCCTTAGCCTGACCATTCGTGATGTCGTCGATAATAATGGACCAATGTGTCGGCATGCGAAGGCGGTGGAGAACGGTTTTGTACGGGGCACAGGATTCAGCCTTTGAGAGCTCCTCTGTAAAGGCGTTTTCCAAGGCAGAAGCCAGGACTGGATCGGCTCTTGAGGCCTTGATAACGGTTCGGACAAGTCTATTCTTGTTCTTGTTGAGTAGGTCTTCGGCAACTTCCTTTGGGAGAGGCGGGGCCTTGGAAGAGATAATGCCGGCAAAGATGGGAGCCGGGACATCGTTGGCCTGAATTTCGAGTGAGATGAGTAATAACTTATAAGAGGTAACAGGGAAAGTACCAATTGTGTGCGGTCAAGGGTCTTGTTGAGATCGGCGTGTAATCTGGGAACGAGGATTATATAAGCACGGATGAAGAGAACGGTGAGCGTAATGGTGTACTGTTGGTAGTTGGCGGGCATCTAGGATGCGACGACGGCAAGGGAGAAAAAGCAGAGATGGTGGGGGAAGGGAAGAAAGAAGGGTTGGGGGCGGTATCGTGAATGTGCGCGCCTTTTATACCCTGGAAGGGCGTGGAGGGGTGGTCTGTGCGCTGTTGCATTCTGCGTGTATGATGACACGATGACGTCGTAGCTCGATGGCGGAGGGGGACGAAGTGACGTGACGGGAGGCGCCGGCGGATAACGATGGCGCGCGCGCCGTGCCATCTGTGGTTAGCACGTGCTTTGGACCAGCCATGAAAAAACAATCCTGTGCCTCAGCTTTCTCAGGGCTTAGCAAGCGCCGCTCGAGTATTGCCAGAGGAGGACTAGGACTGGGATGACGGAGGAAGACAACGATGGTATTGCCCAATAAGGAGCGGCGTGTGCCATGTGCGTGCCACCATGCTTTGTGCTGATCAGATTCGGACCAAGCCATGAAAGAACAGTCCTGTGCCTCACCTGGCTCGGCGCTCACTTGCGGAAGCTCTGCCCGAGACTGCAGCGCGTACCATCCTGATATTGATATCTCTATGGTCATTGATGCAGTAAATCTCACTTAATATCACAGGGTTAGTTTTGGACTTCCCTAACGCCGACTCAGCGCGACGCAAGGTATTCTGTCACTTGTGGATATCGTATAGTGCGTACAGCCGTTCTATAGTTGACTAGCAATCATTGAGCAAATTTTAGTGTTTAAGTACATCGAAGACCACTGTAACGATATAAACATTGAGTGCAATAAATGATTCGCTAGAACACGAAGTAGCGAATGAGTAGAACCATAACACCTATCCGCAACAACCTTGCGTACGCCGGGATCCCATCATTCTGCCCTTTGGGCTCTTCATTGTACGCGCCAAATGACTGCATGCCTGAGAAGAGCGAATCACGGGGAACATGCCCACCGTAATTAGCACTTTGATAACGAGAGGCGAAGGAATCTGTTGAAAGGTGCTCAGGTTTATTAGTAGATACAACCAGAGCTCAATCAACTCACTGCGTTCTATGCCCGTATTATTACCGAAACCCAAACATCTTACGAACCAACGTGCAATGGCCAACGGAATGCGTAGAATGGCCAATGGAATACCTAATAAGGTAGAACATATTTTGAATGGCCACGTAAGGACCACTGGTTGCCAGAGCAGGAATATACAAGCGCCAACGTAGACTTTGGGATGGCTCGCCGCTATTGTCTGATATTAGCGCTGCTCAGTCAAGATGTAGTAAAGAACTTCTCACCCAGCTGGTCATTCAGAATTAGAGCGCTCTTGACCATCTCCAGGACACCGTTCCAGTCGGGGGAGACTTCGTTTTTCTCCAAGTTAGCAATGAAAGCGTCCATAGCGATGGTTGTAATGAACACGTACTAATGTAGCGCAAACTGAACAGCACGTGTCTTCAGGCGCCTATCAAAAGAGTCACGCTTCGATGCTTCCATCGTACTTTCCCTGCCACCTGAGGCTGTCAGCACCGTATGTAGTGCTTACTCAAACACTGTCAGGCGTGGACGTCGCGATCATGTAATGGAGCGAGCAACAACATTCTACACATGGCACTGACATAAAGTGCGGGCCAAACAGTGCTTCTTTGAACTTTCGCGAATCGTGAAATCACCATTCCGATACGAGCCTAAGACCTCAGATCTCAGCGGGCACGCCTATCCTTCTGCTATTTTGGGGGCAATCCAGATCCGCGTTTGATTATTGATAATAACATGAAAATGACTCGGAAGATATGTATAGTCCCTTCACTGCTGCAGCGTTAGCTCCACGAATGCCGTCAGTTTCCTGTGAGCGAACTCCTTGAACTCTATATTGCAACAGTCATCTGTGGCCAAGGCAAACGATGTTCGTTCCACAGCCAGCACATCCTTCTTCGCAGAGACCGGAAAAACCAACGTCTGAGATTCCAATAACCGCCCGATATATCTATCAGACCCCGACTCCGACTCAGTATATAGGTCACGACGGCGCTGCAGGCAACGAATGACGCTCTGATGACCATTCTCCTCTTTCGTCGTTATGGACAGTCGCCTGAGTCGAGGGACGACGAGAGGATTGTACCCAGTATCCTCTTCGCCTTTGGGACATGAGGATAATTGAGGGTAGACCAGCGATAAGAGGAGGTCTGGGTCTGGGTTGACGAGACGGAGGGAGGTAAGGACCTTCAGTCTTTGAATGAAGCGTAACACGGCGGGGAGTTCGTGGTCCTTAACTAACCCTCTGTCGACTTGTGCAGTGGTCGCAACAATCGACTCCTCCCTAGAAAACCTAACACTTCGGATGGAGAGGCAGAGGAGCTGTTGCAAAGGCAAGTACTCTATCAGGTGATTAAACGCATCTGCCGTCTTCGCATACAAGACAGCTTCACTGTCCACGGGAAGCGCCTCTCTCGGAAGCGTCGGGGTGGTATAATGCAATTCAAGTTTCTTCAATGAAGGAACGTTGAAGCCGGCCACAAAAACAGAGACTTCTACTGGGCAGGTGAAACCAAGGTTGAGTGAGCTCAGTTGTGGAAGGCTCAAGTCCGCCCGCGTTCCAGTGCTAGGCAAGGCACCTGAAATCGACAGAGAGCACAACGTTGGGCTTCCTGAGAGGATATCCCGCAGCTCTTTATGGGTCGGTCTGTGGTCCCAAGGTATGTAACCGATCGACAAGGATGAGAGGTTGGTCGCGCAGAAGCGGCCCCATTTATAATGAGCGCCTTGAAGTTCGACGTCACGGAGATTAGGATACAACAAAGACCCGGAACACCGCAAGGTATCCCTGTTGTCCGGAATGTCCACGCCACCCAGAGAAAATAAAGACAGCGTATCACAAGGGAACAGAGCAGTCTTGCGATGGTAATTCTCCACAAGCGATTGCAGGATGTGAAAGCGATACTCCAGGTTGAATCCTTGGAGCATCGGCATCGGCACGCTCCTAAAATGCTGCAAAATGTACTGCTGGACCATCCAGCTCGGACATATAATCTGAAGAGTCCTGATTCGCCGCGCATTTTCAACGAGAGCCAATCCGAGTAGATCAACATGATCAAACGTGAAAGGAAGATGTTCGTCGCCTTCCAGCGGAGCGAAGAAATCTCCTAGCACATCGAGATTAATCATGACATCGATGGTGCAGGACTGTGAGCGCTCGAGGTACAAGGCCACTACTGGAAAGGCTCTAGCGCAAGATCTGGCATGGCGAGATGAGCTGAATGAATGTTCGTCGACGTCTATTTGTGTCCAAAATAAAGGCGAAAGTACGACAAGGTCACGCCATCGGCGGTTGATCCAGGAGAGCGTCATTGGCGAGGTAGCTTCGTGGAACGCGGGTGGACTGATGAGGTGTTCGAAAATACACAGAAGAACATGGTTGCAAAGGCGATCGATCAAGCATTCGTGGCGAGGTGGACTCATCTCCTGCTCCATCGTCTAGGCGGTCAAACTTTAGCCTCCGTAGAAAATGAGAGCAGGAAATCTTACCTAGTTCTGGCGCGACCTCGCTGACAATCAGACTGGTTTTAATAGGGACAGTCCGAGGCTCGGATTTGAGCCTATTATTTCGAGGACAGGAAGAAAATGAAGGACATCGTCACCACCTTGGGGTCTATATAAGCCCACAAGAACAAACAACCCTTGTCTGTATAAGGCTAGTGACTCGCCGCCCATTGTTCGAAGATTGATGGTGGCAGAGCTCTTTGTGTATTCGTTGAATTGCATTTTTCACCGGCAGCCCACATGACCGTGGATAGACTTAGATTCGACAGCAGATCATTGACTATTAAGTCTCTAGATAGAATTGCATTTCGAATTCGACGCAGACGCGCTCAAACTAGCCAACGAGAGTAACAAAAGGGCACAAAGGTAATATGAGGGAGCTCACTTCAACGGTGACGCCGGGCCGTTGGTATCATAAAATACACCCTGCGTTTCCAATAAATTTCCGAAGGTGTCTTGTACTTGGCGACTCTAGTTCTCACGCGCGTCCAAAGAGCGAACAATTTTCTGCCGAGACATCTTTCAGAATGAATACATCCAGGTAAAATCCAAAGATACCTCCAGAGCAAAGAGATGTGAATCATGCGAATCTGGTGAGAGCTGCCGTACAGCCGAGACTAAGCTGTAGAGATAGTCCTAAACCCGGATTTGTCATTTACGACAGCTTAAGATACTTGATAGCCTACCTTGTTAGGCCCGGAGGGACCGACGGATTTCCAAATCGTTTCAGCAAGGATGGGCAGGGGTTCGGCACCAACTGGATTATGTTTGTGAGGGAAGGGTTCAAGGATTATAAGAATAGATGACGCTTACTAAACGAGGGATTATCATTTCGGCCGACATAGCACTATTATCAGGATATTGCTCATTGTGGCATCAGAAGGCGAAGACTCGACAACTTACATACGCCTGTTTTTTTCGGTATCACGAATGAGCGACAGTGACGCGATGTTATGAGATGTACTCACGCCATGTATTATCACCTTGTCGGTTTTACCATCGGCGTTGAAATCAAGACCGTGTATATCGATGGTTTCCATAGTATATCCATCCTAGACAGAAAGGTTAATCCTTGGCTACGAGGAAGCGGTGTTGGAACCTTTTCTCGGTAGTCTGAGTCCACTAGTTAGCACAAGAAAGGCGTCAAACACAATGATCATACCTAGGTAGTCCCGGACCTCAGACTCGTAAGCTGGGTCAATCGTGTATGCAATTCCTGGGGTCCATAATAAGCAAACGCGAGTAAAAGTATAGTCCTCTGAGAACCTTACCCCAAACAATATCTTCGTGAGGAAATGGATCCTAAACCACAGAAAGAATGTGAGAAATACGCCATGCACGTGTCGAATGGGAATGGAAACCAACAGAGCTAGAAAAGTTGTCCCAATCCTCTATATGCACGAGGGTAACAACACGTCCGGGATTCTACGATGCTTCGTAAATATTGTTCGGCATTCGGACAGGTCAGAGAATATCACCTCTGGTGTTCCTCTATGATCGTGCGATTTCTGGGCGAATCTACGAACATATCCTTTCAAGAAACCAGGTACTTTTGAACGTCAGCAGATGGAATCCAACCATACGATTAGTACCTGCCTTTCGCAATGGTATGTGGAGGAGGCTAGTACGCTTATTAGTAGACAACTGAAGCGATAGGGATAAGGGTACTTTGAAGATAAGAGATCCATATCCAAATATGATGAATGGAGGACGTTCGATGCTTTCTGCGGTGGTCGTTGTCGAAGCCATAGATCGATTCAAGTGGTAATTGAAATAGATCGTGCCTTTCTAGGCCGGCGGCAACAGCCGATAGTATTATTTTGCGAGCTCCCAATACGAATCTGTTTTATCCTCAATAGTGGCCGATGATCAGGACTCTTGAGTCTCCAGTCTGCCTATTTGATCTCTTTTCCCCTTTGAAACGCCGGTCAGCAAGGAGAACAAATCTCTGCGCGATTTGTCTTACTTAACTTGGACATGGCGACCATAGGGCTGTAGCTCTCCAGCAACATTTCTGGTCGCGTCAGCAGGGATGTCTAAGAGCGGTCACTGTAGAAAAGACCGAGGCTGGCTTTGTAGATCATATAATGAGCATATCACTATGTCGAAGACGCTCTTCCACGTACAATTCGCGTATTTGAGGCTAAGAATTGAAAGTGATCTGGTGAGGCTTATTATCGTCTCAAAAAAATTATAAGTCACCTTCGAGTTACCATGGATAAAACGTTCGGCCATGTGAAGTGGATAAAGAGGACGGCGATTCGGGCGCGACCTGACAAAGCTTTGCGTCTCGGCAGAGATAGTTCGGAGATTCAATTCGCGGCACAAGTCCGGGCCGCAAAAGGCATCTGACCAATGACCTTTCCACTCTTGGCCCACTTTCTTCTCTAGAGATGGAACTCCATCATGATATTAGGCTCATTATGAGGAATCAAGGTTCACATTTTTCGGCTAGGCTATGTCTGTACGACGTCTACGCTATCAGATGTTGTGAATTGGTGCAGTTGAAGAGAGACAAGCTAAGTCAAGCTTACACCTACATAACACCTACAGGCTACAAGTGATTATAACTTACATTACACGCCGCTGTATCTACTTACCATCTTTGAGCTCTACATTATCCTGGTACTGTGTATCTGGCTTCTCGTCGCAGGAGGTGCATTTAGGCGCTATCCTTAGGATAGGGACACTTTATCATGACGGGCGCGGTGTCCAATACGTGCCTTCGAGTCTAGAGAATATTATTACTTCGATGTTTCTGTTCTCCAGAGGTGTCGATAGACTGAAATCGCTGACGCGCTCCGAGACGGTTCGTCAGGTTAAGGCAACGTTATTATTACATGAACAGTTCGCAATTCATTTTCCTAATTCAAAAATTGCCAGATGAAGAAAAGCCTCTCAGCGCCATGTCGTCGACAATGTTTGAGTGGTACCCGACGATATGACTGTAGCTTGGCGGTTCGGATCAGATTCCCATACCACCTAGGGATTGTCACTATCCGAGACTCCCAGAGTGATTGTATTACTCACCGATCCGTCCGTTTCCTTCCTTATAAACTTGTACTGGAAGACTGTACCTGCAGGAATGTTTACAGTAGCCTCCCATACTGGATAATCGTTCGCAGAAAGAGCGATCTTGTGAAGAACATATATTGGTGCCGGAACAAGAGAACTGATAAGTAGCGCTTACCGCGGATGCAGGAGCCCAGTTCCCCAGTTGTGATATACTACCCACCACGAAGATGTTCTAGACAGAACTTAGTAAAAAGCAGCTTCAACAAACAAATTCTCACCTCGCCGAAGGTCGTAGTCGCAGTTTCGGAAAATGTCACTACGACATAACCGGAGGCGCTACCAGATCCGGTCCCTGCACCTAGAGGGCCATTCAAGCCAAATTTCGCATGGCAGAATCAATGGTACCTGTCGCGCCTGTATGTATGGCTACTGCGCTGTGAGCCGGAACTGTTGCGGTGAACGAGCCGCCGGATACGGTGAAACTGAGTTGATAAAAAATATCAGAGACAATGGAAGCCTCTGTGGGAAAGACGAGTATACCCAGAGCCGGTACAAGTACCATTAGAGCTTGTTCCGCTGACAACATCGCAGTACGATCCGTCAGCTAATGAGGTCTTAAAATTCGAACTCCAGTCGGAGGCCGCGTTGTTGATGGCTACAAAACCAGCGGACCCTTGAATAGATATCAGGGATCGACCACAATACGGCGACAGAATATGAAAGTCACCTCGTCCAAAAGCGATTTGCGAGGACTGAGGTGACACCCAGTCCGTTAATGCCGCAGAGCCTACGTTATTCCGGAACCCGACCATGCCGGTGAAGGCTATCCAGCGATGCTGGCAGTACCATCCGTTCGCTCCTCCTGTACTTGAACAAGTTCCCACACCTAGCAGAGGACAGTTAGCAGCTTCCGGGGAGACGAAAAACACAACTTACCATTATTAGGAGCGCCATCATCAGTCGTCGAATATTGATAACTGGAAAGAATAGTAGGCGTTCCGTATGGGTGTGCAAGGGAGAATATCGTAGCGATCTGGTATGGGGATCAGCTGCACAAGTTCAACACGAAGGGTGAGTAAATACAAACCACGTAGGCGTTGTTGGCTGAGTTGACGTTGAGAGAATTACCGTTCTGGAAAAGATCATCAAGTCAGTTATCATCATCATGAGGGTTTGAATTATGACGTACCCTTTCGGTATCGTGATTCGCTACAAAGACATTGGCTTGCGATCCGGAGATCCATCCTATACCATCGTCGGACATCGTGAGATGTGGTTAAAACTAGGGTACTAGCCTTGACTATCCAGGTTCTCTAATCCAGAAATGCTGCCACCCCCAAAGGCGCTCTGAAGGGCAGTGGTGTAACGGAATCTACAAGAAATATAAGTCTGACTTTGAAGAGTTATTTCGGCTAGCTCGTACTCTTGGACGTCGCCAATCCCGACATATTCCGATGGCTGAACAGCCTCACCAGCTCCCCAGATGACCTCCTGAGTGATATACGGCGATGACGAAAAGCGGCTTGTGATATTCGCAATATCATCTGCCGCAATGTCTGGACGGGCTTTAGGTTGATTTCACTAAGTGAAGAAAGAACTTACGTTTGGCGGCGTCCAAACGGAATCCATCAACTCCTAGAGAAAGGAGGTCGTTCGCATATTCAGCTAGACGCCCGCGAACGTATTCCGTTTCAGTTGCAAGGCTAGAAAAGATCAGCCCACTTGAAGAAGGCATGGATATGCGAAATGTACTCCGCGAGGCCTTCTAGTTGGCAAGTTTGTACTTGTGCTCGACTGGTGTAATCTTCGATATCACCGGTACTAGTAAGAGTACAATGATGGAAGTCCTGTCAGACGAAAGATCAATACCATGGGCGTGATAAAGGCACGGAACTTACCTGGTATTGATATATGCCGGGATATACCTATCGGAAGTATCAGAGGTCGAGTCCCAAGTGAACGCAGAGTCAGACCAACGAACATAGTGGGTGAATGTATCACCCGCAACCCCGACAGAGCCCATGCCAGTCATATGATTGAAGATGGTATCTGAAGGCTTTTCGTTAGCAATGCTATCGGAGTGATAGAATGGACGAGGTATACCAGCGATTACTTTGACACCCGCGGCATGACACGTCATTATCATGCTGGTATATTCCTCAATAATCAAACAAGAACAGTATCAAAGACCCATACTTTGCGAATTCGTCCCGGTCACCACGCTTAGAAATTAAAGTGTATGTAACCGGCTGGTAATCCGTCCACCACTGGGTGCCGGTGATGTGTTCCTCCGGTGGGCTAACTGTTCGATTTTAGAAGGGACCATAAGATAAAAGATGTGCGAACTTTCCTTGAACGAATCCGTAGCCAGCGGGTCCGATGAAATCAGTACATTCGGAGGCTACGCTGTCCCAGGTCCATTCAAACATCTGGATGATGACCGTGTTGCTTCCTGAAGGAGCACGACGCAGAGACGGTAAGGCGAGAGTGCATGATAAGAGGACGGGAAAGATCCATAGGACGGGGAGCATAGCAAGCAGAAAGTGAGGGCGACGCTATTATGGTCCATTATTGTGGCCTTTAAATACACCTCGTCCGGCCTGTGAAAAAGCACATCGTAAGCACAAGTGGGGCTATCCATGTGCATTACTCACCGGGCAAACAGGGATGAAACGATAACTGGTTTCTATACGAGCTGTTGAAATTGTTTCTTCAAAGCCGTCGTCAACATACCGTGTCGACCTACTGATACGTGTCGCCCCTTTGAAGAACGTCTTGAGAGCACATAGCTGAAATGTGCGTAAAACGGTACAGGTTCCGGATATTTTCCCCGGACCTAACCTTCCGAAGCACATGGCTATCACGGATGTTAATCATCATATGGTCCTCAGACTAAATGCTCCCAGGTCATTCGGCCGTCAGTATTGCGACCGGACGTCCATCCTGGTGAGGTCACAACTAGCGATGGGTGCGCAAGAACCAGTCCGCAGTCTGTCATCTGGATGGTCAGATATGCTACAAGTGATCAGAAGCATAATAAAACCCAAATGTCGTTACTGTTCAAGAAAAATTACAATCAAAGCGATGGGAAACGAACCACTTTCAATTCCTTTGGCATAGATCTCTGGAGGTTTCTGCTTTTGCGGTAAGAGATGTCGAATCTGATCAGTGGGAAGTTAGTGGCAATACCTGGATTACCTGATCTAATCCGAGTTATAATCGACGCGATGAGACCAGGTGTCAGGGCAGGCTGCCACCCCTGGACCCCTAGTTCAAGTACTGAGAATACGGACTGACGAGAAAACAGCGTCTGCGGTCTGCTGTCAAGAAGATTGTAGTTGACAGCTTGAACTGAGGGTAGAAGCGCGAAGATTTTAGCCGGTAATTTGAAGGCGCGCGTCTCATGGAAGGACAGATGAGCTGTTTTTGATGCAATAAAGCCACCGATGCGGTCATAGAGCTGTTCACGTCAGCGAGCCTGTTGCAGGCCTGAGAGTCTAACAAAAAATCGGTCGTGGGAAATTCGGTGACTCCGGTAATACTCCTGCCTTGCCTGGATTTCTTTTTCTTCCCCGTTAGCGGTATAATTCTGAGTTATGAACAGCGCTACTATGGGCTCCGACGCAGCATCGACCGAACCAGAAAACGTACTATCAACTCAGAGTACAGAGCGTGCCCAGTCGCCGCTCACCGACATCTTTGGCCCAACCACTGCTAGCATGGTGGTGCTTCACTTCGATAACATGCCAGTCCACCATCAGCCCTTTATTCTGAAGATAATTCTGGAAACCTCACCCCCAATGCACCATCTCTGTAGAACTTCATACCTTCATTGGCCTAAACGGTTTGCGGTCGACAAAATAAGTTCCAGTCCAGCCACGTGTATTTCCCCGGCTGGCCAGCTGCCGGTAACGCGATCGACACCTCTTTCTCTTCTACCACGACCATCTCGTCGCTTCCTGCTGCATACGCGATTGTTTTTTATACCACAAAATGTGACCTCTTGCTCGATATTCAATCCTTTCTCCTATGTACTCCACTTTTACTAGCGAAGTGGACGGCAACACTTACAGGCACGATGCTGTGGACTGCAACTGGCTCGCAAGGTGGATATATGCGCTCTGTTTCGATGTCTGCAACATCGGTTTATGTTTACGTTGTCGAGTTTGGGTGGACATGTGTTATCATGTTATTGCTTGCCGTTGATATCCACAACGAAGTAGTGGTTTTGTCCGCTGTCTCGGTATAATCTTGAATGGAGTGGCCTTGGTACGTTAGATTCCGTATGTGTGATGCGGTGGTCTGACCTTGCGCCGGTACACGCACCACACCATCACTGTAAAGGTCGTCCCCCTCATTTTGACCGGTATCTGTTTCGTAACTTTTGTGAGTATTCCCGACCATCTTGTCCGTCATCACAGCATTGATGTAACACTAGGCCTCACCGACCATCCGATGATTCAGAGAACCTCTAATGGAATCAACGTCTAATCGGGACTTCCAGATAAGTATTATCTATTATTAGATCTGTACGATGATTATGTTCTAGTGCCCACAGATTATCAATTATCCTCCGCCTCTTTCAGCTGATCCTACTAGGAGGCGCGCACCCCGCTCCGTCACCGACACTCCAGACTTTAATAAACAAAGAATATGACGCGCACCAAGTCCCAACTTGCAGTTCACCAACTGTCTGTAAAAAATATTTAGGACAATAAATTCCTTATAAAAAGCCAAACCGACCTTCAACTCTCAATAACGCCCATCCGATGAAAAGTCTTCACAAATTCAAACTGCGGCCCGGTCTCCGGACTATGCGGATACCGCGTGTATTTCTCGACCGTTCGCCACTCCTCCGCGATAATCATCAAAGCTTCTTCTCCATCTCTTGCTACTCCACTCTGTACCAGCCAACACCCGATGACCATCCCCGTCCGGCCGATACCACCCCGGCAATGAACCGCACAGATCCTTCCCCGTCCCTCGTTATCCCTCAATGTGTCCATCACGCGATGCATGTGCCCCACGCTGTCGGGCAACGATCTGTCGCGTATGGGGAATCGATGGTACTCAACAGTCGTAGGGTCGATCCCCAGTAGTGCCGCACGCGCAGAGAGTATGTGAGTGTAAGGCTTCAACTCGCCGGACTCGGTAAGATCGATGAATGTTCGAACCCCCGCTGCAAGTAAAGCGTCAAGCTTAGGTTTATACGGAGTTTTGGGCGTCCATGGATATTCGCACGCGACAAGAAAAGGTGTAGCCCAGTAAGAATTGGGTATTGGCCGTGGTCGGATTGCAGTGATGGCCAAAGGTCGCGACTTGTCCTCTGAGTGGGACTTGTGAGCGGAAACCATTATTTTACGAGAGAATGGGGATTAACTATCAGGGAACCGGGTGCATCCAATTCTTATAATACCTCGATTTTGGCCATGTGACAGGTCGAGCGCAATGAATGCGTTTTACTCGTAGTACCGCTTGCATGTCACGTAGCGGAACGTGCGACTACCGCGAGGCCCGCTGTCAAAATGATGATTGATACGCATGTCTTGCCTCGTTGCTCCACCAAGCCAATTCATTTCTTCGAGAGTGGCTTGTACTTTGCTGTATCGATGATCTCGGAATTGACTCGGAACGCGCCACGATTGGCAAACTGGATTCCAAACGATAAAGTTAACTACTAGTCCTACACGTTTCCTACAGCCGTTTGCATGCAGTTCGGTTTCTTTTGCAAATGGAGAACGTTCGGAGCGATTCAAAAAAAGGCTGTGTACAGAGTTTGACAACGTTGCAACTTTTCTGATAGAGAAGAGAGCCGCTGTTACCAATGTTTGCATGCCTGAACTTGACAGTGGCGTTGTTTGTGAGTGAAGGGAGGGATTTGAACTTCGCCATAAACATGATTTTGCGTAGTCCTGTGACAGTACCTTCTATGTGGCAAGCCGGCGATAGAAGGTCCTGGCTTTCTGAGTGAATTTGGCAGGCGCTAAGGAAGACCAGACTGTCGACAGTTTGCTTCATATATAGGATGGTAACGAGACTAGGTTTCGCGGACCTGACAGGAGGTTATGGCGATTTAAGGCTATTTCGGGGATCTCGGAGTCCCTATTAGTATTAGCCAAGTCCGACTGACGCCTTTTTTTCTCATTCACAAAGCCGCCGTTAATTGATTGTATGCCTACGACTGTGAAACACGCTGTTTGTTCTATCATTTGCATGCTATATAGGTGTCACATAAAAAGAACGCAATGTATTCGATCTACGAACAAATTTACATTCAACACTTCTTTACAGCAGCAATAATCAGACTTCAAAACTTGTACACAATCCGCTTTCGAAAACAAATCAACGACAGCGTAGATAACAGTATGAGCAACATAAAAGGACAAGCAACATTCAAAGTCATAAAAGGACATAGAGACCACCAACTGCCAACGGCCCCAACACTTCGTGTTCAAGAAGTAATGTTGCATGTGGGGCATGCGGTGGAGGTAGCATAGGGTGTAACCGGGCTGGAGCAGAGCGTCTCTTTAAAGCCTGATTTGTCGAGCGGGTGTCGGCCGACCTTTCGGACGAGGTCGGCTGAGCCTCAGAGATTCGCCGTGCCTACAAAACACATCAGTCTCCAATAGAAAAAAAGGCAAAAGAACAAAACGCACGTCATATTCATCTTCGGTGTATTCTCCTTCAAATTTGTCGGTGTCTTCCCGTTGCTCCTCTTTGCCCATCCAAGCGCAGTACGCCTCGCAGTGGACCCTACCCGAGGACGGGTAGCCGCCGGACCCCAGGCGTTCTCTCGTTTAGGCTCCTCGATCAAAGGACTGAACGGTTTAGAAGCTGGTGAAACGGTCATCACGTTGGCATGAGGAAGGACGTCTCCGAAAGGAGAGCTCGTGGCATTACGATAGACATTGTCCTGTTGCTTCGTGATGAGCTCCGGAGATGCAGCAGCAGCTTTCAGTACTCTTGTCGATGGGTAGGGTGAAGCCCTTGAAGATGTCCGGGAACGGACTCGCTTTGGTCGGAGCTCCGAAGGTAGCGGGCCGTAGTTCTGAATGGAATGTTTTAGCAGCGCTTGCATGCCTGCAGGATGTTTGGGTGGATCAAAACCTATGAAAATGTCAAAAATTATACGTTCGTCCATGGGGAAACACCTACACTGCAAAGCAAACAAGGAAAACGGTGTGTCAATCCATACACGTTTGCTCTCCGTCACCGCGGATTCTGCCTCGTCACGCAACTCGTAGTACCTCCTTAGAGCCACGATCCCACGCTCATCATCCCACGTAGCGGTAGCAGAATGGATAGACGCGGTATCTTCATCCACAACAAATACTGGCTGGATAGCAGTAGGACTGCTGTTCTTCTGTGTGCCAGGAGAAGACATCGGAGAAGCCTCTTCTTGGATCGTCTCGTAAACCGACGACTGCGAGGTCTGAGTATGCGAATAGCGTCGACGGTGACCGTGTCCTCTTGCTCGAGCACGAACTCTATTGCGTTGGTTGCTGGACATAGGATGCGTAGCGTTTGTGAGTACAACATTGATCTCTTCAAGATCGATGCTCGATTGCGATCCTTCCGACATTGACGATCCGTCAGAAGACGACAGAGGAGGGGTATCCGATCCGGAAGTCCCAGAATTCGAGGTGCATGTGCTTGACCTTGACCGAGATAAAGGATCGGGTTTGGTGAAGACGGTCGCTCCAACTATGCGCATAGATTTATCAGACAAGTTATCAATGCAATCCAAGAAGAAAAACTCACAAGAAAAAGACATATCCTCCCCGTCGGCAACAAGACAACTTTCCTCCAAGCTACGCCTATCCAAAAGTCCATGCTGAGCTCGGATCATTCGCTCTCCTCCAAACTTGGTGGACTCGACAGTAGAGGCAATAGACGGCTTCATGACAATCCGGGCTTTCACTGCACCCTCTTCCACCTCACCCTTCATTCGGAACTCCGAATGTTTCCTCTTCTCGACGCGTACGCAGGGCGACTTGTCGATATCCATGATCGATCCAATGGACTCTCTTCGTTCGTGACGGCCTCCTCCAAGCATCTGAAGACATTGTCGTTAGTAATGAATATCAAGCAACGTAGGGAATCAGAACATACACTGATCATCGTATCATCCTCTCTGGGACTATGTACACTCGTATCATGCGTACTCAGCACCGATAGTGGGCGGAATATCGGCGGCGCAAGGTGCGCTCCTTGACGCTGATACTCGTGTCCACGCCTAAATACCGACTCTCCATCCTCGCTCGACCCTACGCCTGTCTGATCAAACAAAGAGTCCACTGCTTCGGGCCCGGGGCCATCGACGTCCATGATCGAGTCGAACGAAGACTTCACGGTCTCTGAAGGCGACGCAGAAATAGAAGTCAACACCCCGGGAGGAGCGTTATCGAACATCTTGTCCCCGATACCCGGCCGCCCCAAATGCATTGCCGCAGAGAACTCACTCGCGGCCGAATCCTGCGGGCGATGATGCTTCGCCCAAGCAGCCTTTCCAGCGCTCGCTCCATGCATCGCGTACGAATTCGCAACCGAGCTCATACTGTTGATAGAGTCGTTCTTTCCATGCCCACCGCCGAACCCGATACCAAAGCTGCGATTGTAGCGGCTATTCGGAGGAAATTGCGAGGAAACAGAGAGGTTCGACTCGTTTCGACGGTGTCCACGACCAGAAGGCTTGAAGTAGAAACTGGACGCGTCACTGTCAGCTCTCCTCCTCTGCCCACGACGAAGGAACTCGAACGTATCCTCCACGTTCATTGTCATCGACATAGACATAGACAGACTCTCCGAAGATGGCATCTCTTGTAAACTCGGAAGGCCACAATCACCGTAATCGAACGGATCGACGGCTCCAGGGTTGACGACACGTCCATAGGATGAGACTGAAGCTGAAACTCATCGCCGATTCCTGTCTATTGTGCCTGCTATATGCCGCGGCAGAAGGAGGGTAGAATGTAGGTCGATTATCAGGGAACTCGAAGCCCCTCCTCACTTCCTCGAAGGTGTCAAGGCCGGTGAAACTAGATCCAGAAACTTGTCTTGAGTGCGCCCGAGAATCTCTCTTCGATGACGAGTCCGAGTGCACCCGCGGGCGGGGTACCTCCGAAGCTTTGGCGAGGATGGACTTGAGAACAGAATCATCTTCCATGAGGCTTCCCATAGACAGTGAACGAGCGTGTGCAGGTGGGGGTATGATATCGGATAGTGTCATTGGCTTATCGTTTTCCTCCGAACTGGGAGAAGACCTCGAACCTCCAAACTTGAATGACTTGTTGAGTTCACCATCCGACGGACGCGAACCAGAAGACAAGGTGCTCCTTAAGAACCTGCCGTTCTCCGCGCGACTGCACTCCTCAGCGGAGAGACTACCCGTCGTAGAAAGAAGAGTGGGCTGCACCATATCACGGATCTGCGAAGTGGTGTACATGTCGAAAGATGATCTGCTCTTCGACAAATCTTCTTGTTCGCACAGGAAAGTAGGCTCTTGTACATCCATGAGACCAGTCGCTGAGTCGGTCCACTCCTGCAGACTATCGCCGGAAACTGGAGGCAGTGGAAGAGGTGGAACGGGAGGAACATCAACCTGCAAGAAGCCATCCTTGATAGGGCCTGCAAAGTCGTAGCGCAGATCAATCTTTGCTGGAGTCCGGAACGCGTTCTCCAGCTGCTCCACGAAGCTCTGGCGATCAGAGTCGCCCGACTCATTCAGCTTCTTTATTTCGCCCGTGAAATCGAACGACTTATTCGTATCTTCCTCCGAGGGCTCTAATTCTGCGCGGTGATCCTGTTCATCGATGACTTGGGCACGGAACACTGGAGGAGGAGCCGAAACGTCAACCTCCATCTCCTCATCTACAAATGAGAGTCCACCCAATCGGTCGTTGATGAACGACAGTCCTTCATCGTGATAGTCCATCGTATCGTCTGCACCGCTTCCCTTGGCGCTCTCGGCAATGTCGTCGTAATTCATCGTCTCCTCTTCAGTCTCCGCTATCGGAGCTCTCTTCCCATGCAAGATGAATTGGAGCTCATCCGGAATATCAGAGTCGGGATCAGAAGCGTCAACGTCTTCGGCATATGCGGAGACGTCAGAGCCGCCCATGGTTCCTCTCATACCAAGCATCTTGCGTGCACCCGGTGCGAGAGGTCGTCGGGAGGTCGTATCATCGTGCTCGGTACTGGCGCGAGATGCTCTCTTATCAGCGCCCAACGACGCCCTTTTGCGCATGAAAATGGGATGATTCTCCAGCTCGTTGAACTCCTGCGAGGACGTTGAATTCCTAAAGCCAGTAATAGACGACCTGAACGTTGACGGAGGAGGTCGTGCTGCTTTCTTGACGCTTGCTGTGGGACTTTTCGCGACGGCTTTTGAAATTCTTGTCTTTGCAGGCCTGAGTGGTCTCAGGACAGGCGACGGATCTGGGAGAGGTCCAGGCGTCAGCGTCCGTTTGTGCGTCCTTGCGAAGATCTTCGGTGGTGACTGTGGTGGAGGCGACGAGGGCGGCTTGACTGGAGGAGGGCTATCAAACACCGGTAAAGGAGCAATCTGTTTTCCAAGCCCCAGCTCACTGGCACGCCTCTTCATAAATCCTTGCTCGCGCTTCTGCCCAGATAGAACACCTGGGGAAGGAGGAGCGCGCACGGTAGCCTGCGCATACGGACGCAATGAAGTGACCGAGGGGTTTTCAAGACGCAGCGTCTTAGCCCTCATCTTCGTAGGACTCGCCTGGGGCTCTCGTGTGTTCCGTCTAGTAATCGGGGAAGGATTAGGTGTCCCGCCGGGTGTAGCTTCCAAATCCAACGTATTGATCAGCATTGCGAGATCATTCGTCACGGCATCGAGAACCGATAAAGCGCCTATGAAATAACGTTCACAACAATTCACGAACTATGATAAAAGAGGACATACCGTTGTCAGGATCCTCATAAATTCCCTGCGGCCTGACTCTGCCAAGAAGCTGTTCAGATGCAGGTCTTGGACGAGCTCGACGAACAGGTGTAGCCACCAACACTTTGTCTGCAACAGGATCCTCGTGTCCATCACACGTCGCGGTTTCCACTGTCACAATTGGGCACTCCTTGCCATCGACGGTACCGGAGGATCCTTCCTCTACATGCCTCGCTTCTTCACCCTCTCCACCTTTACCAATCTCCGGGAAGATGTCAGTCAATGGCGTCCTTTTCCTTCCCTCCGAACTCCTCCTACTCTCTCGACTATCCCTTCTCTTCTGCTCCTCCTTGATCCCTTTCTTGATCCCCCTTTCTCTGTCCCTTAGATCCCTGACCGTCTCCAAGCCCGCTTCATCCCACTTCACCGAAGCACCAGAACTTGACGAAGCACGAGAGGTTCCCGAATTTGTTGACATCGGACGAAGAGAAGACGCAGTTGACATCGCTGAGCTTGGCCTGCCCAAGACCACTGCAGACTCAACTGAAAGTCTGTTGTTATCGACCACTGGAGGAGGGGCCTGAGACATTGTGGAAGACGCCGTCGACGCGCCTCGTGCAGCAGGCACTTTCATCGTCATAGTCGAAGGGAGTCCGAGCCCAAGGATACTTCGTTTCTTGTTGTATCCAAGAGTCCGGGTAACTTCAGGACTAGCCGTTAATGCGCCGGCCTCAAAGCTGCTAGTCGAGTTACGCTGGTGATCCTTCGACTTCTTTTTCTTCTTCTCCGTGTCCTTCTTCCCAGCCTTCGGCTTCTTGGGTACGTCCTTGTACTTGGGCGCCTCGTTCTCATTACCTGGATTCCTCAGCTGAGCCCAGCTCCCGATGCGAGCTAGGGAACGCATGGCTCGCAGCGCAATAGAACCCTGGTGTGGATTTTGGTTCTGATCGTTGGAAAGCGTAGGTGGTGCAAGAAGTCCACCAAGCGTCGGTGTTCGCGAACGTGGCTGCGGTTGGGGAACAATTTGAGGAGAAGAGAAATTGTTGGCCTGATAGGTAGGACTAAAGGTGTTCGGGGCGGAGAGTAGCGTCCCGGAGTCAAGTGAGTTGAAGCGCGTTCTGGCCTCTTGCGGAGGAGGCGGTTTGAAAGGCTCGGGTGCTGAAAATGACGCCATGAGAGGTAATTAAAGCGAGAGCACAAAGAAAACTTACTCTTTGACCGAGGAATGATGTTAGGTCGCTGCGAATCCTTGCTCTTTTCCTTCGCTTTGTCCTTCTCCTTCGAATCCTTCCGCCCTCTTCCTATTGCCCACCACTTCTCCTTGGCCCCTTCTTCTTTCTCCTTCTCCTTCTCCTTAGTCTTCGTTTTAGCAGAGGGCACATTTGTAACCTCCGCCATTGGGCCACCGCCCCACCTCATCCCATCCAATGCAGCCCGGGATTTTTTCCTCTTCACTAAAACAATTTCTCCGATATCAGGATCTTCGGTAGGATCCACGTAGATTTCGAAGCCTCCTCTAGTAGATGAGGCATCACCGCCGACCCGCCGAACAACGTCAGAAAAGTCCCGGGTCTTCTCCCGCTCCTTGACAGCACCCCCAGCACCGAGCAGGCCGAGTTTGGATTTCTTGGGGACGAGGCGTTTCCTGGGTGTCACCTCTGTAGGACGCGGGGCGAGGGCGGAGGGGCTAGCCCATGCAGCTGCGGGCACTGAAGCCCAAGACGATTCAAGTGAGTGATCTGCAGACGTATTCGGCTCGGATGACAAGCCCGTCGCGGAAGGTGTTGCGGTGACGAGACGAATGCTGGGGACATCTGGTGGTGGTGTTGGTACCGCTCTTGACTGTTGAAGCCGAGGATGGCGTAATGTTGTCATGATAGTTATACAGATGCGAAATCGTCAAAAATCGAGAAGAATATCGTTAAAAAGATCAAGCAGAAAAACAAATGTCGTAAGTCGAAATATGATTCGTTAAATGGGTCGTGTTGTGTTGTCAGTTGCAGGTAAGCCGTAAAAAGGCCGTTAGTTCGATGAACGCGTTAATTGTTGGTGAGTTTTGTTGTATTGTGCGAGTCTAAAATGTCGCGTAAGGGCCCAGCTATACACGATATCAAAAAATCGCTTACATATCCGTCACGCACCTTGACTATACGTATCCCAGGAAGGATATTGCCTTTGGAAATCTGATGACGCGAACGAACCGAAGGTCAGACGGTGATGGCGAGCATAACTGCGAAACGTACCAATTCTCGACTTCTGCTGGACACCAGACGTTTCAATATCAGGCACCAGTCCTGTGCGTCGCGAATCGATAGCAAAAACGTCCGTCCTTCCTCAACTTTGGATGGCTGTTGACGCGGTCAGCATATACAAGCAATGACGATAGAAAGAGAAGGGAAAGACACCTTCTCTCGAGTTCCCTCTACCCCAGACGCTCAGAAAATCGACTGCTGGTCCTCGAGGATGATGGTCGAGAGAGAACCTGCAGCGATGGGCGGACGGGTGTTGAACTTAGATCACGTGATGGTGACTGTGACGTTGTATTTTAGATAATTATTTTCTAAATTTCAAATTTCACGTCAAGCGTAAATGAATTCTCGCTTAATCCCTAAAGCGCGAACGCGGTACCGAAGATGGTTGAAATACGTTCAAGAAGTTACCAGCAACTACCGCGGCAAATCAAGATGATGCACGACGCTCGAGAAGACTAAAAGGGACAGTCTCTCATGAAAAGTTCACGATTAGGTGCGCCGTGATTCAGCTGTGATTAAGTTCGATGATGTTCCGAACTAATGATTAATCAAGGAACAGGAACATTTACACATACGGTTGAACAATTTCTGGAATAATAAAAGTTTTTTAGCTTTTTTTGCGCACCGAAAAGAGCGGTCGAAATGACAAATCAGGAATTGGACTTACTACCATTCGCGTACACCTTCATTCTGCATCTTCGCCCCTCACTTACTTCAGAAAGGTATGTTTACCCATTATTAATCTCGTATGACCATGCATATCTCTCGAACGACGAGCAATACCAGAGATTGACATTGATAAGCACTCGTACATTTCGATCAACTCCGAAAACGCGATCCGTGAATTTTTGGCCGAGAAACATCCAAAAGAAAACGGAATAACTTGGAAAAGTATATATTACCACCCTCAGATTTTCGCGCTGTGACGCGCAACGTTCGAATTGAATGAGATGGTATACAGTGATAACTGTATGAAGTCTGGCGCGAAGTTGTAATATGTATTGAATATGTATCACGGCTGATTGCGAGCGTTAAGTAGGCATACATTGACTGTACACGAAGCCCGGCCACCAAGCAGACACACAAACACACCCTGGGTAGATTCCTGCCTCCCCTAGAATCGTCTGTTTTGCCTGCCTCTTTTTCGATCTTTTATTGTGTTACAAGAGCGGTCTTCTCATACAACGTATGTTAACACTGGCTCCTGTCGGTCCTCACTCTCCATATTATAAATAAAGCCTACTCGAGCCGACATTTTTCCTCACTTGTGCTACCGAAATCTACCGTACGCCCGATATCTGGCAGCTGGCACTCTTTGACCTGAGTTCTCGATATCGAGAGACAAGGGCCGAATTGTTACCTAGTGTTACCCAGTGTCTCATTATCCATACACGGACTCTCCCAAACTTCTGATAGTCAAAGAACCAAATTACCGCCCACGGTCGGACCTTCTGTGATAGTTCCATGGGGTGATGTTTGCTCGGTCAGTTCGGATTTTAAATGCAGTCGTAATATGTATCGCAGCTGATAGCGCAAAGTAAAGTCTACCCGAGCTAGGTTTCCCCTGCCAATTATGGATATGAGATAGGATAACTTTTCTGAGGACGGACTGTACTAAACCTGATCACCATAGTTCTATGTAGCATTCAGTTTCGGACGGACGCGTAACCGCAATACGTAAGCTGCCAGATGGCAGTTCCAAGGCAGTTCGAGACTTTATTTCGCGTGTGACTTTGATGACTCGGATAATACCTCAGAAATTCTATGTAACTACGACGTGCAGATGGTAATGAATTGAAGTTGTCTCCCACCAATCAACGAGTGCGACAAACATGAGGCACAGTCATTTCCTGGTCCCGAACAACCAATAAATTACAATCAACCTGGCAAGGTTCGTGCCAAGTACCTCTAGGTGCTTGGGAGGCAGTCAGGTCTCTTCGAGGGGATGGGTTGTACAAAGAGCACGGAGACGGGCAGTGTCAGTGGTGCCGTCTTGCTTTATATCAGTTCATCTAAGGTTCATCTGATTAAAGATGCTGACGAGTCACGACGGGTACTAGTACACACGGAATTGTCGTAAAGTCAGGGCTTCAAAAGTGTATCAAACTTCTCCTTCGCATGCACCCTGAGTAGCAGGAGAGAATCTGAGCCATACTGTCTGTGTAGCCGGATCCTTTTCTCCTCGTTTCCTGCTCCATTGTGCAAGTATACAAGCATTTGGACACCTCAGACTTACGCCCTCCCTCTACCGATATCACAGACGACCGGTGTAATATACAAAACATGTCTTAATCACTAAAATAGAGGGATATAACAGTATGAAACCACGAAATCGAAGTAGCGAAAATCGAACAAAAATGAAAAGTATTTCAATCGGAGAGCAAGATGGTATCGAGGGAAAGTTCGACATTGGCCCTTTGAATAGTCAAACTCTCCTGCTCTCCAACAACCTCGTCCCCGAACAGATCAACATGAACCTTCTTAAACGACGAGACGTTCAGACTCGAAGTCCGTGCGCCTACTAATTCGGAGAGCTTGGGAAAATCTACTCCTCGACAGCGTAGTTCTTCAAGCGCCGGACAGGGTCTCAATGCACCCGGCTTCAGCGCTTCCAATAATACGACATCCACATCGGACAAACACATTGTCCCCACCGCCGGAAAGCTGCAGAGAAATCTTCGCAATGCATCACTGTCGTAGCAGTGAATTCCATGTAGCTCCAGGGTCAAGAGCTTGCTACATGGAATAGCATCGTGGTCTCCTGTAAACCAATCCAGAAGAACCTTGACATCCGGTAGACTCTCGGCGTCATAGAGGCTTAAGCTCCTTGACACATCCTCTAGGGCCAGTTCTAGTAGAACCGGCAGCGCCATATGCTCCAGCAACCGGATTGCATACTCCGTATCAACGAAACCGAGGGAGAACCGAATCAGGTTGGGCAAGCGAATGGGTGTCGTAGTGGAATCCGACACCGCAGGATCGTCGAATCTAGGCCCCCACCCCACAATGGAGAGATGCTTTAAATCCGGACATCCTTCCAGAATGGCCCTAAACTCCTGAAAGGCCGGCATGACATCACTCGCATGGTACTTGAGTTCCAAGTCCAACAAATTCCTCAGTCCCGGCGATCCAACCCAGTCAACGTGCACTCCCACAAGTCCTACTTCCCTCAACATCTCGATCTCTTGGCCCCCAAAAAGCCGCAACGGCTCCCTCAACCCTGCCGGCTCGAACGTTTCCCCCTTTCCCACGAAATACGCGTTGCACCGGGACAATTTCACCGATCTCAGGGTCGGCATTTTTACACGCTGAGTCTCTTTCAAAAAAGTCCACATCGGCGCCCACGTATCCGTGAGGAGGGTCACGGACTTCCATCGGTTCGCGTGCGGCAGGAGAAGGCTCAACACCGCCTCCATGTCCTCTGTACCCAAAACCATGTGAATACTCGTCCCAGTCCCAAGCGGGGTCGCGAAAGTCCAGGTACAGGTCAAGGGGATAGACCTTGGAGCGGCAGAGACATGTTAGGGCGTACGAAAGTTGTCCGATGGAGGTGGGGAACGTGACGGTGATATCCGTCCATAAGCTACCCGTAGAAAGCGCAACATTTCGCCAACGCGAGCAGACATGCGAAAGGTGTATTGCGTTGGTTTGGTGGGAGGCATAGAGGAAGATGTAGGAGAGTAATTCGTTGGGTACGCGTTGAGCAAAGCACGAAGCCGTGTTGAGGGCCATGATTCTCGTCAAAGGATAGATAGATATCTGGCTAGAGATGAAATTGTCGACTTGGGATTGCCTTTCTGAGCGAACAATGGGTACAGTGGTCATTGTCTGGCGTTCCTTACTGGGGGTAAGTCCAGTACATGAGGCAAGAACGACGGTAGCAGCTTACAGCAATATGAAACAGGACAGGGAGAGAAGAGGTGCTGTGACGAGTCAGATATCACAGCTGAAATAGTGCTGGAATTTATCTATCTTTGGTACCGGCTGTTACCTTCTAAAATCCCCACGGTTCGTTATATAGGCGCCCACAAATACAAGAAATACTCCCGTTAAGGGGATAGCGTTCCAGCAAAGATGGTATGATGCCGCGAGGCGAACCTCATGTAAAGCTAAGCGAAACGTTGTATGCACCTGTATGCTGCAGTAGGTCCTCCTATACACTCGGCAACGCGATACCCCTGCCTCGAGGTGATGGCTGCCTTCAAAAACATACTGTGTTTCGCATTTATCACCTACAATCACCTCGGTTGTGCAAGCCAGATTATCACGGGCGCATCAGATCTAGTAGGAAACAGCAATAAGCGGCCGAAGTATGAATCACCGTTTCGACCAAGAGAGGAAGTTCAACGTACGCCATAGACATTGCATTGTCTTGGTACCATTTGAGCGTTTGTTAGCTCGCGGGCAGAACTGGCTAACACTGAAGGAACTTAAGCGAGGGCACTATCAAATCCGAAGACAAGTGCGAGCCTCGTTTCATTCCTAATGGAGGGCATGTAACCAACAGGGCCGAACAGGGACAATTACTCCCTTCTGACGAGATATTTAGAACCTCGGCCTTGACCATATGCAATTCAAGACCCTGATCCCTGAGAGGTTTCCGTGGTTTAATATGAGGAGTAATATAGGTTGTGCCTGAGTACACACGACGTCTTCACCCTTGCACATGCTGAAGTTATCGGGGGAGAGGGTGTGAAGAAATTTAGCAACCGCACTGAGCTGAAAAAGGGATAAGTAACAGCTCTCTTAGGCGCTGGTTTACAAATAACTCACGTTGGTCCATTCGATTGCTTCCGCATATCGTTTGTGTAAAGGCACCTGTCGCTGGATTAGCAGATACTTAACACCTCCGGTACATCAACGCACCATACACTCAACCAAAATGGGTGACTTGCACGATGCACTTAATTACCTCAAAGCACACGACTATACAGATTGCTCGTCGGAATATCTTAGGACTACCGAGTACGATCGTCACCGTAAACAGTGGTTCAATATGATGTAACCCCTGCTGGCCGGGGATAGCAGGGCAAAAGGAGAAGCGGTGAAATGATATAACGTACGCTCTAACCCAAGCGCTAGCTGGTTTCATCGAATATAGACGGACTTGCGACGCAGTATCACTAGTATTAACTTGGGAGGAGAAAAGGGAGGAGGAGACACACACGAAAACAAATGATCATAGGAATTCCAGCGATTGACATTGTGATTCCTGTGAAAGGGGGGAAAGCAGAAGTGCAAACTATCAAGGGTGGGAACAAGAGCGCTTGAGTGGATACGGCCCAGTGGCTCTTCCATTACGAAAAGACCAGATGAAGACTAACTCCCGGCGAATGACGGCAGGATCCTAGTACATTGTCCCCCATACTTGGACGATGGTGATAAATCGCACGACCGCAAGGCTATCAAACGGTGGGGCTCTGAGCTAGCCGTCACGTTTCATTTTATATGTCCGTGCTGCTGCTACTTCCACCAATCGTACTGGTTCCATAAAAAGGCCAGAACCAATATTGAAACAGCAAGTTGAACAAGCCAAGGAACTGGGGTAAGAGAAATCATCGATCATCGTTAACCTACCCTGGTACACAATTACTCGGTGGATCGGACCAAGAAATAATTGGCGCCGACGAGCTTTAGTCCATACTGTTCTCCGAACTCGATTGGATTCCAGCTACGTCTCTGTTCCAACTCTGCCCCGTATTCAACTGCACCCTGAGGGATAGAAAAACCGGGTGGCTCTTCGAACAGAAGGAAAGCTATAGACGGTGATCAACATCGCGTTAATGCTCGCAACTGAACACGAACTGTATCTGTGAAGACCGGTGCCTGGAGGAGGTCCAGGAGGCCGATAAGGCGTCGTGGATAACTTTGCCTTAATTCCAGTGAGATTGGTAGTCTCAGAAGCGCTCTCCACAGGTGACTTGATACCGGTAATCTGTGTAGCACATTAGATCGCGGAACAGATCATGCTTGCAGAAGCTTACCACCCAATGCCTAAAGTGCTTGAACTTTGGTTCTGCTCGTGACGGCGCATCTGGATCCACCATGACAAGCGTGTAAGTAGGCTCTCCTTCGCTGCCAATATTATTCTGCATCGGCGTGAAGTTTATCTCAGGTTCATCGAAAGCTTCTTCACGAGTGAGCTCAGAGCTCAGCAAGCCCTCCTTGCCGGTGGGATAGATGACTGTGAATAGAACTGAGGGGATGAAGGCTTCGGGAATAACGTCCGGTATGATCTGCTCTCGTTCGAGGGCTGTGATCACAGCCGATAAGGGATCGGTGGTCATGACTAGTAGGAAAACAGTTGCCGATAAGTGCTGATTGTGCTGATTGTTTGAGGGTGGTGGTGGTGAGTGTACTGGCACAAGGTCCCAATGAGGGTGACCTCACCACTGTCTTATCAGCCGTCAGCCGGGCCGCAGGTCGGCCCGAGAAGAATATTTGGAATGCCGTTTTTTTTTGTCCGTCTATGTAGTTAGAAGCCGGTGAAGCAAGGAAGACAGAGGCAGGCAGAAGTGCCGTGTCGGTGAATGATGAAGCGAATCCGAGTAAAACGACAATCATTTGAGCGCAGAACCAAGCTTCGACATCGACAATATACGCTTATAAGGTCCAGAACCAAGGAAGAATGAGGCGAAGGTTGGGAATTTCCCTTGAAGTAGTGCATACATTTCCTTTCAACACGTTCAAGCTTTTTGACAGTTATGTTGCGATACTCGACAGACGGACGAAGTTCTATAACATGCACAAGACATAGCAATGAAGTAATGCCCTTACCTCTTTGTATTCCTAGCAGGAGGAGAAACAGGGAGCAGCTGACCCAAATTCCGAGCTGTCGACATGACGGTGACAAGGAGAAGTCAAATTATTTCAAAATTCAAATTTGATAACCTTGTAACTAGCACGTGATCTTGACGCGCCTTGTTGCTACAGTAACACAAGTTTGACCGTGAGGAACGAACGGCTCATACTCTGTGACTGGCCAAGTAAAGCGTAGGTGAATAAGTAGAGAGGTATCTTTCCCCAGATGTTTGGCTCAATGACTCGGAAGCATGCCAGACAACGTGATCGTCTTGGAGTATTCCGTGCATTAGTATTTTCACTTCGTTCCAACTTCGTGCTTTTCTCTTGACTCGCACCATCCTTTCTTCGCTCTTCTTTAACCAACCCACCTACTCCCTTCTAGAATTGCGAGGCTGAACTAAGCGAAGTGAGTAACGATTTTAATTTACAAAGTTGTCTACGGCAGCCGCAAATGCGCCATGCTCAGAGCTAATCGCAGTGGCAGATTCTTTCAAGGATATCACAACGGCCACTGGTTATTACCATGCGATGTTCGTGATTCCACACAGGGCACAAGAGGAAATGCGTCCTCAATGAACCAATACAGAGGCTATGTAAGTTCACTTAGTAATTGTTTTCCCGTCGCTTGTGATCTCATTTCTCCTTAATAGTGTTTCCTTTGGGTTTTCTTAGCCTTCTGGTCGCTTGCGGTAGTTCTCGGAGGCATATCCGACTAGCCCGATGTCAGATGACGGCTGATCGTTGCCTATTATTATGGGATCCTCTGGGTGCAAGACTGTCCTGGGCGATATTGGCCAAAGGACCATATGATGATTAAAATACGTGATGTCCATGTGCTCCCAAAATATAAGGTTCGGAAAGAGATATTCCTACCCGAAAACTGAACGTATGTTTCAGCTCTTGCTAATCCCGTATAACCCTGTAGCCGAGCAACGCATACCAACACTATACCATAGTCTGCTGGTCGTTTTATTCAAAGAATTCCAAGCTTCGTATGGCGAACAGCATTGTTTCATTACCGGTTCACCACATTCAGTAGCGCAGATGGATTTCCTCACTCGTGCTCATGCTGACTTTCTCACAGCATACCAGGGACGATGTATATAAACCCTGGCACGACAAACCGCAAAGGCGTTCTGCTCGATTACATTCGGCAATGCTCTTCTCCCTATCAATTCTTATCATTTTCCCATGCATCTTAGCCTTACAAACTCTGCGTCGTGCTCCTTCCGGAAACAACACGGTCATCATCCAGATGTTCGAATGGAGCTGGGACAGCATCGCCTCTGAATGCACTAATTTCATCGGGCCCGCTGGCTATGGTTTTGTCCAAGGTAAGCTCCTCAAATATTTTTGTCTTTCCTTCCGAGTCTGACGTTAAGCAGTTAGCCCACCGGCGGAGCACATCACCGGCTCCCAGTGGTGGACGGATTACCAGCCGGTCTCCTACACTTTGACTTCAAAGCGTGGTAATAGAAGCCAGTTTTCGAAGTAAAGTCTTTTACTCTCTTTGCATCTGGCAATTGAGAGACTTGCAGTATGATAACGACGTGTCACGCCGCGGGTGTTAAGGACATCGCTGGTATGCTTGGTTAATCCGGTTGTTCCGAGAATATCACCACTGAATGCTGCATAGATACCATCCTTAATCATATGACCGGCTCGGATTCTGGTAATGGTGTTGCGGGGGACAGTTTCACGCACTATGTTCATCGGTCTAACTCTCAAGTCGCTTCAGTTCTCACCCTTCCCACTGATAGGTATATCCCAACATCTATCAAAATCAGGTGAGCCCCTCAGGCTATATCTCGTTTACTTACTCATGTTCTCAGGACTTCCATCATTGCGGTCTCACGAACAACGATGACATTCAAGACTACACTAGTCGTGCACAGGTCCAAACTTGTGAATTGGTCAACCTTGCAGAGTACGTTCCATCCTTCTGTATCTTCCAATACACGTATATTAATTTTCTGTAGTCTTGCGACCGAGACCGAATATGTTCGAGGGCGCCTAGCTGCATATGTGAATGATCTTCTTTCTTTAGGAGTTGATGGTCTTCGTTTGGATGCGGCAAAACGTACGTCCTTTCCTCTCTGGCGCTCACAAAGGGTCGGTATAATAAACGACTAGATATTTCCACGAACGATATTGCCAACATCAAGAGCCGTTTCACGTCGTCACCCTATATTACTCAAGAAGTGATCTGGGGAGCTGGCGAACCCATCCAGCCTTCGGAATACGTCCAAAATGGCGATGTACAAGAGTAAGAACTCTCTGTTAAGTCCTCAAATTCAGCCTCATCTTTTCTCGATAGATTTCGATACACCACAGCTCTCAAGAACGCCTTTGCTAGCGGAAGCATCTCCGGGTTGCAGAACCTCGATAGTCAAGGCTAGTATTCATGTTGAAGTCACGCATCATGATCCCTGATGATAGTATAGGATGGGTATCCGGATCGCAGGCCAATATCTTCGTAGCAAATCATGATACCGAAAGGGTACGTTGAGGTCGTAGGTATGCGGACTGACCTGACGATCTTTCTCAGAATGGTAACTCTCTCAACGTTAACTCGGCGAATAACGCCTATGTGGTATGTCTTTACCCTACGTTCAAGCTCTTAGGCTCTGGCACATGCGACTAATTCCTGTCCCAGCTCGCTACGATATTCTCCCTTGCATACCCATACGGGACGCCTACTATTCTTTCTAGCTACCAATTTTCGTCAACAGACGATGGCGCTCCTAATAATGGTACAATTTGATTTTCTGTTTCTTCGGGAAATTCCAACTGACCTTTGTAAGGTGCGGGTACTTGCTCAGGCATAGGAGGAACGAATGGATGGCATTGCCAGCATCGTTGGGTAGCCTTCACAGGCATGGTCGGTTTTCGGAATAACGTAGACTCTGCTGCGTTGACTAACTGGATGTCTCCTCAATCCTCGCAAATCGCTTTTGGACGAGGTGCTTTTTGTTCCTCAGAGTGTGATTGCTCTACTGATCTGTGATTTAGGATCTGCTGGGTTTGTCGCCATCAATAACGCAGCCTCCAACTGGACTACAAGCTTCACCACCTCATTATCAGATGGCTCTTACTGCGATGTCATCAGCGGCAAAAGCTCCAGTGGTACTTGCACCGGCTCGGGGTATGGCCCTTCTCCCAAGAGGTCCTTCGTATTGATCTCTATTTTAAAGGTTCACCGTATCTGGCGGTTCATTCACCGCTACAGTTCCGGCTCACAGCGCCGTAGCTATCCATATGGGCGCAAAGGGTAATGCAAGTTGCATCAACTGAAGCTTGGCTTGAACTAGTGTTCAGGTACAGGTTCTGGATCAGGTGATGGCGGAGGAGGTGGACCTGGTGGCTCGGGATCTGTCGCAGTATCCTTTGCCGAAACTGCTACTACAATCTTCGGCGAGGTGAGCATTTGCTCGTCAAGAGTGCGCTTCCTTACACTTTTCCAGAATATCTTCGTGGTGGGTAGCATATCCCAGTTAGGGAACTGGGCGCCTGCTCTTTCTGTAAGCTTTATTTATCCACTCCCTTTTGCCTTGGCTATACATCTGTTCATTGCGAGATCGCTCTTTCGGCGAATGATTATCCTGTATGGAAGGCTACCGTTAGCATCCCTGCGGGTACGACCTTCCAGTACAAGTTTATAAGGAAGGAAACCGATGGATCGGTGAGTGCTACGCCGCCCACTACCTGTTTGTGAACCTTGAATACTAACAAGGTATCTAGGTGGTATGGGAATCTGACCCGAACCGCCAAGCTACAGTCACATCGTCTGGTACCACTCAGACTTTGACGTCTACATGGAGATGAAGCTTCATTTTTGGCCGTTGAACATCTAGATAAGAAATGTGAAGTAGTATCGTAATAAAGTAGCCCTTGTCCTGATTCAGGGTCTGGAGAAGGGTTTTCTTTTCCTGTGTCCAACTACTAAGTACGATATCCATTACTGCGAGATGAATTTGCCATCGAAGAAATCCTTTTGGGTCCTTCCTGGGAACAGCGTCTCGCGAGGCTCGAGGGTTCTGGGGATCGATAGTAGACAACCGAGGTGCTACCATCGAAAATTAACGTTTCACCATTGAATGTGCTAGTTGTGCTATGCGATCCTGATAAAATGCGGGGATGTATCTTACACGTTAATCCTGTGCGTTCATTTGCTTACAATAGGACAACCCTGGCTCGAGTTCACTTTCCTGGATGTACCAAACTATGAGAATGAAAGAGTAGCAGAAACACCTAGACCATAGACATCAAGGGTCAAGCTTTCCAGCCTTGCGAACAGTCAAAGTATGAAACGACACGCTCATATTTTGGAGTAGGATTTGCCGCAAAAAGTTTCGTGTGACGTCTCAACAGCACTCAGAAGAAAACTCCGCTTTGGTCCGTTTGGCAGCAAATATGATGGTGGTATTATCTAATGAATAATGTAGCTATAATGGTAGAGCGTGAATAGAAATACAAAGAATGTCGGTAGTGGTCAGTGATAGAGAGGGAAGAGATACACAGACAAAATAGACCCTAGAGTTAATCCTCGTCCATAGCATCGTCCTCATCCTCCTCGTCTGAGTCTGAGTCTTCCATATATAAATCATCTTCGTCTATGAGAAAGGGGATATGTTCGCGCTGAAATTCAACACCCATCGACATCGCATACGGCTGAGGGTCGTTCTTCCACCCCGTCAGTGCCGCATTGTCCTGCGTATGTGGGAACAACAGCTCCAACCTCTCAAGACCAGGACCCGCGAACGCACCCCCAGATAACAACGTCAGCACCTCAATGCGACGGCGCCAATACTTGGCAATATGCAAGCACTCTTTCGGGATCGATGTCTCAAATCTGAGTTTCTTGAGGGACGGCAGGAATAGCATCGAAGACGGCGGCGAGTAGCCCATGGACTGGAGGAATAACGGGTCTGGCCGGACGAGCGTGAGCGTCTGCAGGGCGTTCAGCTCGGAGATGAATCGCATGATGACGGGATACTGCGCTTGAGCAACAGTGCCGTTCCGTACTGCGTCCCAAGCGATTGTGGAATGCAAGTCTTCCCTTGGAAAAGAGACGGCGTCGATGTGCAGCGCCGTCAGTTGGTGCAGGGGCAACTTGTCCGTCATTTCTTGGAAAGCCTCGACCATCTCGGATTGGTGTCGCTGGTCCTCATTGAGGCAGTCTTCCAGATGCCAAAGTGATAGGTTGGTGAGAGCAGGGAATTCTGCGATTCGCAAGAGGGTGGACATTTCCTCGATGTAAGCAAATCCGACTTTGAGGGTGTGAACGACGGGAAGGGACAATCTCTGGCTAGAGTGATCTACGCCAGCGTGGAGGCTGCCACTTAGCTCGAGGACCTGCAGAGTGTGCTGGCTGTTGCTTAATATAACTTGCAGAAGCTTATCGGTAGCACGATACTGAGTTGGGATATTCTGGAGCACGAGTTCCACGAGGTTGATAGCGGAGAAAAACCACCCGTGCGGTGTCCCGCTGAGGCGAAGACGCTTCAGACTTGGAAAGCAATCCTGACCAATCTCTGCAAGTTCATTAATGGCAGTGTAACCACCACTATTCCTCGTAAGAATGCTCTCTCTAGGCTTGTAAATCACGTTTACACATGATGGGATAGTCACCCAACAAACAGAGATCAGCGAGAGTGCCGTATTCCACATTCCAGCTCTTGATGAGGGGGAAACGAGAGAACATCCATTGGTTTACAATCACAGTGTAGATCTCCCACGATTGTGTGCGGACGGTAAAGCTTTCGAGACGGTCCAAATGGCCGAGAACAATCATGCCGAGAACAACGGCATGTTGGATTGTGAAGCCATCTGTGCAAGGTTCTGCGTAGTCGTTTGAATCGCTAACGCTTGCGTTGCGAGGAAGTCCAACATAGTCAACGGAGATGTTCAATGGAAGTTCGCCGGAGTTGCGGAGATAGACGGAGAGTGAAGGGAAAATATCATCGGTGGTCGCGCCTACAAAAAAGCGCCCAACCGCAGATTTATTATTGAGTTCGATGGTGGTCCAGAGTTGCGCTTCGGAGCTGACGATCGCGCGACAGTCTTTGGAGACATGACTGAGAGCCAACGGGACCTTGTAGTCAGGCCCGTCGAATGTGGCCATGTGGAAGATTTTGAGGACGAGTTCGACGGGGAGGGTTCCAAGCGAGGACATGGCTATTGAGTGGGTTAGTAAATTTCAGAAAAGGACGTTGACGGGATGCGTACTAAAGGCGAGAGGGAAAAAATGTATGGGAGTGCAAGTGAGGGTGGGATCAAGGTACCGTCTCCGGGACGAGGGGATATGATGACCTTGGCAGTGAAGATCGCTGGTATATAAACCGCCTCCAGCTGCCACAAAGCCGCCGCTTTGGGTCCAAATAAATAAAAAGACATGCAACAAGACAATTGGTGCGCAATGTGATCGGACAATTATTGTTTCGTATTGTGCTTCCCTTTCTGGTACAGACACTAACATGACAACGTGTGCACAATTGAAAGACCATGCCTCACATTCCTAGGTCATACGATCTGGTAGTGCTTGTCGTAAACAATTCATCTATTGAAGACCATCAGCCACACAATGCCGAGCGAAACCGGCGAACAACTCACCTTCAAAGTCCGGGGTCTCACCTATTAGAATGATACAAAGAAACGAATTGCATGTTTACGACAATCTATTGGTGACGTGGACGGCGTGTCAATTAATGAATGTAACATTCAGCTCAACGAGCTAATAGACTTCAATATTCAATCGTCATCGCAAACGACGCTCCAGTTCTCATACTCGACTCTCCCCTGTTGGATATCCAACAGCCTTTTCTTCATTGCTGCTGCAACAGGCGACGGTCCTGGCAACACCAGATCTCCCTCTCCCACCTTCGAGTCCAATCCTCCCAACTGACGCCACCAAAATCGCCGTACCCACCAAAAACACCTCTAACAATCTCCCCTGGGCACTCAGCGCCTTCAACTCTGTCATCGTCACCTTCCTTTCCACCGCCGAAGTTCCCCCTTTCTGCAAAAGCTCCAACACCGACATCCTCGTCACTCCAGGGAGGATAGTCCCGTCAAGCTCCGGAGTAACGATATCGACTCCATCTCCGTCTTCCCTTTTGATAGCAACAAACACGTTCATCACCCCTGCTTCCGTAACCACGTCACCTAGGACCCACAAGATCTGGTCGTACCCCTTCTTCGCCGCAACACGCTGGGGAAGAAATCCAGGTGCGTAATTGAGTCCTAGCTTGTGTCCTCCAGTCCCACCGGGCCACGCGCGCACGCTGTTGCTCACAGCGAGGAGGGATATGGGCTTTTCAGGAGTCTGCTTGAAGAAGGATCCCGCAGGAGTGACGATGATGTACAGCAAGGCATGGTCGGACGCTGCTACGCCTAGAGCTGCGCGCGTACCGATGATGGTAGGTCGGATGTAGAGGCTATATCCTTCGAGCGCGGGAATCCAGCGTTTCTCGACTGAGACGAGGCGCTTAATGAGCTTCAAGACGGCATCCTGGTTGAATGGCTACACCCGAATCTTTTAGGATGGCTAGACATATCGACGACGTGAAAAACGTACTGGGAGTGCGCAGCGCTCTGCCGACCGTGCAAAGCGCGCCATGTTCTTTTCAGGTCTGAAGAGACGCGCTTTTCCGTTTGGACCTATGTACGCCTATGTACGAGGTCAGCTTAACGAATAGGGAGGAGTGCTTCAAGTTCCACCTTCATTCCTTCGAAGATGTTGGTGCAGTATTGGAAGCAAGAGCTCATCGGGTCCAACGACAGAGGCGCGTAAGGCTTGATTTCGGGCGCAGACCATCCCGTCGAAGGGTCGAAACTCACAACGAGCATATGATCTGTAGTCACCTAACAATAGATAAGATGCGGGATCAAAGCAAACTCGAACACGTCGCCTACCGATCCAAACACCAGTCGTTCTGGTGCAGGCACAGGTTTGAGAGAATTAGCGAGCGTGATGGTGAGCTTGGATGCCTAGGCGAAAGTTAGAACAGTCTAGCACGAGTTTGACGCTGGCGTACATCGAGGTCTGGGACACTAGAAGTGCCTTCCAAGGTCCCATTTCCTACAGATTTCCAGGCGGCCATGGTGTCTTGCAGTCAGGAGGGAGGTGATGGTAGGCTTTATACCCAGTCGTCGAGTCATTATTCGAGTCATCTATCAAGGAATGAAATTTGATAACGGCCGGATTTATCGGGCGACAAAAGGACGGTGTTCGGCTGTGTATAATTCGAAGCTTCGGATTGGAAGAGAGAATCGCCGAAAGTTGTCATTCAAAAGGCTTGGCGGTCGAGCGTCGATAGTTGTTAACGACATGCAATCTTCCGCTTTGATTGTATACGAGTCTCACATTTATGAAGATTGCACCTTTGCGTTTATTCAACAGCTAGAGAAATTCCACTTGTTTAGCGCAATATACGCATTGGAAGCCTATCACCGCTCACCGAATAGGATGAACTATCGTGTGACGTTAGCGAGTTAAGTCGGTATCGGCACACGGGGCACGAATCAAGGATCGGGTAAAAGACACCTCGATTCGCGGGGAAAAGGTAAGAAAGACTGCGGTAATTCTAGGCACGACCGAGTATTTATACGTAGATAAGAGTGGAGTGCATAGATAAGCATAGATCAAATAGAGTCCGGGTTTATGATACGAAAAAGGAAGTAGAACGGGCCCGTCCGTTACATATCGCGTCGTATGAGCAATATTGCTCAGGAAGCTTCCATCAATAAGACCAGCAGATATATGTAGGGCTGATTGTACTGGTACCCGTTGCGAAGCCCGTAGAATTGTGAGGCACCATATAGTCTGAGAATGCCAGCATCGAGTAATGGGCGATGTGCTGTATACCGACGTGTCACCACGAGAAGTCGTCATTTCCATCTTCCGATGCAAGGCGAATTTTTCTATTGACACAGATGGACATTCCTTGAAATGAAGACGTTTAGATAGAGAATGTACCGGCGCTAGAAGGATCACTGACCAGGAAAATGGGAAGAAAAATAGATTCCCAATAGCATTCCTTAAAAAAACTGGCCTTGATAGGATACGCTCATCAGATAGCTGCTAGATCGGTTGGTGGCTCCATTTCAGTGCCTTAGTTTCGCATACGCCAGTAGATGCATAGGGCCAATGGAATGGAGCCGTTGATATTGGCGAATAGTTGGTCCGAGTTTGTGCATTTGCACTTGGCATAGACTTTAGTATAGGCGGGGCGGTCAAAATTTCAAACCTAATACACACTGCGTGAGTCGACCGCCCATATAACGAAACAAAAGGGCATTACCCCCACCTGCAGACACCAGAATCCTTCGTCCAAATGAGTATATATTCTTCAATATACTCCTACAATTCCTGCAGATGCAAAAATCATGTATCACTGTAGATATTGGTGGAGAGAGGCTTACTCACGACACGCTTCTCATCAACATCTTGACCAAAATAGGCTACCCTAGCGTATCACGTTTCCTATCGCCCAGGGGCCCGTTTGCACACGAATAGATAATTATCGGACATTTGGCAGGTCTAAATTCAGACAAGAAGAGAGGGAAACAGCAAATACGAGAATAGAAAAGGTCGAGATGGTAGTAAAATGGAAAGTTAGCTCTAGGGCAGTTTCTAAACTCCGACGCATACTCGGAACGCCGAGCGGGTGTTTAACAGGTCATGTGATTGCTCAAGAACTTGAGTCTTGAAGAAGTGTTTTAAATTTTCGTACATATGCAGTGCTCTGGATGAAAGATGATAAATGGAAGATAACTCGTATGTCAGCGCAAATCGTAGGTCAGACATATGAATGAGAAGCATTGGCTCGGCATGTGATCGGAGTTCTAAAATCTCTCGTCCGCGGCAGGCACGTTCCGACACAATATCAATTCCGGTTTTTAATTCTCAATTTCTCCCAATCGCGAGCAGCTATGTATGCGACTACACTTGAAATACACCAGAAAATCACACGCGAAAATTGCTCGAAAATTACCATCAATGGCGACCCCCAAAGCATGGGTAGCCAGCCCCAAAAGGCTCGCAAATGCCTGTTGCTCAGAATAAATAGCGGCATCGCTTAGTATTCTCCTGTCATTTCTACCTGTCTTCAAGTATGTAGCTCTCTTCGTCCAGTAACCTTCAGATTGTCTAATCCATTATTCTGCTAGCCGCACAGTGCGGACATTACTTCTGTCACTCAAATTTAATTCACAAGTCCGTATTATACTAGGATGTCAGAGAACGTGATTCCCGGTTCTGACCAAGTTGTATGCGTCGCCACCGATCCTTCGGGAATCATACCTCGGCTACGGAATAAAATCTCCGTTTCATCTGCGCTACTAAATCTCGTCTGCTTGTAAATTTGTAGTTCAAGGGCAGACATCGACAGGCCTACGAAGCACTTGCTGTGTGCCCTCAAGGATCCGGCTGTACCCTTGGGTAAATTTGAAACGACGGTCTAACATATCCTATCACGACTATGTTCTCTTTCGTATGCATTCTCAGAGTAGTGGCTGACTTGAAACTCCGTCACGGTCAGATACCGCCACTCATGGTTGCGAAGACCACGTTTGCTGCAATAACATTGCATCCGAGTCTGTAACCGGCAATTCTACGACCTTAAAGGTACCATTATACCAAACTTGTTTTCATTGCTGACATCATACCTCACGTAGGTATCAAGGAGTGAGAGCTACCTCGGTCCTTCTGCATTGTCGCAGCATCCTTCTTCCACCCCGGACTGTCCATTTTACTGGTTTCCGAACCTCATCATCGGATCATGACGTCGATGATCGTCTTGGCTTCATGCTTGCCTCATGGTGTGGTAAATGCCGGCGATAATAATTCGTATCTTGTGCAATCTTGTTCTGTGGGCCTAGATGCCAGCTTTGTATATCACCGCTCGCTAGGAGATTGCGTGCCTGTGCTTGAGTATATTGAGTGTTATCGTAGAACGCTGCTCAATCATGAACGTGTAGGTCCACGAGTCATACTTATGTTAACGGCTACTTCACCATCAGATCGTCGGGGCCGTCGCGATCACAGCATGTTACTCCGACTTCCGCTGCCCCCATAACCCGAATTTCTCTGCATACAAAAGTGGAGCAGATCCTATATCGATTTTGCAATTTCATTGCGGGTGATACGTCGGATAACTACTCCACCGACACTGACATGATGCTCCCACTGAATCTGTTCCTCATCGTTGCAACTTGCAGGATAATTACGGCGCCAACAGTACCACGCGACCATCAAAAAATTGGTAAACATATTGAAGAAGAGCGGGACTGTGGATTCACCCTTTTCGCGAACGAAGCGCGGATACCGCGAGGCTGAAAGACAGACGCCTTGACTATGTTGAGATACATATAATGCGGGCGTTACTTCCCTGTTATCCACTCCTCTTCTCATAGTCATCTTCCAGTCATGGTATCGAGCAAACATGTTCATTGGGACGATTCAGTAGCTGCGGATGAACCAACGAAGGCATCGGTATTTCGTTCCAAACGTTCTGCAACGATTCCATCCTCCACGGCTACTACGTCTCTTCGAGGGGTTCCAATACCCTCTACCTCTTTCTATGGACCATCACCGGTTTCGTCGCAGCAGCCTAATCTCTCTGAACTGCCGGCGGCTAATCCTACTAAAACGGCAGCTACGTCTGTTCGACATATTCGTACTCCTTCTGTACCCATATCTAATCACATACCACCAACTCCGTCGCAAGAGGACCCCTCATATAATAGGACGCCCCTCTCTTTCGCCAATATACCGTCCTTCTACCGGCGGCGAGCTAATTCCTTACCAACTTCTCATCAAACCCGTCCATCTCCGCCTCATGCTCTAACATACCCCATCGCCGCATTACCCCAGCCACACATACCACCCGTGACGCTCCACCCATTCGCAAATCATCCGCACCAACCACCGCCTCAGAAGTCTACGGAGACGTCATTAAAGCATGTATTCCTGCCCTTCCTGCGTCAATCCCCTCCTCAACAAAAGTTTCTTCCCTTCTCTAACCATTCACCAATACCACCGTCACAACAAGCCCTCACCCCTTCGTGGCAGACCAATCCCTTGAACAACCCGTTGCCAAATGCCTTCAAGCCGACCCCACCGCTCTCGCCGAAGGTCTCAATACATCGGTCTCTCCGTCTAGGAACGTGCGAGCCTATCGATTTCTTCGCGCCCCTACGCGTCCGTGCCCACGCCTCTGTTGCATCAGAGCCAGCATCCCAGCCTCTCCTCCCTCGCCTATTCATTCTCGTCGACACCGGCTCGGTCCGGTTCAATATCGAAGTGCTGGAGCACCAGGGACTAGGCTTCGTCACGGTTGATAACGTGCTGGCACGGGTGCAGATGGTGCTAAGGGAGCGGCTCGATCCGCACGCGCTTGGGGGGTCTTTCGTAGAGGAGTGTGAGTGTGGTGGATACAAGGAGAAAAGGTGCAATTTTACGACCCTCTGTGTGGGTTTGACTGTGAGGGAAGATGAGGAGCCAATGAAGTGGAAGATACATTTGAAGAAGGTAGATGCATCTACGAGGTGACGCTGGAACGCACGAGACCAGAGCTTGATGCCGCGGGAAGATCGCATATGTTCGGGGGGTGTCGTATGTAGTCCCTCACTTTACCTCTTTACCTTCCTAGCCAGGTGCTTTTTCTGTATTTACCATCCCGACCTAGTGTAGCAAGTAGTCAGAGTTCCATTATATCATGCACAAATACTTTTTAATTTCTACAATATCGCCAAGGCATTCGGCGGGCTCGCAACACCGCCCGGGACGTTCAGATTCTGTATCGTAAAAAAGAAAGTAAATCTTCTCAGCCGGTGACACGTCTCCGCCAGCTCTTCGAGATCCAGAAGCTCCACTGAAAATTATTCAGAACGGAACTTAAACGCCGAGATTGACCTCACATACCAATACTCTGCCCCCACCCCCCAATAAACACCTGGTGCAAGTTCCTCCCCGGCGTCCCATCAATTGTCGCAGTCAATGCCCCGGGTTCAAAAGCGATGTTATCAGAGCCGACGATACTCAGCTTCTTATTCCATACCCACTCGAGCATCTCGTCGCTCGCTTCAACACCTAGAAAGTCGAAGTGGTCTCTAAACGGCAATATCTCCTGGTCTTGCTCGGAGAGCTCTTTATACTGCTTCGTCATTGCAGTCCGAACGATTAAAAAATCTCCCGGTTTGGTGAAGTCCGGAGGTAGGCCCTCCCAGGCTGCGACTGCGTCGAGCTCGGCTGCAGTAATACTTTGTTCCTAGGACACGTTAAGAATGAGGGGAAAGGAAGATGTGTTGTTGAAGGCAAGCCCTTACGGAGAACGCGCTGAAGGTGAGATTTTGGGAGTCCATCCATCCGGCCCAGTCAAGAAGGATGGCGCGTCCAGCAATCCCCTTTTGCGCGGAATCTAGGCAATCGTGAGCCTGAGAGAAACACGAAAGCTGACACGGAATATACTTTGTATTCCAAGTGTAGTCACCTTAGCGGGCGACATGATGTCTCCGAACGATATGAGATCGTTGTAAAACCTATAGGCGAAACGATATAATACGATTAGAAGGAACTAAAACGAGAAAACGCACTGGTACGTAGAAACGTCCCCATTGGTGGAATAAGGGTAATGCCTGAGTCCATCAAACTGAGTCGAGACTTGCGTGTTAAGTGTCAGTATATCGTCTTGGTATCCAGAAAAGGGAATGATAGCTAGTTCGAAGATGAGAATCGTTCCTGAATTGACAGCACGACGACAATGACCGTACCATGAGTCAAGCCTTGACGCGTCTTTGGGAGCGGAGGGTTGGGTAGATCAAGTCCTAGGTTCAAGCTGATTGCAATACCCTCTCGAATCTCCAATTTGGCGGCTTGAATCGTGGCTAGAGTAATATGATTAAGGGCGCCAAGCTCGTCTTCAGGGCCCTAAGTAGTGACAGGTCGAGGAACGATGCGTTGTTGAGGGCGGAAGAGACGTACCCAAACACCCCAGGCAGCCTTGGTCGGAAAAGATGGATGCAGAGGTAGGTCCTGGTAGGTGGGCCAGTTTGCATACAGGTCTGATGAATTGTATTCTCTTGCGACGAGGTACCGTGCGCTTGGGATTGGAGTAGCAACGCTCCGGGGAATGAGAAGTATTGCCGTGAAAAGAGCACAGAGAACGTCCATGACAGTGAAGAGCCTGAGCTACACCCAAGAACACAAGTAGGCTTTTATACATCAAGATAAGGATCGATATTAGGATAAAGATCATTTCATCCGCAGGCTGTTACGCTGTCAGCGCGATCAGGCATCGGACCAAGACGGTTTTTTCTTCTCATCCGGGCTGAAAACCTGTGGATGAGAGCGGGAGTGCCAAGAAGGCCCGCTTTGCATTTGAAGCGATCCATCTGCTGGTGATGACACTTTCCCAGACTCCCCGAAGTAATGTTCTGCAGTGATACCTTACTCTCTTTGGCTATTCAGCTGTTTCTATCGTTTCGCAAATTAACGACAAGACTGGAATAGGCGAATTCTCATTATTCAGACCTACTCAATGTTTGGTAAATGGTCATCTATATGTTTCAATGTCCACATGGTTCCTCGACGTTTTTTTGTTGGACGTGATCGCCGCGATGTAGCGATGATATGGCTGTGAAATTGAATGTCTAGAAATTGATACGATGAACTCTAGACAATCGATGCTTACCGCGTCATTTACGGGCAGCAGCCCGAAGGGGCCCAGGTGCATCCGAGGCTCCAAGAAGATTAGCAACGACAGCAGCACTCTCCTGGCTCCGCTTGAGCCTCTCGTATAGCACTTGTACGGACTTCGACACGTCGACCATCAACTCCTGCTCACTAGGGACGACTTGTGGTGCACCCGACTGCGGGGGAAACGGTAAAATAGGTAGTGCTCCCACGCCTGTATGCCGCATCACATCGGAGAGCATCTCAAGTGTCCGTTTCAACGCAGAAATATTGGCTATTAAAAAAAATCAAAATTATGGGAATACCCTAATAACAAAAATGGGAGACGTACACTCTGTCTGTGCAGGGCTACTCCCTGGATGATAGGCGTTTTGGCTGGAATGATGTAAAACAAGTGCGCTATAGCAACAGATGAGAAGCGACCCTACATGCCTGCCAATGCGTTTGTTGCTTCGTTTTGGAGATTTATAACAAGTCTTCGTACAATATTTATGTTCTGCTTGAAAAGTTCTGGAGAATGAGGGTCGACTTGCTGGATTGTCTCTGGTGGGAGAAACGAGTGCTGTTGGTAAGGATTTAAGCTTGAAGAATAGTTCGCAGGTAAAATGGGCCCGTATACAGCTGCTGCATTTATTGCATCTGCAGCAGGTATCGTTGAGGTGAACCCATCCACCATTTCATCGAGGTTACGAAGTGACGCGGACAGCCTTGGAAATAAACGAGTACAAATTCTGGCTAGACGTCGGTCCGATACTTCCGGAACCCACTTCGACAGTAGCATTCATCTTGACATTGTCAATTTTTGCCCCTCACGTGCTGACGTAGTCTCTCGTAAACAGACACTACATATAGACGTCCTACTATTACTAACGACGACTTGGAAACAACGCAAGTAATAATTACAATTTATTCCTTTGATCTTTTTCTGACTTTTTCTATGTAAAGTAGCCAATAAATCTTTCAATCTCCAACAGATTTGGACAAGTCTCGACCTCAACAGGCTCCGAACCGAATACGCGATTCCCCCCTCCTCCCCGTCCGATATACTCATATCTGTCATGCCAGTAGCTTTTGAGCTTGTAAAATCATGCAATCAGTAATCCCCCCTACCTCACGCCTCCCTCCAATCAAGAAAATTGCATGTCAATCCCCCCAAGATCTCTTGCAGTGTCTTCTATACCTTCGCTCAATATACTGCCCCCCCGTTCGGGGATCAAAGCGCCGTCGTCCAGACCGCAAAACAGACCTCGTCCTTGATGCATCTGATAAATGGCGCTCCGATTCTTTCGAGCGCTCGTACGCAATCCGATGGCTCACAGCGCTCGTCTCGCAAGTCGAGTTCTTGGAAGAAGAGCTGCAGAATAATGATCTTATCACACAAGCAGCTGCGCTTCTTGCAATCTGCTCTGGAACCGCAGGTGCAGGCGTCATCCGCCGTGATTTTGTCTTTCCCCCTGGCGCCATCCAAGTGCAGCTGACAGACGTGCCCCTGGAGAACCAGGATTTTGGAAGTGTGGGGGCGCAGACATGGGGCGGCGCTTGTGTACTTGCTGAGGCCATCGTGGAGGATCCGGCTGCTTTTGGACTGAAAGAGTCGGGAAAGCGTGTTTTGGAACTGGGCGCAGGGACGGGCCTGGTTAGTATCACTATTGGGAAACTCCTCGAGGGAAATGTTACGATCGTCGCCACAGATTTCTATCCGTCGGTTTTGGACAACCTCAAAACTAATATCGAGGATAATTTCGTTCAGCCTGCATCGGTCGCTATTAGTTCCACGTTTTTAGACTGGGCAGACAGCGACAATCATGACGATTCGCTGGATATACTATTTGACGTTGTGCTAGGAGCCGATATCGTTTACGACCCTCAGCATGCCGTATGGATCAAAGTGTGCCTCCAAAAGTTTCTGCGCAAGGGAGCGATATTCCATCTTGTCATTCCTCTCCGACCAACATTTGCTACAGAATCAATCACTGTAGAATCAGTGTTTCGGGATGGCGACTTGGTCGTACTTTCAAAGGAAACCATAGTTTGCGATGCAGAAAATGGAATCTCAGACGAGGTCGTGGAGTACGCATATTATAAAATAGGTTGGGTTTGATAGATATACAGCGCATATTGTACTACAATTTCTAGATCGTGACTACACAAATTCCCAGGAAAATGATACAGAGTTTAGAAAAAAATTAGCAAAGCTGAAGAAGCAATCCCCGCTCCTCACGTGAGGCATACAGAAGAATGAACGGAAACCCATCCTCCTTTCTCGTGGCGACAGCGTCGCGCACTTGTTGAGCATATATATGGTTGTTGAACCCTGGTGAAATCAATTTCCATGCCTCGTCATTGGTAATCCACGTATTAGTCCTGGTGAGGGCGACAAGCGTAGCGGGAGGGATGTCGACTACGATAATGGGCATGTTGCTCATGAAGGCTCGGTGAATCTTTGTTCCAAGTTCATGAGCTAGGCGACCATTAGACAAGAATATCGAAGAAAGGCGGCTGTCACACCTTTATCCTGAACGATAAGTTTATTTCTTCGTAGTCCTTTCTTCACAGTCTCGGCTGGTAATACAGCTTGGAGGTCCAATGTCGTGGTCTCTTTATTGGCAAGAAGGTTCTTTCCTTCGAAGAACGTCGTTGCTCCACTCGTTGCCGAATCTGCACGCTTCTGCGCGGCAATAGCTTCTTGCAGATGAGCCACTAGCTCTTGGCGAGGTATCAAAACTGCTAAGGCGATCAGATGCAGGTGACGGTAGGTAACCAAAAACCTCTCACTATCTTCATCGTTATAGTTGCCAAAGATCGCATTAACCTTGATACCAGTGGTCTGGTCTCTCTTCGGCTTCGGATTAACGGTGAATCTAGGAATTTGATGGTAAGATTGATAGGCCAAGTTCAAAAACTGGCGACTTACAAAATACCCTCGCGCTTGCAGGTATCCGTGACGCTGGTCTCGACATTCGTGATAGCAGATTCATACATGACATCCGCGCTGATATTATGTCTCCACAAATACGATGCAAGCTCCAGCCGATCCTGAAGATATCCAGGATGATACGAGATCACATACACGTCACATCGTCGTGGACTCCAGTATCCAAAAGACTTCGCCTCTTTGAGAAGGGACTTGACGGAGGAGCTCTGGAATGATGCCACGGCCTGCAGTAATCTTGTCGATGGCAATCTGTAGTCCAATAGCATGGATTGACTCTGCGGTCGATTTGGGAGGAGAGAATTTCGTGATTAGGTTGTCATATCTACATGTATGTCAGAATGAATAAGAGATTGTGATGATAAACTCCATACCTTCCGCCCGCTGCGAGAAGCTCAATACGCTTGCTTCGTCTGACAACCTCCACGAGGATGCCGTGCTTGAAGTCCTTAAGATGGTTTCCCACCATCAACGGATAGAACTTGATAGGTCTTGAAACACCGGCGAGAGAAGCAGTCTTCACGACCGTCTTGATTTCTTCGATTGCTGGCCGTATTATTTCTAGAAGAGGCGATGAGAGTTTATCAAGCCTCATGAGCAGTTGTTCCACATCCTCATCTGTTGCTGCTCGTCAGGGCGTATAACAAAAGCATATCCTGAAACCTCACAAGTATCGCTGAGAACTTCTAGCTCATCGGCAGCGCTTCTCAAGAGTCCCTTCTTCAAGAAAAGTGCCCTCTTCTGAGACGTCGACGACTTTGGCTGATTGATTATTTCAACAATCGCGCTCTTATGTGCAGCAGGTAAACGGCTCAGGACCGCGTCGACAACTAGAATCATGATTAGCGAAGATCAGCCTCCAGGTCTTGGGAGAACGCACTGTTCGAATGAGAAACATGAATCTCATACATCTGGGCAAGACTAGGGAAGGTATCAAGGCAATTATCCGCAACAGCAAGAATTTCAGCTCCCGCAGCCACAGGCCCTGACATCAGATCAGGCGTAATGATGTCGAACACAGCTGCTTTATGAGGTCTTGGATGTCCAGCTACCGCTCTTCAAGAAACTGTGAGCATTGATGCTGATGATTCGAATAACAAAGACATACTGGGGCCGATACACATCAGCGATATGGAAACGTTTGATCCTCGTAATACCCCCGCGAGCAGCAAGTCTTGCGAACGTAACAAGAAGACTGGACGGTAGCTTCACGATATCTCCGTGCCGATCAATAAAGACCGCGTGGTCCTTGTCGTCCTCCGTCGAGGTGATGGGCATCAACAACGGAGGCTCCATATCAACCGCTCCACGTAGCCTGAATATTGCTGTGAGGTGATCTTGAACCATCCCGTTCAATGACGCGTGCTCTGGTAGCTCAGCTTCATGGTCGTATAGAAAGCTTCGGACCGGTCGAGGAGACTGCTTAAACAAGGAAGCTAGGACGGCTTGATGGTGTGGAGAATCTGGCTTTGCTGCACGACCAAATGAGATCAATAAGAGGGATAGTGGTGGAAGAACGGCAGGCACTTACTCATCATCTTCAGCGCACCCTTGAAGTATTCATCTTCGAGTCTCGAGGGCAGCAACGGACTTTGCGATAATTCCAATGCTGTAGGTCGATCATCAGGCTCATGCTGTAGCAGCCAGGTTATAACTATAGGTGCGTTCAGTGTCGTATTCTGCAATAAATAGCCATTGTGATGACACACTTTCACGCTGAGGCAACCTTAAAGAATCCCATGAATCCGGAAAGACAATTTCGGGGCGCCTCAAGGCCTCGATGACACTGATACGTTCGGAGCCTGTCGTGAAGGAATAGTTCATCTCGAAGAATACAATCTGAGGACACAATTATGAACGCTTTCGACAAAGCAGGGAAACAAGGGAGCGCTTACCCCTAGACTATACATATCGGCCTTGGTATGATTGGTCGGTCTCCTTCGACGCGACTGGACTTCTGGGGCAATATACAGGCGCGTGCCGACCTCTATTGAAGGCAATGCATTGTCAGTGTACCGCAAACTCTAAGTATAATAACAAGACATACCCAATGTCATGTCGGTTTCTTGTGCAACGACCCGTGGCGAAACATCCGACGGATCCACTGCCGCGAGACTAGACGTGGCCAAACCAAAGTCACCAACTAAAATGACATCAGCGATTTCTATCATGGCCATTGAAGATCTCGCCTACCCTTGCAGTCGCCTTTCGCATCTACAAAAGTCGCATAAAGATTGATTTCAAATATGAGAACGGCAGACACTTACCGATGAAGATGTTAGTCAATTTGATGTCGCGATGGATCTAGGAAAACATAGACGTGAGCATCTCTTACACGAACGTTCTGTGAGGCGCACTGACAATGCCAAGAGTGGACATGTGCACCAGTGCGTCTACAATTTGCTGAAACAGCCGCCATGCCTCCGATTCCGATATACCTTCATCGACTCTCTACAGAGATATTGACATGAGCTAATGTAAAACTCCCGAAGAAGCAAGCGCACCTCTTTCAAAGTCTGCCTCTCCACAAATTCCATCTGGATATATAACGTTCTCTGCACAGTCAACGGGGGCGTCATCGACCCCAACCCTTCGCCATTCTCTTCACCCGCCTTCCTGAACAACCCTCCAAATGGGGTTTCATTATCACTGTCCGTATCCTCCTGTGACTCGGACGAGCCTGTGAAATGTATACTAGGGAAGCTTCCCCTCGAAGTTCCGCCCAAGTCGTCGAGATCGTGCATATTGAATATGATCGGCCCACTAGCCTCACGCGATTGGATCCTCGATGGAACGGAGGTCATCCCGTTTTCGGTACCATTGGACTGAGAATAGGAATCAGATTCAGATTCAGACTCGTCGGACGCCGCTGTTGACGTAGGTTCGGCAGTTTCGACCCAGGTAGTATAGTACCGCACAATGAAGCGATGGCTCAGTCGACTTAAAGCGTTCACCTCGCGGAAAATCTTGGTATCGCTTCGCAAGGTTCGTAAGCGAACTTTCTTAACTGTGGTTGATTACGTGTTAAGGAGAACGAGGGGTGTGAAGCTGATAAACGAACCGGCGTAGACACGGTTATCGATCCTATTAGCGAGCTTTGACGACAGATCCGAAGGCTCCTTTACCCTGTACAAGCGGTTGGTCAGCTCGTTTCGGGGCCGAAGTTGTGAATACTAACCAAAAGTTCCAACTCTTCCCAATCTTCTTTCCAACGGCTAGCCTGGCGAAACATCGCTCCTCTGAAGTAATCGAATTCAGGTGATCCCGAAACAGCTGCATACATAGGCGTTTTGGGCTCTGAATGTGTATTAGTCAAGAAGACGTAGGGTTGAGGAATTCTTACCAGACATGGATATTGAAAGGCTTGGTCGAGTTCGATGCAATGATGTTTCAGCGAGACCAGCCAAGAGGGTCAAACATGTAGTGTGGCTCTTCTTAGGAGGGACAAGCATGTTCATCGCATGTTGCTGCAAAGCTGGTGGCATGGTCGCTTTGAGACAAGGTAAATACAGAGTCTAATATGATAAATGGATATTCTTACAAGACCGAAGGGCGGTGTGGACATCAGAATATCGTTCGGTCACATCAAGACCCAGGAGCATCTGAAGAAGGACGACACCAACAGCATGTATATCCCGTTGATGGGTATATAACAGTAGTGATTCATTCTTGGCGTCCTTCGATAACCTTGAAGAGTTCACATAAGGTCTGCACGGACGTCAGAGGAACAAGCACTTACCAAGCCTCCGGCATGGCACGTTCTTCCGGAGGATTTACGTAGCCGAAGGCGTTCGATCGGTGTAAGTCCAGTAGTCGGGTATGGTACCCTACTTTGGTGAGCTTGATAAGCTTCGATTGTGAAGGGCAGTTTCCGGAGACTAGACCAATAGACGTCGCACTGATACCTGCATGACGACTCAGACTTTAACGTAAGTTACTGCAGGCAAACGACTAACCTCGATGCACTAGGTCACAGACGTGGATAGCATTGAGTCCAGAGAGGATTTGGGCAATGTAATCCTGGAATATCATGAACAAAAAAGTATGCGCCAGACATCATCAAAAGATGCATACTGAAACTCGGTCTTCCCGAAGGGAGTCACAGTCATCTAGTACATCTTTCAGGGAAAGGGCTGGACTCTGTTCCGACAAGATAACTAATTGCGGGGCCCCGCTCGAGTGTGGGGCCTTCAATTTGACAGCTAATACTCTGATGACATTGGGATGGCGGACAGACTTTAACCTGGTGATTTCTTCCTCGACCTGCTTCACCTTCTTCCTGCCTGGAGATAACGTAAGAGGGTAGGGTAGATGGCTTCAGACGACGACCTACCTTGGCTTGTCGTATAATAATGGGAGCCAAAAGTGATAACATGGAGTTCCAGTGGGAGGGTAGCGTTAACATCATCGCATACGGGATCCGCGCCGTATATAGTGCCGAGATAAGCTGTTTACAGGAGTTAGCTGGGTACAGTGAAGGTGTAAAGCGGGTACCATTTCGTGGATGGAAAAACTTGACGGTATTGAAATGAATGGTATTCATTTCAATGTCCTCGTCGAACGTTTCGGTGGGTGTGTCACTGGAATCGGGGACTTCGGTAGCCTCAGAATTGGCACGATGACGAGTTCGATGCTGCTCTCTAGCTAGCTGTTGCTGCTTTTGAACGTCCGCGTCAAATTCGCGTGCCAACTTGTCCATTCGTTGCTTCCTTTCCATCGCCTCGCGTTCAGCCTGTTCTTGTCTGGCCTAGAATTAAACATTAGTGGGGGCCCTAGGGAAAGCGATAGGCTACGCAACCCGTTCTTCCTCCGCCGCTCTCTGCTTCATTTGCACTGCCAACGATCCAATGACCTCTGCAGGAGCTGCGACGTTCTCGCTCAGCCAATCTTGGCAAAATGTGACGATCTATAAAGAAAGTTAGTGACTAGCGAAGGAAGCGTAAGCCCGCATACTTACCTGAAATACCATTTCAGTCCGTGGAGATGCTCGAACCTCATTCTGGAGAGTTTGGTTCAATTTCGTTATTTGATCATGGTCCAAACCGCGTGGTTTCTGTACGGTAAAGTTGGGGTATGTGAGAGTAGGGTATGTTTTCGGAAATCTAGATAAATAATTTCATTAGCTGGGCCACGACATGACGTTCTTCACACACTTGACATTCAAATCGAAACCAATGTTCGCGCGCTCCGGATGGCGTACTCGGATAGTGATTTCTGGTAAACTGGCCGCGCCCTACGACATGTTGGTGTCGAAAGTGAATCAAATATCAGGTGGCTCACTTTCCAGGCCTTCGAGGGTGGTATTAATTGAAAATCTTCGGCGTAGATGGATTGCAGAGCGGTGAGTTCGTTCTTCTGTAATTCCTCTGTAGATTCCATGTTGGACGTTGGGAAAACGTGACTGAGTAGGGGAGGGCCCAATGGACCTCGGCAGCTCAGTTTATCATGGCTCTACGACTACTTTGTGCGATAATGTGGGTAGTGATGGTGGTGAATGAAAGAGAATGAAAGCAAGTCGCGAGGTGATGCATTTGGACTCGTTTGATGGGCTGACGTAATCATGCCTGTTTTGGTTATCCGCTGCTTTATCTTACGATCTCGCACGACCTGATATATGAATGTTTTCTGGGCCTGGTAATTCCTAGAATAAACGGTTTTGAATACCGAACACCCCCCCCCCCCCCAAATAAAATAAAAATAAAAAGAAAGAAAAAAGAACAAGAAAAAAGAAAAAAAAAATTCACGGATGAGTTATACGACGGCACTACTGCAGAAAATTGGCACTCAAGGCCCCCCCAGTGGCAGCACTCTGGGAACGCACAGTCACAAGGGTATAATTACATCAAGAGATTTTCTACTGTTGATGAATTTCATCAAGACCTGCTCCAAGACTTGCAACGTGGATCGACATGAGGCCAGAACCGTTCCTAAATTAGTCACGGAGGAGGAAACAACAAACACCGCCAACAACACGGCAGGCAGGGCAGACGCCACCATCCCTACGACCACGAAGTGACAATCAAAGGAGTCATGCACAGAACAGATCGGTGCCCTACAGAAAAGAGGTAACGTCAACCTGGGTCGTCTGGTATTAATCAGTCGGTTATGCATCCGACGTCATCAGGAAAACTACGAAATCCCCTCCATCTTTCATTAAGTTGCGCTTCTCAGAGAAAATGCCGTACCTGGTTCTCCCGGTCGCTGGAGCTACGGGCTCAAGGGTCCTACAATTCCCGTTTGATAGTCTGAATTCTCGACCTGAGCGCTTACAATCAGCGGGAACATACCCGTGACCAACATCCCTTGTAAAACAGTGATGTTACTTACCGCAACCCGCGCGACCGCAAAACTCCGAGAACGCTTTCATCGAATAGATTGCACTAGTACTAGTAAATGACATGATATCGTACTTTGATTAATTATATCAGGATGCGCGGGAAGAACGCTATCCAGCGCCCCAGAGCAGGCTCACCCAGAGTTACTCCCATTGCCTCTTGGTCAGAGCCGGTTCACGAAGACGAGCGGGAAGTACTATTCTACTAGCCATACTGTCCTTTATTTCATTAGAGCACCTCAACCTTGAGCGGCATTCCTTTCCGCTCCACGACCTTCCCTTCCTCTTCTTTCGTCGCCACAGATGGAGAAATAATCTGCGAAAGATTCCACACAATAACATCGTCGGTCAAAGAAAACCGAAACCTGAGAAGAAGGGTCGCCAACAGAACCTTCATTTCTATCTGAGCGAATCTATAACCACTAGAAAGATATTAAATGTTAAGCAAGCGTCGAGAACGGATAGCCCGCATGGACATACATGCACGAACGGCCGCCTCCAAGGAACGACAACCTAGAAAGTAACCGCGAACGTCGCAGCGGTGAGTAATCGGAAGCAATAAGAGCTGTGCATAAGTATCACCCACATGCCAGCATAAATCCCAGGTAAAACGCGTCCACCAGGTGCTTGCTCCCCGATCCACCTTTCCGGCATCCAGGACTTAGCATCCGCACCCCATATACTTTCAAGTCTGTTCGCACCAGCGATACCCACAAACAGCGTCGTCCCGGCGGGTACAGTTACGGAAGCGGAAGAGTCCAGATCATGCACGTTTGGAGAATACATTAGCGATCGTTCTTTGATAGCACTGCAGGGTCAAGATAATTAGCATCATTTGTTGAGTGGATGTACTGCATGGTTGTTAACGTACGTGCGACGAACGAAAGGGACCGGAGGGTACCTTAAAAAGTCGCATAAGCCGTAATCACATTGAAAGGCGGGAAAGGGACTTACAATCTGAGCGTCTCTTTGATGACAGCGTCTAACCAAGGAAGCTCACTTATCTCATCGTATTCGAGCCTTTCGCCAGCGTGCTTCAGTTGTAGAGCAGTTTGTAGCTCGTCCCGGACCTTGTCCTGGATATCTGTCCTGACAGAAAGGAGATAAAGAATTCGCGAAAGAGCACTTGAAGTCGTGTCTTGCGCTCCAAAAATGAGGACCCTGTGCAGCTCCTTCGTAAAAACGCGAATACTACCGAACATATGAAGCAACGAACGTCACCTGACCGGTGAGCTCATTCTCAGTCATCTTGGCTTCCTCAGTTGCCTTTTCGTTGGCATCCACTCCAGGGGGGGATTAGCTCTGAGTACTTCGAAAAGGCAAAATGACCCACATAAAACACTGATGATATCTCTGTTGCCCTTGACTCCCTCTCGTCCAATTTCTTCCCTTTTTGCCATCAAAATTTCCCTCGCCGTGCCATGCATTACATCACTAATGCTCTTCACCTTCTGCACTGCCCGGTTCGGTGTCCATTCCACCAGCCACCTTCTGAAACTCGGACTCCCTAGCTTGGACAGGAATGGGGCAAACTGCCGAATCAGCGAAAGCGAAAAGATCGTCGGTCTACGGCGCTGTCAATATAAGAGAAGAAAAGGTCAAATGCAAAGATGGACCCACATGAGTTCTTTGATTGCCGATGTATATGGATTGTTTACTCGAGAGCTGAGGGGATCGAAGCTGTAGCCTAAGACTGTCTGCCCGATCATTTCAAGCGCGACGCGCGACATCCACTCGGACATGTCCAGGACAGGGTTCTCTGCGTGCTCGGTCTCTATGACGTCTGACAGCTGCATAAATGCAAGCAGTAAGTCAAAGCATGGAGGCGGGGAACTATCCACCCACCTTATCGGATATTCTGTAGAATACCGGCATCAAGTCCTTCAGTTGTGCTACAGAAAATACAGGATTGACCAGCTTTCTTTGTCGTTTGTGCTGGTCCCCTGGTGCGATGACGGCGGTAAGGTTCGCAGAATTACGGCCACATTAAAGGCTACTCACCGGTAGTAGCGACAAGGCCAGGGCCGAAGATGACCTTATTCGTTCTGGATGATTCGTATCAGATTAAGCGCACAGGATCAAAATGTAAATCAAAGATGACGCACTCGATGAACACATCTGTTTCTTCGAAGGCGTCTTGGTCTTTGATAAGAATACTCTGGAGCGCCTTAGGATCCGAGATGTATAATTGCTCGTCCTGAATGAAAGTATCCGAGTCAGATTTTAGCTTCAATTGATTGGTTCGTAATAAATGACCGACCCCGAAAAAACCGTGGACTTTAACCATGCCACCGTATTCGTCGACAATTTGCTGATGGAATGGGAGACCTTTCGCATTGAAGAGCTGCCCTAGGTTACCTGTAATTTTTTCTCAAACCGGAAGGATTTAGTGAAGAAAGTGGACAGTGCTTACCCATGACCCAGGACTCAGACGGGGGTCCATTGATATGTCGAAAAGGTGACTTTTTGAAGAAGGAATAAATGAGGCGTAGAACGAGATATAGAGCATAGCTTAGTGCGAGATAAGAAACGAGAGGCATGGCGGGAGTGGCTGATCTATTGTTGATATCAAGTTATATACCATTTCGACTGGCACATCGGAGGACCGAACCCGAGCGTATCATGGGTATTGAGTAAATGGCGGCATCTACGGGTAAGTCGGAAGTACATACGATGATGCAGCTGGCAAAATCAAACTGCCGGCGCCTACATGATCAAAGGATCAAGTGATATTGAACATCAATCATTCGACAGTGGCCTTGACAGCAAATGGGGAGAAGGGGACTATCCCCAAGTCGAACGAATACCGAAAACGCATTGAATGTAGCTCCGAATCATGTTCTAGATCTGTGTGAGGACAGTCCAACGTCACTGGAAGGAGAACTGACATAACTTGCTTGTTTGCCGGCCCTCGGAGTTAATTGCCCCATGAGCCTTGAAGATAAGATGGAATCGTTTCAGCTGGGAAGGGGATATATAGGGTCTCGATGCTTGCGTGGACTGTAATTAAAAAAAACATGTTTCCGCCCAAAGTTCCGTCCACCGCACTTTCGGACCGATGTGCCGTATACCACGTGACACAAATAATTAGCAACGCGTCGCGGTTGCTTTTTTGTTGACCACATTCAACACCTTCTTACTCCCTTCCCCCTTTTCCGACAAATGTCGATAGTGAAATACCCGAAAGTAGCTGGTAAGTTATGCAGCAGATATCTCGACTACTCTCTGATGGTCATAGGCTACGAACTCGTACAACAAATCGGTGGAGGCGGCTTCTCGACGTGCATGCTTCGATTTCTTTTGACATTTCTTCTATTAATACGCCTACAGTGTCTTTCGTGCAGTCCACTTCGAAGAACACCGGGTGGCAGCTTGCAAGGTGATCTCTCTCACAGACGCCACGACCGAAAAGGAGCGTAAGACCATCGACAAAGAAATGCGCGTTCACGCAGCATTAAAACACACCAATGTGCTCGAATTTTACAATGCGGTGGTCGTGGAAGTCAAGCATAAGCATTTGTATCATCCCGGGATCTACATGTTGCTTGAACTTGCCGCAGGAGGCGATCTTTTTGATAAGATTGGTGCGGTTCTGGCGCTACTTGTTCTTCTAGGTACTTATTATGAATTGCCAGCTCCTGATGTTGGGGTAGGAGACGAGGTAGCCCATCTATATTTCAACCAGTTAGTCACAGGCATGGTGCGTTCATTTGGGTTTCTTTCCGTGATCAAGGCTTGAATGTTACCTTCATCCCGTAGGACTACATACACAGCCAAGGCGTGTGCCATCGGGACCTCAAACCTGAAAACTTGCTTCTTGACGTAGCAGGAACCCTCAAAATATCTGATTTTGGACTGTCGGCAGTGTATAAGCTAAAGGACTCCGGCAAGATACGAACATTGACCGAAAGGTGCGGGAGCCTTCCTTACGTCGCTCCTGAAGTACGTGCAGATCGTTATTTCTTCTGCCATCTTGACCTCATGATTCTCAAGCTAGCTTCCGATGCACCCTACAAGGCCGAGCCTATTGATGTGTGGGGCATGGGTGTCATCCTTTTCACACTTCTCGCCGGTAGTACGTTTGAACGATTGTCCCGCCCCCGGCGCTTGAATGTTGATGATATGCCTAGACACCCCCTGGGACGAACCCACAATGAACAGCACAGAGTTCGTTCGCTACGTAAATGGCGAAATATTTGATGATCCGTTGTGGTGCCACATTCGTGGCGATGCTCTCTGTAAGCGCTCTGCGGCCAATCAGATGTAATATTTCAAATTGAACGAAACGAATTTTAGCGCTCCTCACTGGTCTTCTATGTATAGACCCAGAAGAGAGGCTATCGATATCACAGATTTATCAGCACCCGTGGTGTATGAGGTGCCCCATCAATCCGTCTGTCAAAGGAGCCATGTTTACATCCATTTAGGCCTAGCCAGCTTGCTCAAAGAGGCGCCCTGGCGCTAGCCGATAAACTTACTGAGACGCTCAGAAAGAATGGCGACCTTGGCCTCGCTGCTCCCAATTTTGCCCAACCAGAGTATGTTTCTTTCCCATTTATTGGAACGCCTCAAATAACTCTTTCTCAGAGAAGAAGTAGATGCGGATGGAGATCAAATGATGTTCTCAGCCGGCCACAGCTCACAGTTCACTCAGTCGTTGATGCTCTTTGTGCGGCTCTTCTTACTAGACTAAAATCTTTTCATATCAATATCCTTCTAGTCTCAGACTCAATCCGGGAACCGTTACACACCCCACCTCACGCGGTTCTATGCGTCTCTCGGACCTTCTTTGCTACTGACGCTGATCCAGGAAAGCCTTGAGGAACTGGGGGTCAGATGCAAACCGTCTCCAGATAGTAGTGACGGTGTACACCGCCTTCGCATTGGGGGCCGTGATCGTAGGAAGGAGATCTTCAAAGGCTGGGTGCTGGTGGAACGTTTTACATATCGTGGAAGTGAAGGAAGCTTTTGTATCATGCAGAGAGATGAAGTCAGTGTCACCTTCTTCCGTGGTTTTACTTTCAGCTGACTATCCCTCAGGGAAATCCTATATCATGGAGACAGCTCTGGAAAGCACTGATCATGTCGCCATCCTTGGAACCTCATGTTCTGCGAAAATGATGATCTAATACTAGTAATAGTATGAATACGGGAGATATATACAAGACTACATCTATTAAATTTATTGGCGTTGCTCATATGTAACATAAGTAGTCTACTTGTGTGTGGATTGGATCAAGCACACTCAGAATGTAAGTAATAATTAATAATTAATAATTTCTTCCTGTGACAGCTACTTTAGGGACGAAATTTTTGATCCGTGTTACCCTTTTGGTTTGTCCGCAACAGTGATGGATACCGACTCCATTTACCTCTTAGAAGACGAGCTTTCTCTACGGAAGACGAAACATGTTTCCTACGGTCATTCTTGGCCTTCTCTGACCCACTATGATCAGCTGTGGACACGAGAGACGCGATGGGGACCCTATAAAGAATTTAAGGAAATCAGCGAGCGTGGTGGCGAGACGACCATAATAGACGACGAAAACTTTAGATTTGCTCGTCTCAAAGCATTCTTTCGTTCGTTGAAAGGGTTTTATACGGTGCGTCCCCTGTGTTGCTAGGCAATCAAGGAATCTGATTGAATGTGACGTAGGGTCGTTCGGATCTGACGGGACGCTCCCGCACTGTAATTGTATACTGTTTTCTTAATTGATGGAGAACTGACCTGAATCTGGCAGCGCTTCGACTTTCTCTACGCGCGCTGGGAGATACTGATAACCGAATTAGACGCTCTTACTGCCACCGTCGAGCCATACCAAGATGAGTGGGTGGACTACCTTGAAAAAAAGCACAAGTATACAAATTACAAGATGACCAATGAGGAGCTATGGAAGAGCTTTCAAGAACGATGGCTTCTTCCAATAAGGGTAGACTATGCAACGTTGATGGATATGGCTGGTCCGTGAGCGTTTGAACTACTATATTTCTGCGGTCCTCCCATGCTCTTATTTTAGAGTCTGTCCGTTCAAGGATTTCGGACGGTGTACAGCCAAAGTTTCAGAAACTTTTGCTACACGACCTTCCCGATGAACTGCTCGACGCCATTTACAGGCATGCAGATTTAACTAGCGCTGTCCTTCTGTCCGCCACTTGTCGTCGTATGCGTACTATATCTTTACCTTTCATATACACAGTAAGTTGTTTCTGTAACGTGAGAGGTTTGTGGTTCTGACTCTCAATCTTGAAGTCTCGCGATTTAGGTCTGCGTCAATCACTAAAATCCATGATATCGCGCCAAGATGCTGATGCGGAAGTACGAAAAGAGCATGTCATCAAGGTCCTACTTAAGGCTTCCATTCGAGCACTAGAGGACGCTCATTTCCTCCTCACCCGCCCCGATATCACCTCCAAATTGCGGAGCATAAATGTGTTCAACAACTGGAGCAGCAACGCTTATCTTTACCACCCGGACTTTCCACCTAGCCTTTTTATTCCTGCCATTTCCCAAGCAGTGTGCGCAGTCCTGCGCCATACGATCAATGTGACCAGCCTGTCCATGTTTGGTTTTCTTCTCCAGGACCATATCTTCGAAGCCATCGCCACACTGCCAACTCTCCGTACTCTCAAGTTAACAGGGTGTCTTGTTGAAAGCTTTATGGCTTCCCCGCAGCTCGTTCGAGTCCAAAATCTCGCTGTGCAGGTCCTAGGCGAAGAGGACCTCTGCACATGGGAAATTCTCACCCTCTTTCCGAACGTTGTCAATATCTCATTTTTTGACACGTCGAGATCCATGATGGAACTATCTGACTCTGTCACTTTGAGCCGTTTTGTTCATTTGACACGCCTGTCCTTGGGGAATGTTGCCGGGGCGATCTTTCCCGATATCATCCATTTCTTGCACCATACGACGGAGTATCATCTGACACATCTTAAGCTCATATTCACGCATCCCGTCGACGATGCCAACCTCATTGTGCTCCTCGACGAATTACAGCCTCATCCCATGGAAATATTTATCTTCGATGGCTTGCTGGAAGGAAAACCAGCTATCATTAGGCACATATCTCGTTGTCTCCCTGGCCTTACCTCGCTGTTTCTCTATCGGCGAGAAAGCCAGCGTCAACAAAAGACTCAAGTTACATGCTCCTGGCCTCTTCCACCATTCGAATATGCGCCGTACTTTTCCTTGTTCTCAAAGTTGCGTTATTTCGAGTGGAATTGCGCCCTTAATTTTGGCGTCACGAGCTGGTCAATACTGGTCTTTGAAGGGAATGACAATTGCGGTCCCTGTGGCGCCCCGTATAAGATCTGGAAGAGCAAAGACGATGATCCAGATGACGATGATAGCAAGCATATGTTGGCGTCGGTTTTCGCTGCGTATATCCCTTCTTTGGAGACCGTGACTGTGGGAAGCGGCAGAATTTCTCCTTTAGCTTCGTGGAGTATTGCTCGCAGCGGTGAAGGTGTGACCATAGAAGCGATCCCGATGTCAAGGCTTTATAGCTCTGTTCAGGGAATATGGAACCCTACTGAGTCGGGAGCTGGCATCGAAACCTGGTAGTGTCTCTCTCCGTACGTGTGCGTTTGTCATAATATAGAGACCGTATGGGAACAGCTAGACGATGTTTAGATACGAGCGTAACTTCGTTAGTCATACTACCATTTTTTGATTCATGGTTCCGCACCTAGCTGACTGTCGCGCTCCTGATCGCCTCAATCACGACTCACCAACAGCGCTACCTTCCCGAGATCTTCCAGCTCTTATTACACAAAGCTCTCGGCATGCCTGAGATTCGCAGCCTTTGCCTTTCATATGGTGGTTAGTATGTTTGCCTGAGACAACTATATGAACAAGAAACACGGAGTCAGGTCAAGCCTTAGCGCTTAGCTGCTGTGATGAATGTGACAGTGCACTGTGGTTGTTGATGGCCCTCTGAGGAGATTTTAGTCGTAGCCATTTATCAAATACACGATTATCCGGACCACGATGCGAGATTGATGCCTTACACCATCAAACATGATCAAAGCGAGGAACGGGTAAAGGCGGTGCAAATCATCGGAGGACCTTCTCAGGAATAAAAACAAGCATCTCCTTGTACAGTTCTGAAGAGCTGAAAATAGTAGCTGCCTTGTTCTTTCACCCAATATGACCTGTTAACCAATCGGTAACCATGGGCTACCAACGAAGAACTTTAAAGTGATCAGATAATACTTTCTCCAATGTTGCTTGCATTCATCAGAGGACATTGGACTTGTATTGGACTTGTATTGGACAATGTGAATTGGTATAATAATAAGGATTCGAATTTCCAACAAATTTCAGTTCGGGACAACGCGAATCGGGAGCCCGGTCCGAGATCTTCATTGCTTGTCAACGTTGCACGTTCCAAACAATCTCTTCCTTCTGACTTCCATCATCCCAAACACTCTCACTACTGTCTCTGCTATTTCTTTGGTATCCCAAGCACTTCAGCGGGGTCTGAAAAGAGATCCTGCGGCAGCGAGGATACAGTTCTACACTCAAAAGGTGCGCAATTTTGCATCCTTTTGGAAACTATATTTAAAATTTCATTCAGCATCTCAAGATGCCCCTCTCAGAGAACAAGGGCGGATATGCAATACCTTTGATATGCCTAGTCCGTTAATGTTGCTGCACTGCGCCCAGCGACAAATTTTGTCGATACAAAACAAGGCCTCTAAGCGGTTCCTAGATGCTACATCAAGCGCGTCGGTAGTCGTATCGGATAGGAAAGCTAATACCTCGTCGGTATCATTAAAAATTATTTCTCTTCACCTCCCTCATTTCTCTTCTCCACAGATTCGACGGTATCCCAGTGCGGAACTGACCAGCACTACTATTCGGGCAATTAGAGGCTGCTGCACACAGCATTCCAAGATAATCCATACCGACCGTTATACCCAAAAAGGCGTGTCTTGTGGTGTTCCGCCACCCTGTTCATTGTAGGCATATTTATACGAGGCCAATTTTCCTGACCACTCACCCTTTCAACTTTTAGCCTTCGTCCTGGAGACGTTCGTCTACATACCCTTCTTTCGAACATCATCGTCACTCCTTACCTTTCACTTCCACCCTCTAAGGTGAGAAATCTTTATATCATCGATGTACCCAACTGACAGCATATACAGCCATGTCCAGCACTGCGAACGATACCGAGGTCACAAACGGTTCGCTACAGCCGGAAGCACAGGAGGCACCGATCAATCGACTTCCCTTAGAGCTTTTACAGTCAATATTCAAATTTGCCACCTTCAGCCCAGTCGACCCCACCACACCTTGGCGCCTCGTGGACGTCTGCAAGTTCTGGCGAACGATCGTCACCTCGTTCCCTTTGTTGTGGACCAACATAGCCATTGACAATAGCTCGGCCGATCCCAACGGCTTCGTCGAGATGGGAGCCCGCTCTGCATTCCCCGTGCTTACGTCCTATCTTCGCTTTTCCTCTCCTCTTCCTGTAAACATATCCATTTTACTTCGTGGAATGCCTGGACATATTCCCTTCACCAGAGCTCATGCTGGTGTCCTGTCACACATTTTCAGGCGTGTTGCACACCGTATCAGATCCATGTCCATCACTGTTGACTCTTGGGAGTTTTACGGCCTCTTGACGGAAAGTCTGACTTACGTGCAGATGCCCATCTTGATTTATTGGACAGCCCAATATATCAATGGTCCACTCGTGATCTTTAACGAGGGTTTCCGCGCGAAGGACCCAGATTATCGTTTCAAGTCGACGGTTCTCACGTTAAACAATGCCCGGCGACGCGAGCTTCTTTCGCACGGTATGGCACTGTATCCCAATCTTAGGTATCTTTATCTCGCGAGTACTCCCATGTCATGGGACAGGTTTTGTCCCTCCAACCTCATCGAGCTGCATCTTTACGATCTCCCGCCACAAAGCCGTCCCGACGCTATTCAGCTGAGACAAATCCTCGAGTTAAGCCGTGGTACGCTTCAGGTTTTGGAGCTGTCGGGGGTCATATTCCAAGATACTGCTTTGGAAGATTCACTCATCATGTCGCGCGTCCACACCCTTAAACTTGGCTTCTCCCTTGCCGAGGAGCTAGGCGGCCTCTTCCCCAAACTTCAGCTTCCGGCGCTTATATCGCTTGAAGTGAACAACCTGGATCGTGAATCGACGTGGTTTGGATGTTCTCCCGAGGATATGCAGTTGGCGGTAGCTCCGGCGTTTAAGGCACTGGCTATGTTTTTGCCCCTCCATCAGTTGAAACAGCTCCGCCTTGACTGCATCACCTTCCATATACCGTCGAACATCCTTCCTACCCCGGGATCAGGAGAGGACCCTGTCTCATTGACCTTCTTCAAGCAGCTCACATCTCTTACCTGCCTTTCGCTGTACAGCCCTGACGTGATTACCTTTGGGTGTATGAACTACTCTCCCGACATCCTTCCGGCGCTGAAGGCTTTAAAGATCTCGACACCAGGAGCGAACTATTATGACCATATTCTGTCGTTCTGGCACGAGCGGGCACGCATGCCTGCCTGTAGGATGTTGGAGCATTTTGAACTGACGCTCCCAATGGGCGCGAAGGGGAAGGCCGAGGCGTTGGTGCGAAGGAACGAGGTATTTGCGAAAAGGATTTTGCTTGACTATCAACCGGATATGCATCCTCCGGGTTGGATGCTCCAGGATGTTGAGATGGAGGAAGATAATGTAGACGAAATGGACGATGAGGAGAGTGATGGATTGGAGGATGGTACTGGTGAAATGGACGAGGATTAGTCCCATGGAGTATGATACCCTTTCTTCCGTCGTAAGTCTCTCAGACGTAATATTTCTCTAAATTGTAGTCTTTACAATCAAGCAGTGACGAAAAGTGAAGCAAGTTCCATGATTAGGAGACCAGGATAAAGTCTGGGTATCACATCTTTACCTTTCCTCGTGGGCGAGGAATTAGACTAATGGTGACATTGAGACTTCCATGACTGGACTGGTGCCACAGGTGTTATGCCAGCGTCACCGGATGCTTGGTCTTGCAGTCGGCGGCTGCTATCTATAGGTGCCACTGTTATGTTCTGTTGCCTTTGTGGAGTCTGCCGGGTTGTACTTTGTTTTGACAAACTCCGACCCTAAGCCGCCACTATAAAGCATTGCTACTACCCACTGTCGGCGTTGCAGCACCACAATTTTCCAAGGTCAGATAGGTATGCTATTTTATGTCTATGTACGGACCAGTGTTGACCAGACACCCGACAGCCATGGCAAAGCTGAAGGTTGCGAGCCGATTCTTGCGCAGGAGAACTCAAAAAGCCTCTCCCTCACCATCTCCCATTTACCGCGTTCCACCTGAACTTCTCATCGAGATATTCCTTCATGCCACCTTTACGCCGGAGAGGAAGGACGCGTTGCTTGTCGGACCCAGTAGCCTCCCCTTGGTCATTTCTCAAGTGTGTGGTACCTGGCACGACGTCGCTGTCGAGTGTCCTTCCTTGTGGACTCGCATTGCCATACAACGATGCACAGTGTTCCCCGTGGAGCGTGAGCTCCGTATTGGCGACCCTATCAACGACGTGAGAGACCACTTTCCTCTGACCCAGCTCTTTCTTGAGCGGTCTGGCGAGTATCCTATCGATGTCGAAATAGCTGTCCAACAACCACCGTTGCCTCAGAATTGGTGGGCTTGCAACCATGCATGCATGCTTCCAGACCTTCTCTTTCCTCACGTCGGACGCCTTAGAAGTTTGATGATAAACCATCATTCCTGGGAGTGCCATCGTACCCTTTGGGAGCGTATCTTTGTCGCCTCGATGCCCATTCTCGAAGACCTACAGTTCTACCACTTCTCCCCTGTGTTTTCGACTGTCTTGGCTCTACCTGACGCACAGCTATGCCCGTCTCTGAAACATATGATCATTAGCATTCCATGTCGGTGGCAAGGATTTCGGCATTCAAACCTGACGTCGCTCAGCTTCGCAATGCTTCCTTTGCGTTACTGCCCGACGGTTCAAGAGCTAGTAGAGATCCTACGATTCAGCAAGGACACCCTCGACAAGGTCGAGATCCTTGGCGCGTTTGCAGAGAGAGGGTCCGAGGGCTCTACCTCTCCCGATGACCGACTGATGCTACCGAACGTTCGTATGCTTCGCCTCGGGTTCTACGATGCTCGCGACGCCCAGAAGTTGCTCTCCCATGTCGCGTTTCCTGCACTCCAGGCCTTAGTTATGATTAACATGCATGGGGACAACGCGTGGGGTATTATGCGCGATGCGTACGCCCGCCTCATGAGCGAACTCTTTAACACTATGATACACCTCCTACCCTTGGGCCAGATAACATTTCTTGTCCTACGATATGTGGAATTTCGCGAGGAACGGTTCCCGGCATGGGCCAGTGTTGAACACGGATATGTCGAAGAGGAAGACTTGCCCGTGCCGCTGAAATTGATGGCGTCCTTGACATCTCTCAGACACCTTTTTCTGATCTCCCCTGACAACGCAACCTTGACGTCCATGAATTATCCTATTCCCTTCATCTGTCAATCCGAAACAGAAGACTCTGTATCCCGGCTGCCTCTGGTCCTCCCAAATCTCTCCGTGCTTCGGATCACTGCCCTTTCGCCGGAAAAGTACAGTCATGTTCTTGATTGGATTGTACAAAGGCACTCCATTTTACGTGCGACTCTGGCTGAACATTATCATGATGGTCCTTTCCTTCGAACATTGCATTTGTGCTTACCAGAGGACGCGGAGGTGATGGTAAATACCCTGGGATATCCTACATTAGCATGCGAAGAGACAGTTTCATATCGTCCTGGTACTCAGCGCATGATAGACTCTGTCGTGCACGATAATCTTTAGAAACCTTGATAGTGTTAGAACTTAGATGTTGATATATACTTTATGAACGACTCGGAATTAGATTTAGTATGATCATCTCTCGGGCCGAAGTCCGGTGGCTGTGATGCTCAACCTCTCAACCTCCATCAGAGAGTCCAGCCGTTGTCTCGCTGTCGAGGCGGCGGAACTACGCTTGTTGCCTCTTCTACGCCTACCACCATTATGCAGGTTACTCAATATCTGTTAGAAGATGAGGCTTCGCTGCGGCGCCAGACCTATCATTCTGTATCATGGCCACCGACCACTGTATTCGACAAGGCTATATACAACGGCAGCATGTCATACAAGATTTTTAATCACTTCGACGAAGATGGACCCATCGACGTCTCTCAAGACAGTGATTTCAAGGTAGCACGTCTCGAGGCGTTTGTCAGGACTATGATAGGTTTCTACTCAGTGAGTACTCTTGCCTCTGCATCGGGAAGGAATCAAGTTAGATAAGTTAAATTTTGTAGGGCGATTTGGATCTTACGGGTCGACGGCTCTCCGTAAGCGCAGTCTTTATCTTCGAAGGTTGTGTTCATATTATTTGAAGAGGTTTGAATTCTATTCAGCGCGCTGGTCTCTCTTTCTTGCCGATGTGGAAGCTCTTGCCCCATTTGTACTGAAATTTGAACGTGGATGGGCATTTGAGGGTAAACTTGCACTCCTGGCAGGCCAAGGTCGCTCGTCTGTGTACTATGAGATGCAGAACGAGGAAATGTGGGAAACCTTTCGAGAACGATGGCTTGTACCTAGCTCATATGTTTACGAGGACGTGAAGGATTGGACGGGTCAGTGGAACTTTTGATTATGTCCACTTCCGAAATCTTATCCTGTCATCAGATAGTGTTGTCAAGCAGATAACAGAGTCCAAGGGCGAGCCGAAGATCCAGAAGTTATTTCTTCTTGATCTCCCTGATGAGCTGCTGGATCTTGTGTTTCAGCAGGGGGGAAGTAATGTTGTGCGTCTTTTGTCAAGGACGTGCCGACATATGAGGGCTTTGGGAGCGCCGTACATCTACCGAGTGAGTCAGCATCGGGTGCTACCCCAGTGGAATATAGCACTAAGGCATCGCCCTTAGTTCCGCTCCATGCGTTTGTGCATGCCTTCGACCAACGAGATGACATTGATAGGCGGATCTCCCGTGGAACTGCAAAATCGCATGTTCAAATGTTATCAGCAGTCTCTGAACAACATGCACAAGGACATCGCATTCCTCATCGCGCGTCCTGATATCACAAAACAGATCGAGATTCTAAACTTTCACAACTCCTGGGCCGGCAGTGGCAGGTTACCAGTAAACTTTAACATGCGCGACGATTTATCCTCCGTCATCGCCAGCTTATCGGTCGCCTTTCCTCATGGCGAAAGTATTACCGAAATCACCGCGTATGGCTTCGTCGTCAGCCGGCACTTCCTTCGAATCATGTCAACTCTTCCCAAGTTACGAAAGTTGTACATAGATCGATGCACATTTGGTGTAGCCAGTCTAGTGGAGGCTAAAATGTTGGCTGCTACCCAGTTTTTCAACCTCGACAGCGTACGCCATCTTCGGCTGGCGATCTCCCCTCTCAGTGGACATCCAGGGACGAAATGGACTAGGACCTGGTACATCCTCGCATTTTGCACCAATATCACGTCTCTTTACATATTTTCTCATTCGCACCAGCTCGATCTCACCGCCTTCAGCCTATTGGCTGAAGAATACCACTTCTTTCACATATCACGCTTGTGCATGGACGGCGTCTCGACTCCATCGGTCGGCCTTCTTCGCAATTGGCTTTTAACCTTGAGTGGCAGTCCCAATATCACTCATTTCAAAGTTCGATTTGCCGCTGGCGTAACAGACGCAGAAGTGCTGTCTCTATTAGATGCGCTAGCATCACAACCTCTAAAGAACCTGGTCCTTGACGGTTTACTGGAGGGTAGCGCGGATGTCTTCAGTGACATCTCACAACGTTTTCCCCAGCTGACTCATTTACTCCTTTTCCAACTGCTAAGTCCGCTCGGGGTCCCTGCCGCTTGGCCCGAATCACCGACCGCGTACGCTTCCCAACTAGCCTCCCTGGCCCATCTTCGCTACTTTGGGTGGAACCTTGGAGAGGGGCTTTGGTTGCCGCCAATACCGTTGGCTGTTACCGTTGCAGAGGAGGCCGACGCAGACGAGAGCGCTGATAAGGAGGATGTAGATGACGATGAGACTCCAAGTGACCCAGACGAAATGGCCGCAATGTTTGCCAAGCGCTGCGCAACTCTTGAGGTGTTCGTGCTTCATGACATATCTTCGGGGTGGGATATTTCTCGTGGAAGTGATGGTCGAGCGACGTTGAAGAAAATGAGCGACTTTAGACGCTGGGAGTCTATGCCGTGGAATCCGGAGTCGACGTGAGGGCAGCAGTTAGGTTCTTCTTAAATAGCATAGGCAAACCAATGCAGCCCAAGTATGCAAGACTTGATGCTTGAAGCTTGAAGGGCGAGATGTCGTGCAATTAAACAGCTGGATCGGTAGCACTAAGGTTTTAGTCGTTTACGCTTACGCTTCATAATTGAGTGATCATCGAGTGGCATAATATTAACCCCAGGTCTACCTGGTGCCATCAGAACTGGAATCCTTGAAGATCTGTTTTCAAAATCGTCTTCCCTGTCCTACGCTATCCTATGCTTCGACCGCCAGGGTCATCCATACGAAGCGGTTTTAATTTGTCAAGAACAAAGGCCGGCAGAATATGCGGCAGAAGTCACATTGTCCCGCATGACACTCTTACCATTTCCGTGTAATGCCACAAAGGAATAGAGCAAATCATGTCTTTATAAATTTGACCAAGACAATTAAACAAAGACAGGACTGAATGGTAAAGACCACATTGTACTGGTAGATATAAATGTAAAGTTCGCAAGTAATGGTGAAGAGCCTAACCACATCTTACGTCCAAGTTCTGTTACCAAGATAATGCCGCGTCGCACATCGCCCATCCTCCCACCCATCGCCACTCTGGCCGAAAGCGACTTCAGCGACTCTGAGACAGAGAGCTGCTCCAGCATCCCCAGCAGCCCGCTCTCCTCCGACTTCATGTCGGGTTTCCTTAACAGAAAAGACCGCTTCAATGATCGCGATTATGACCAGCTTGAGCATCACAACGACGTCCAGCACAGTGGCAGGTACAACAGTCGCGACAATGGTCGAGACTTGAAGCACGATATCAGGTTTGATGCCCGCGAAATTGATCGTTTTAGTGGCCCTGGTGCCACTCCCATTGCCCGAGTCGTTGCGCTCCCTGAACGCAAGATCGACTGTCGCGATACAGCACCGATCCAACGCGATGTCACAGACAGCACCATAGGAGGTACCAGAAACAGCAACCGGAACCTCAATTCCATCGGCGAAAGCTATAGGTTCATCAGTCATGGTGTCAAGACACCCGGCCGCGACATCAGTGGCAACCGTGAAGGTATGACCATTAAAGAATATAGGCTCCGGCACTACGACGTTAAAGTCGCCTCATCGGATGACACCACACACTGTTACGCTCCAGGCATGCAAACAGAACCCGCGACCAACATCCCCCAAGACCAATCCCGTCGCAGAGCACGAGCGCGGTCGTTCACCTATGAGCCGATTATCTTCCGATGCGTCAAACCTGGCTGCGACGAGCACTTCAAAACTCTTGACGAAGTAGTAGCGCATATGCCTGTACACAGAGGAGAGTTTGGGGCGAAGGACAGTGTGCGGTGCGCTTGGCCTGACTGCGACTGGACTAGTAACATGGTGGGTAATGCGAAGAGGCACTTCCTGGTCATCAAGCATAAGGAGAAAGGATATGTTTGCGATGAATGCTCCGAGATGTATACAAGGAAGGACGCGTTGAAGAGGCATCGGATAAGGAAGCATGTTAATCAGACGGACGAGGAAGCGGCGTTAGACGGGATGATGATGCTGCTCAGGGATTCGGAGGACGCATATTGAGATGGACGTGCCAGAGATGTTATCGCAAAATGTATCTGTGGACTGAAAAGAAGTGCAACAAACCATTAGCTGTATTTATCGCTAAAGATTTATTTGAACCTTACCTAGATGACGAATCGTCTCACTCCAAGCGCCCGGCCAGTAATAGATTGTAAGGGGGAAATACTTTACGATTTAAGTATATGACGTCCCGGAAGTTTAGAAACTCTAAAGCTTGGTGACCTCATTGTATATTCTTCAGGCACTGTCGTAGGTGAGACTCCATCTATATCCTATACATGTAGCATGAGAAGTGGCCTTGTAGGTACACCAAATAATAACTTACTGACTATGACTGTTTTCGTGACGCAGACACGATAGCCAGTCATCAGCTACTTTCATTGAGTAAAAATGCCGAACAATTCATTGGAATGGATCATTTTTCAATTCATCCTTGCATATTCGGGACAGTAGTCTTGGGCGCTTAGGATGCATTCAATCCTTCTATGGGCTCACACGGTCAGCTTCGATCCATCATCAGATAGGCGCGCGACTTGCCTTCTCCCTAGACGGTCATCACTCCATAATCTAAGATGAGCGACCACCATATAATCCCATCCTCTTCATCTCGTGGTCGTGGTATAGGTTTTGCTCCCATCGCAGCTAAGCGCTCGGCTCCGAAACGGGATATCACCGACGGTTTGTCCGCAGGTCCCGTCTCAACACTAACCGTACCTGCTGCGGACGAAGAGATTGTTGCGATCAAGGATGTGCGATGCATCGGGTCATATAATTGGACGGATAATCCATCGCCGACGATCTTGGTGCCAGGTAACATCGCGTCATTCCCACGCGCTGAGCACTAACTGGCCGTTCTCCTAGGCTCGCCGCGGATCTGGAGGAACAAACAAACTCCATTTACCGTCCCCGAGGATTCTGGATACCAATTCTGCGACCAGAACGGTTATCGGCTCCCAACCACTCCACTGTTGCCCATCCTCGTTGCTGTTGACAGCGTAGCATCTGGGTCCGACATCTCTTCGACGACAATTGACTGGCCCTCCGTCGATTTCATCATCGACAGAAACGGGCTCCGCAAGCTCATGGGGTGGGTCGGCGAAAGGAAGCAAAGTTTTAGGATCGACCTACAGCTTGCCGGGGAGAAGACGGTATTGTGTAATCGGTGGGAGGCGAAAACAAAGATGAAGACATTCGGTAGTTATGGTTATTCGTTTGAGGAAGCGATCACGTGTGCTGCTCCTGGCTGCGAGACGGGTGTAGGCGGGCATCATAGGATCGTCACATATGTGTGTGCGCAGCTATACAGTGGACTCTGATGTTAAACGGTTTATCATAGGACTTCAATGGTCTCAAGATGGTGGTCCGCTTCGAAGTCGACGCATGCTACGTCCCAGAAGACCCTCCTCTTGCATCTGTTGACGAGTTAGCGACCGAGGTCGCGTCAAAAGCCACCCTGTCCGAACGCCCGACATCCACACATGTCGTCGACGAGACGATTTCGCTGACCGTGATTGCCGCTGGCAAATCCGTAGCCAATGAATCCACTGTTGAGCTAACGACAAGGAAGACCGGTAATGCAATGCAGTGGAAGGAGAAGTACCTGCAGTTGTACTTTTCACAGACTCCAGAGCTGTTCATTGGTACACAAAGGAATGGTTGTTTCACCGACGTTCAGCGAAAGACGATTCAGAGCCTATCCTACGTTGGGGACAATATTCAGAAGAGGCTGAGGATGTTGGGGAAGGCATTATATGCTATCCAGACTCTAGTGGGCAAGTCCGGGTCGACAGGACGGTTGAGCCTAGTTGGCAAGGATAAAGAGCTCCTGGTTTATGAGAGGGCTACAAGTGACAGTTGCTTGCCGAATGACTATTTGAAGAGATTTAGTGCGTGGGGGATAGATAGCATGGCTGGATCTTGGAATGTATCCGTCATACGGAGAGCACTTTGGTAATGAAAACCAGAAGTCGGTTAAACGGTTCGCCGAAATGGATATAGTGAGTAGCAATGCTCGCAATAAGATGCCGGACATAATTTACACGCCCATGCCAGATGAGAACATAAGAGGAGGTGTATGGGAGCGTGAAGAAGTAGCTGTACTCAAGAGCAGTGGCGGAAGCGGCGCCAGTAACTTCTCCTACGAGGAATCCTTCGAGATGCACGGAAATCACTCTATAATAGCGCTTCAATTCAGTTGCTGTATGGTGATAATGTCGAACAATCACCGAACATAATTAAAAAAGGAAGATCAAGTTGAGCATCCGTCCTTGAATATAGTAGCAGCGTGGTACATAGTGAGAACAACATCCTGACTGGTGTACCTGAACTGGTGTTGAGATTAGCTCAAAGGCCAAGGTTCGCCATGTTAACCTTTCATAGTCTTTTCTCCGACACAACTACAACCACACTGCCGGCCACAGCATGTTTCTTGGTGCCAAAGAAAAGGTCAAGACCCTTGCCCTCGACAGACATGGATTGCAGGCAATCCTCGTGGGCATGACGAACTCTTCGACCCGGAATCTGAAGGAGTCTCGGGCCATCCATTATCCTGGGGTCGACACCAAACTTCCAGGGGAACCTCATACGGTGATCACGAGTGGCAAAGTCTTGTACCATAAAACCACCCATGACACCGCGCCGGTGTGTACTAGGGAACGAGGACGACAAACGAAGGTCCGGCCGCTCCACCTGGCTCCCACGACGTGTCAACCCGAAGTCTTATCTCGACTTCACTTGATGCTGATGTCGACAAGCGAACTAAAGACAAGAGTAGTGCCGAGACGAAAGCCGAGAGACGAAATAATATCAAATCTACGCTGCGATGTCGAGGGACTGTTCACATTCCATGACGAGAAGGTCCATGTTCGGTACCTTAGACTGAAGCCAAGTTCAGGTCGATGAACGGCGCAACCCTCCGCTACAAAGAAGGGCATTCCTAGATAAGCAGAAAGCACCCGCTGCGTGTAATTTGACTGATTAAGGGGGAACAGCAGTGGGGCATATGCGGGAAGGCACTTCTTGACGACATCTGTAGAAGAGATTTCGGTGCCAGCAGTGTAACAAGACGTTCAGCGGGCCGGACGCTTTGAACGGCACGAGGTGGATCAACAATGCTCTAAATTGATGAATGGGAAGGAGAATGGACAACCGAAACCGTCTCGTCGAGTACATTTATCTATGCAGCATAATTGTTAAAGACTGATTGATTTCGATTTTATGCAACGCGTACCATTCAAAGTCTTGGATAGCTTCCAGCTTTATCAGGAACCTGAAACGGTCACAGAAGCACATTGCCTTGTTAGGCGATGCTGCTCTTCCACATGCGGGTGCCCTATTTCGCGCAATGTGGGTTGGATTTGATGTGTGGACCTGGACCTAGTCCATGCTTTGGTTCCGTTGCTCTGGAGCGCGTTCAGGCCCCTGGAACCTTTGGTCCCGTACAGATAGCACATAAACGAAGATGTTTTTTATTTGAAAGGCTATCACAGAAATAAAAGTTAGGTTTTCATTCGCGAAGCGTCGTTGAGCCACGTACCCTGTGCTGATCTCTGCGTTCATCGTCATCGTGCAAAGCTGGTCTTGCAGCACAGGAATCATCGTACATGCTATGACTTTACTGGAATGTCGACCAAGACATTAGCCGAGACGACAGGTCGTAGGCATCAAGATTCTTGGTTGCGGCACCGCGACTCATCAGTATATGCATAATGCGGCACCCGCTGATATTTAACCTGTTTTCTGAAATTTGATGGAATGGAATACAAGGAGGGTCAATGAGAGATGGAAGCTAGACGCCAATTACTAGTAAGTAAGTACTAGCAGAAGTTGCAGAAGTGACAACTTATTATGTTTGTGCATGTTATTGTTTGGATGCGCCAATAGGGACCCACAACTTGCCTGGTTAGGTCATCACCTTCACTACTTACTGCAACATAAGCTTCCTTCTCTCATGGCCTTAAGTCGGAACGACCCAACTTGTGGCACTTTAGAAGGCACCAATGTGCATTAACCCCGGTCCCTTAATTTTCTTAATGCCAGCGGATATAATGCTACGGAAAGCCGTCATCATCCGAATCGTAGGATCCAACGGGCTGCGTTTGTAGCGCCCGGTATGCGGACATATTTTTAGAGGGCGATAAGTATACTTTGACGGTACATTGGAACACGAGGAACAGCTGCCAAGAATCCCAGGAGATACCCGGAACCTTTGATGCTGTTTTTCGACGCTGATTTGTTGTCAAGCATATGGCCATGTATGTTTTCTTGCTGAATCTTCTTTAGTTTCTGATGGGCTGTCCATTTAGCTTATAAAGACAGTGTATCAATCTGAACGCGGGAGAAAATGACTCATGTTCTCATTCTGAAACCCAAATACGAGTCGTTTGAACCTTATCTTTGGCACTGATGTTCCCTGTCGAGATTGTCATGATGGAGAGTCATAGCTCAAAATTGTTGCGCAATGTGGTTTATTCCCGCAAACGCATGGTCGCCTCGACTTCTTGTTTACACGTGATTCTTGACGGGCAAGAGCTGCTATATTCCCGCCGCACCCTTCCATCGATGCTTTGGCTTTTCTCTTGCGGCATTTATTATGTTCTACAACTTTCTGCCAAGAAAATCGCCGAAAAACTGCGGCCCTCGCATCTCTTCCGGTCGACATCCGTCCGATGTGAACATCTAAAGCTTATGGTATACGAACATGTGCTATCCTTATCAACACTAATTCCGATGCCGCACCCAAGCTAAAAATACGAAATATAAGATATCATCTTCCTGCGCGGAAACTCTTTCGAACCTTGTGATTATGGACGACCATCCAGTGCGAAGCCCCCACTATTCGCTCGCTAAACTTAATCGTTCAAGTTCGTGCGCGCCATCCACCGTTCCTGACGTTGAAAAAGATGCAGAAGAGAGATATCAGCAAGAGACTATGACAGGTGAGCTCTATGAGAATAGTTTCCCCGCCGTGTATACTGAGAATGATAATGAAGCTGAATCGATATCTGTAAGTTTCTCTTTGCAGTGCTCGTATATATCGGCTTTACTAATGGTACGGGCCATCACCGGTGCGCAGTTCGATGATCCCAACTTGGACCGGGACCATATGTTGGCGTTTGACGATGAAAGCCCATACCCCGAGGTGCGATCAGCCGTCGCCAATACCGACGATCCCGATATGCCTGTGACGACCCTCCGAGCATGGATCATTGGTCTGGTGTGGGCTATCCTCATACCAGGAATCAACCAATTCTTTTTCTTCCGCTATCCAAATATCGACGTCACGGGGATTATTGCACAACTTTTGTCGTTCCCTATAGGTCAAGCTGCAGCTGCGTACGTTCCTCGGCGGAAGGTATTTGGAATATCGTTGAACCCTTGTGAGCTTGAAATACCTCAAACATACGCAGTTACCTGACTCCATTTCAATTAGCACCATTTACGGTTAAGGAACATGTTTTAATAACGGTATGTCGATCGTTGATTGCTCGGTGGCTGAGCATATCTAACGGATTTACGCTTCCTATCACAGATCATGGCTTCGGTTGGTGCTGGATCAGCATATGCTACCGACATCATCGCCGTTCAAAGAGTGTATTATAACCAACAGTACAATTTCAGCTGTACGTTCTCCTCTCAGCTAACTGTTTCTCCTTTGAACATAATTTCTAGACCAATGGTTTATGGTCCTGTCAACGCAACTCATCGGATATGCTATTGGTGGAGTAGCGCGACGATTTTTGGTTGCTCCCCCTTCAATGATATGGCCTTCCAATCTCGTCAACTGTGCCTTGTTCAATACACTACACTCGCAGCAGTATGCCGGCATCGGGAACCGTGGAGGTATTAGTCGAGAGCGGTTCTTCGTCTATGCGTTCTTAGCGTCTTTTGTTTGGTGTGAGTATGTCTGTCACTCAAGGCATTCTAGTTGACGGACTCTCATCAGATTTCTTCCCTGGGTACCTCTGTGAGTACAGCGCGTTATACAACAGCTACTATGTGTTCCAAACTTTGTTACAGTCCAAGCGCTTTCCTACTTTTCTTGGATTACTTGGATCAAACCAGACGACGCAGGTAGGTCATTCATTGGGGTCCACTTCGTCTTTCTTCTGATCGTATTCCTTCAGTCTTGGCTCAGCTGTTTGGCTACGTTCATGGCTTGGTGAGCTACACAAACACTCGTCGTCCAACCAGAACTTCATATCAATCTACAGGGAATGTCTGTAGTAACATTTGATTGGGGTCAAATAGCGTAGGCGGTCTTCTTGCATCATAGAAGCCACCCGCTCATGAAGTATCGCGGCTGTAGATACATTGGGTCGCCCCTCGCTACACCTTGTGTGTTTAATCCACATAGCGTCAATCGTCCAGCGCTGACTACATGGACCAGGGTGGGCTGAAGCCAACATATTCACAGGTTTCGTATTCTTTTTCTGTGAGTCGAATGATAATATGTTTTTGTAACGAATCAACATTAACTCATTCTCCTTTGCAGGGATTCTAACGCCCATCCTCTACGTATGTAATTGTTCTATGGTCGTTCACCCGCACAGGGAGCTCACCAATGCCAAAGTTCACGGATACATGGCATGCCAAGTACATGCCGTAGGTCACCATCACTTGATCATTGTCGTGTACTCATTGCTTTCTGCGCAGGATATCGTCACGATCCTCTTACGATAATCAAATGCGAGAATATAATGTTACACGGATCCTCAGGCAAGATTCGACATTTAACGCCGATGCCTATCATGACTATAGTCCCCTTTTCATATCGTAAGATTATTCAAGTCTGATCAACTATTACGTCGTTGACGAATTTTCTATAGAACGACATTCGCAATTTCATACGGGTTCGCCGAGGTTTCTGCCTCAGGTGACGATGGACTGACTATGCATTTAGCCTGTCGTTTGCCGCAATAACTGCCACGATAATGCACGCGATCCTATTTTTCCGAAAACAAATGTGGATACAGTCCCGCCGTGCCTTGCACGAGCAGCCCGATATCCATGCCCGTTTGATGTCCAAGTATAAACAAGGTAAATTATGACCTTAGATGTTTCCAAGTTCAGCTTATTCGGAAGCGTCAATCTTCAGTACCGGACTGGTGGTACCTTGGTATATTCCTTACAATGTTCATCCTCGGTGTAATCAGCATCGAGGTATGGCCCACGTACGTCTGCTGCGCACTGCATTCTCTCGGTACCTCTAACCGACATTTACTTGACAGAGAGATGCCGGTTTGGGCATTTCTTCTAGCGCTTGTTATCGGTCCGTGTATTTCCCCGTCGGTCCTGGTAGCGACTCGTCAACTCCATCCCTTCTAGCTTTCACATATGTCATTCCTGTGGGCATGATACAGGCTATCACGAACCAACAAGTCGGACTGAAGTGAGCTGTCTGCTTCGATTAGGTGTTCCTAGTCTCACAGGCACCACTTAGTGTTATCACCGAGCTCGTCATCGGATATGCTCTTCCCGGCCGTCCCGTCGCCATGATGATGTTCAAGACTTGGGGTTACGTTGTATGGTGTTTCCAATCCCACATCGTCGCCATTGGCTGATCCGGGGCCTAGACCATGGCTCAAGCGCTAACATTTACCTCCGATTTTAAGCTTGGGCATTACATGAAAATCCCTCCACGGTCGATGTTTTGGGCCCAGGTTAATATTTCTTGCTATTCTTTTGACCGCATTCTGATGGAACGTAGGTCATAGCGACAACCGTCGCTGGTACTGTACAGTTGGGAGTCCAGTCCTGGATGTTCACGAACATAGAGTAAGGATTCTTCCCGTTTGTTCGTAACCTCACTGATCTCGGTGGTAGGGGAATGTGTTCCTCTGAACAAAAAGACGGTTTCATATGTCCGGGTACGGAGGTATTTGGGACCGCAAGTATCATTGTGAGTTGACATCTATCAAGTGCTCGCTGTCTAGATACTACTGGGCTAATATTTTTAGTGGGGTGTCATCGGCCCGGGGTTGCAGTTCTCCAAAGGACAAACATATTAGTATGGTTGATCACTGCCTCTTGATCGTTCTATACTAACAATTTCGTCATACAGTCGTAAGATTTTGATCAAAACGTTGCCAGTTCTTTCTGATCCTTCCTACTTCATAGCTCTGGTTTACTTCTTCCTAATCGGGGCCATCGCTCCCCTAGTCGTATATTTCTTGAGCAGGCGATACCCGAACAGCTGGTTACGATACGTCAAGTATGTTCTTTTGTCTAATCATTTCACAGTGTCGTTGACCCCAACTACAGCTTGTACGTCCTTATTATCACAACCACGTTCATCCACGATATCTGATGGCCGTAAAAGTCCCATTATCTTTAACGGTACTGGATATATACCACCCGCTACCGCTATCAATTACGTTCCTTGGGCGTGAGTGTTTCTAGCTCCTTCCCGTCTGATGGGAAACCCGATACCTTTTCGAAACAGCGCAGTGGGAATGTTGTTCCAATATTATATTCGAAGGCACGCACCTCTTCCTTCCGAGATATCTCCTTTCCTGCTAACGTTTTGTACCTCAGACGATACTTCTCCTGGTGGACGAAATACAATTGTGCGACCCCTTATCGCCCTTGGAGTCAGCAACTCATTCATTCAAATACAGATGTCTTATCTGCCGCTCTTGACGCCGGGACGACTGTTTCGATTCTCGTGATATTCTTTTGGTAGGAAACGATTCCTATACCAGACCTGAGAAATTACTGACATATAAATAAATAGCCTGCAATATCCTATGAACGGAACGGTGAGATTTCCGTTTAACCTTGGATCTTGTTCCTGAGCAATGCAGATCGGCTTGGATACGATACAATCGTGGTGGGGAAACACTGTCCCTTTCGAAGGTGCGGATTATGGGCCGGGCGGGACCGGCACACCAGTGAGGTCATTAGCACCGGGGGATACCTTCGGGTGAGGAGTTGACTATATAGCCGCCTTATACTAACCTCTTTTTCGTGGTAGGCCGAGCATCTGGTGAACCGAGTCCAGCGACGCGCGCTGTCTCTACCTGGGGCCGGCATTTAGGCCTAGCTTGATGTATAATGGGTTATGCAAGCTGTACATGTAAAATAGGTGTATCGTTGTTACATGTTTTTAACGTTTCGCAGGCCATATAGGACCTCCAATGTATAACGGGTTGCAGTTGTATTGCCGTTCCGACTCGTTACTCCGCCATGTTTTCTGTCCTGGCGTAGTCTCCGTTCAGCTCCTCCCTGGCAGACATCTTCTCCCAGCACTACATGGAGAAGGAGAAAGCATCACGTCGCGCTACCAACGTGACATTCACCCTGGTAAAATACCTTGGTGACCTACCGCTCCGAGAGGGCGAATCAATCTACAAGAGTCGTATTGACCCTCACCTGTCATTTGGCGCGGAGGTAGTGGTGGACGTATCAACATCACGTAGTCACATCCTTAAAGATGTACAAGTCGCATACTTGAGACGCCTACTATCAATCCAAAAGCGATCCATCCGAGCAGTTAAATTCCCTGGAACGGGGATTCTTCCCCTGGCTTATCGTCGGATTCTGTTCACATTGTCTATGCTGGGGCTGTGATGCTGTACCGTCCGGCGTGCGGGGACATGACCGTATCAGTGATGCTAGATATATGTTCGGTACCGTAGCATAGTGTAGTAAACACGTATGTAGTACGGACTCTGGTCCATTTCCTTCTAGGGGACATCAAAAAACCCCTCCGCCTGTTAAGAAACCCCGCTGGTCATCTTTTCCATGAGCCTTTCTCGTAATTGAAAAAGCTTCATCTGCTCTGCGCGCGCGTCGTGGAGTTGTGTGCGTGCGAGATCCAGATTCTATTGAACGATTGGTCAGTGCAATTGAAAGCTTTGAAGGAGATCTGTACCGGTGACATGCCCTTGAACGCCTTAATCTTGTTCCTTTTCGCTTTGATCAGCTCCTTACGCTGTTTGATACGGTCGGACTGGGCTATAAGGTCGGAAATCGTGACAGACGGCTCCGATATTGGCAGCGTAGAAAGTTCTTTGCGATATTCCTTTGCTTTTCGGAGGAGTGCCTCCCGTCTGCGGGTGTTATCCTCCATTGACTCGCCGGACTGAATGTCTGATTGAAAATGTTCCGTCCACCTGTAGTAAATTAAACAGTGCAGGGTCGATTTCTATTTGAAATAGAATGGGCTCACTTTCGTACCTGATGATGCTCATGCTTGGCTGCGGCCAGATGAGCGGTGAGCTGTCTCTCGATAAATGCCCAACGAATCAGAGTTCGCTTCAAGGAGAGCTGTTCCTCCGAAAGCTGGACGAGGGCACGCGAATAACTGGATATTGTGAGTATTTCACATGCGGGGCACGTCAAAAAAATTTACTTTGCAAAAGACATATCATCGAGGCCCAGAATTTCTGCTACCGAGGCCAGCGCCTCGAGTTTCTGCTCGAGTTCATCCGGCAGACCTGCAAAAGGGAAGGATATCAGTGCTTTGTCAGTGGCCTCCTAGGAGATCGTCACCGTGCACTTACACTGAATGACCTCCATGTCTATGAAAACGATTTACTTCCGCCGCTGTGAGAAGAAACAGAGCGAGAGACCGAAAAACGCCGACGGCAAAGTCACTCGACAAACGCGAAGAGTAACAATCACCACGAACGCGACACGTACACAAGTACAAACAAACACGGATGTCGTAAGCTTTGTTGATTTTCAATCTTCCGGTAACATTCGAATGCCTTCCATTCTTGTTCTCGAACCACCATCACGATGAAAGTCAACGTCAAATCCTGGCATGCCGTTGCTCAATGGCAATGGGACACCGGCAACGACCAAGACGACGACCCCGAGGGCGATGTATGCGGGATATGCAGGGTGCCCTACGAAGGCTGCTGCCCAGCTTGCAAGGTGCCGGGAGATGATTGTCCTCTTAGTACGTTCCTTTGCCTCTTTTTCGCTCTCTTTACTGAGGATTTCCTTGCTCCAGTATGGGGTGAATGCAGCCATGTTTTCCACATGCACTGCCTCCTGAAGTGGATCTCAACGTCTTCGTCGAAGCAGCAATGCCCTATGGACCGACGGACATGGGGTATGTCACCATTATTTTCTCTCGCGTCGCTTTTTGCTCATGCTATGCTGCAGTAACTGCTGAACGTAAAGTCGGCGGCACAAAAACATGAAGACCAGCCACAGGCCTTCGCATCCACGCACCCCCACCGTTGTATCCATATACACTGTATTCTATCGATCTTTTATCGCCCTCGCTTCATCTCCCCGACCATTCTCACCTACGCCTTTCGCGTTTGTACTTAGATACCCCCGCGGATTTTCAAGGGTTTTCAAAATCATTCCATCTCGGAGTTCTTGGTTTACCTTTGTAGTTTATTGGCCTACACTTATACGGTAATGATACAATGTACTTCTATCATCCATACCCTTCGCCGTGCAGACGGAAGCAAAACGAAATAGGACGCTGGGTCTCAGGTGGCTATGATCAGGGTCGTTTCTATTTCAACTGTTTCCGTTGATTTGTTTTCTAACTCTGGCAGGTATGACGGACTCCATCATTACGTCGCTTGTCGCGTATCCGAGCTCGGGCTAGAGAAGAGAGCAGTAGGCGCCGTTGTCGTCGTCTTCATGGATATGTACTGATCCAATCTCCCAGAATGTGTGCTACAAGGCCTCCAGGGCTAGCTTAGCTACGCTATGAAGGTTCCCTGTACAAGTGCACAATGTATGGGTCCGTGAACTACGTCACATATCAAGCTCTCTGACACGATCCATAGGCTTCTGTGATCACCACATGAGATCGTATATCATACAATAAGCAGGGTATGAGGTCTCGTGCCGAAAATTGTACTCACGCAAGTTAGATCAGGCTGCCTCAGTTTCATTACATGCTCAATTTTCGTCCCCAGGTAAATGACTACGTTTCCGACAGGAAAATCGGATTGTGATCACCGGTCGGGCTTTGACCACAATATGGCCCACATTCAGGCATCCATTGCCGTACTACATAATGCTGTTCCTGAGGAAATTTGAAACACGGCTCTCAAGGCCTCGACATGGCTTCGCTCTCCAATGTGGGGCATTCAGATGCCAAAATGGGGACCGGCAATGCGCCAAGGCCTACCTATCAACCTCGCCGGCACCGAGGTGCTCGAACTGTTCATATTAAAAAGTGCCCGAGCCAGCGCTCCTGCTCTCCACACCTTCGCTGGACTCCAGCGCCTGCCGTCTTCTGTAAATCACACCGCGTTTCTTCATGTGGCCTTATTTCCTACCATTCACAATTATCTCCCTTCCCCTCGTTCAGGCGAGATTTTAGTGGGACCTTCACAGCCCGATTGGCTTCACAACATTTTTCAAGACATCCAAGCAATGGATATCCAAGTTCGTAGGACTCACCATTGAACCTTTTATTTCAAGCCATCCGACGACTATCTGATTCCACCTAGCCACTGATCCCTACCTCCTCCACTCACAGCTGAAGTTTTAGCAGCCCACGCGAAGGCTACCAAATCAGTCAACGACTCATAAGTAGCAACGCAAGAAAGAGCCAGATGCCAACATGAGCCAATGATGATGGGCCTATTTCGGAGGCAAGTCCGCTTTATGTCGGAACTTCCGAAATAGTCGTGCACTTGGAAGGTCCGTAGAACAGAGCGCGTCCGCAGTGGCGCGTCATTCAGACAGCGGCCTCAGTTGATGTCGCGTGAGCCATTACTTTACACACGACCGCGCGAAAGGAAGGATCCAGACGTGTGGGCTATTAATTGTCTTGACGTTGACTTCACCTTGTCGCCGCAGGCGGGAAACTGAGATGAGGGAACCACTGACCAAGGATGATCCGGAATGAAGCCGGTCCCGAGGACAGTAGTACTAGAGCCAAGGATTGTGGTGCGGATTTTACGGCAAGCTAATAGCTAGACAAAAGGGAAATCCAGATATCCAGCAAGTACAGGAATGTTGAATCCGTAAAATGTAACGGAAGGAGCAGTCAGTTGTGCCGGTCAGAGGGACATGCCTTTTAGGTCACATGCCCCTGTCAGTGGGGTCAGCTGAGTCGAGGCTGGACTCAGACCCTTCTTCTTCCATTACCACCACCAGCTTGCTGACGACTCTTAGATTCTTACGACTAGATTTCCCTACTTTCTATATTTTGTCAAGAAATAGAGCCAACAAGCATCCATCCATACATCAAAAAGGCGGCACCGAACGGAATACCCCATATTTTGCGGCTGCGTGCGTGTTTCACGACTTTTTGCTGGTTTTTTTCCGGACTAAAGGCGTTGTTCCTGCAGCAGCGAAATAAAAAGAACTGAATATCTCTAGAGTACTGGATACCGGGCTGTGGTTGTTGCCGAGGACCTACCTGACTCCTTCCACGTTTTGTGCATTAGTATGTTTCTGCCCTTTTACATCATCTCATGCGCTGAAAAGGCGCATTTTCTCAGGATCCAGTCACAGGATCGACAATTGGAGAGAATATTTAGGTAGAGCGGTGGTACTGGTTCGAGATTTTCGTGCGTGGCATCATCACATTTTTTTCTGTTCTCCTATTGAAAACGGATCCAAATAGAAACTGGCGTACGATCAGCGTAAACAGGGCACCTACATGGGACCGACGACGAGGGAAGAAGAGGACAGGACCAATCGCTTCTTGGGTACCAACGGTTCCGATGCCGGTTCTGGGCCTGTGCGTGAGCGTGCAGCAAGCCAGCCGCCGCGTACATCAGGACAGCAGCATTTCTTCTCGTCGCCGTCGCAGCAACCCTTCGTTCCTTCGAGCATCAACGTAGCCAGTTCTCCTTGGTCCAACCAGCGACTATTGAGTCCGACTCGTCAGATGCCTACCCGGAGTTCGTCCTTCTCCAATACAAATCCGCAACAGAGCCAGTTCGGGACTACCATGAGGGAGAGAAGTTTTCCTTCGACTTTCGAGGATGACGAGTCGGAATTCGAGAGTTTTGACGAGCGGTATATCCCGACTTCGCTGTCGAGGGGGAGGACGTACGCGCAGGACATCTCTCGCAGTCGCTCTCAATCGCTTGCGGCAGGAAGACCTACTCCGATAGGCAGCCCGTATGTTGCCACTCCTAGCATGGCGAGCTGGAACGAGTCAATGTTATCCAACCCGGTCAACATACCTGGTCGATACGGCGACATCAAATTACCAGGCTCTAGCCGGTATGGTTCAATGGGTAGATCCCCTATCGACGTTAACGCTTCTTCTCCTTCTCGGCTTGTTAGATATGACATCTCAAATATGAGCCCGTTCGTCCGTGACGTGGGTCAGATTTTGTTGGATGACGGATCTGCATTCAGAGAGTTGTGGTCCGGAATGAATCCTCCGAGGGACGAGAATGGTGGCGGTGGCAGTGGGACGACCAGTCGAAGGCATAGCGTCAGCGTCGTGCAGCCAAGGCGAGGGGCGATTGTTGGGTTTAATGCACCAGGCGCAGAAGATGTCGACGACCATCCACCCTTCTCTCCGGCCAACAATTATGGCCACGGCGGACTCATGCTATCGGATGAAGATCTCGCAGGCGACCTTGGATTGCTTAATCTCAACGATAACCAGTCCCCATCCCAGCCGACCAGCCAACCATCTTCTCTTCCCATCTACGCGCCTCTGTCTCGCAGTCCGCCCTCCAATGACTTTGGGTATCCACCGATCAATTTGAGCAAGCGGTCGCCCAGTGATGCAAGCGAAGACCAATTGGAGTCACGTTATCGACAGCAGCAACAGCAGCAGACGCCTCAGCAGCAACCTTCGCGGGAGCTCCACACGGCTAGATTCATACCGGGGCAAGGGATCCAATACTACCCTCAGACGACCAACTTCTCTTCTCCCACGCGTGCACGGGCCCCTTCCTACTCAAACACTGCCACCTCACCGACCTCGAGTCGAGGGCCACCTCCCCAAGGTCAACCTATTCATCACAGGCTTCCTTCTTCGGAGCATGAGCTCGGGAAGGGTCTACCTCTCCACTCCGTGCCGTCTTCGTGGCCGCTATACATTGTCGAGTTCAAGGCTGGCCGAACAGATCTTTTCTACCTCACGGATCTATCGCAAGACATTCACGTGGGTGATTTGGTGATGGTCGAGGCCGACCGGGGAAAGGATTTGGGCAAGGTGGTTAACGATAGTATCACAGTAGAGGAGGTGGAGGCGTTCCAGAGAGATAGACAGGGCTGGGCCGAAGAAGATGGTCCTGTGAGTCCCGGAGGGAGCGGCAGCGGTGCTGGCGGTGGTCCGTCCAAGAAGGAGATCAACCCAAAAATGATATATGGGAAGGCGTCAACGCATGATGCTCAGTACGTTCGGTTCCCCTTGTCTACGAATGACGCCTGACAGTGATCACAGATTGTTAATGTCCAAGATGCAAGACGAGGCTAAGGCTCTGCAGCTGTGTCAGAGCAAGGTGCGCGCCAAGAAGCTGCCCATGGAGGTCGTCGACGCCGAATATCAGTGGGACCGACGCAAATTGACGTTCTACTTCATTGCGGAGAAGAGGATCGACTTTAGGGAGCTTGTCAGGGAGCTGTTCCGGTAAGCGATGGCTCGTCGTTTTCTGTTGGATTCACTGCTCATGACCTTGTTTCAGGTTGTACAAAACGAGGATATGGATGGCTTCCCTCCAAGGCGGTGCCGGAGGCAGCTACGAACAATAATCATGCCAAGCTATAAGAAGTATACCACCGTCACCATCAAAGTTTCTCGCACACTCAAAAGCCTTCTTCCTCCCCCTTTTCTCTTACGATATTCTTGATATATATATTTCTTCCGCATATCTGGATAGACCATGCATGCACTTTATTCTATTATTTCTTGTTTTGTATTTGTATATGTATAGTTCCTTTTCGTTCCCTCAGTCTCTCCTCTTTACTAACATGGACCTCGTTATTGTCTGCTTTGAGACTCACGTGTACAGTAGTCCTTCAAGTTCCCGCGTCTTGATTTTCTCACTTTTTTTACGTTTTGACTGGAGGGGGTTCGTTGCGATGATGAGTAAAGTAGGATAAAACTACATTGTATTAGTAGCTGTATAGCTGTTGGCCAATAAAGCGCGAATCAGTAAACCAACCAACTAGCCATCGCGGAAATGTTGCTTCTTACTTCTTTGATTTGATTTGATGTTTTAAGGAGCAACTGATGCTCGGCGTGTTCTCTTCGGCTCATGACGTTGATGTCACGAAAGTTTGGAAAGTTTCTGGACAACTAACAAAAAAACGCAAAAGTGACAAAATGCTGCGAGATACCCTCATCCGGATTTTACAAACCTCTTCAAATAAATCTCCGGCAAGCAACTCGCAGCCGATGACCTCTCAAATACTAGTAGATCTCTATCCCTCCCGATCAAGCTCAACCGGCCTTCTCTCCCAGATTTGACAGCCAAATCCTGGATATCACGTAAAGCCTTCCCCAATGTTGCCAACCTCCCTTGAACGCCGTCTGCAAAATATGCCAGGCTTTCTATTGTATTTCGCTGCACGTCTGTAAAGCGCCCATTGTTGTGCAAACCGACGATGAGCTCCGGCGTCTGGGAGAAGTATAGTTGTTGATACTTGTTCTTCAACTTCTGAGTCGAGCCACGGAGGCCCTTCCTTGTTGTCAGTTCAATGACGGATTCACTGGCTACGGGCTTTCCGGCGTGAATGACGGTCAGGAATGTGCTTGGGTCGACGGCGTGCGTCGATGTGGTGGATTTGGAAAAGGTAGCCGTTGAGGCACGCTGAGCGGACTGTCTGCTTGTGGAACTTGAAGGAACGTTTTGTGGGGCGTGGCATGCGTCAGTCTCGCAACGGACCACCACTTTGAGACCAGCAAGGTCCTACGACGAACGATTAGATGCCTACGAAAGGGTGATTGGAGTACTTGTACCCACATAAGTAACGATCCTATGATGTCCTGCTGAACTCCTCTCGCACCCAGGAGCAGCATGCGTCATTGTATCTTCAAAGTTGTACCCATACCCACCAAACACCTTCAGCCTCGATTTTGGCTCCCATCGATTACACAGCACTGTCTTCGTTCCCGCAAGCTGCAAGTCGATCCTGAAACTTTGTTTTGTTCCACCCACCCAGTCCAAGAGCTTGCGTAGCCCGTTTCGGTCGGTGATGAAATCGACCAAGGGCCAGTCAATCGGGATTACAGAGGTGCCAGATCTAGCTGCCATTTCGTCAACGGCAACGAAGATGGGCAGTAGTGGGGTAATGGGAAGGCGATAACCGTTTTGATCACAGAAATGATTTCCGGAATCAGGACGGATGGTAAACGGGGTGGGTTTGTTTCGCCAGATTCGGGGGGAGCCTGGGCAGGCTAGCGATGAGGGGACACCTAGTGGGTCGATGGCGGAACTTCTACTCACCGGGCACCAATATCGTAGGCGAAGGACTGTCCGCCCAATTGTATGACCCGATGCACTGGGGATCTCTGATGGCGACTTTTCCTGTCGACAGAGGCACCGTTAGGGTAGCAACAGGGTCTGCGCTTAGGCCATCAGTGATTTCTCGTTTCTTCTTCTTGTTGCGATTTCTATTAGTCGTGGTAGAACCGCGGCGGCCACCGCGACCACGGGCGCGGGAGGAGGACGAATGTGCGTGGGGGTTATCCATGGAGTTTAGAGCATCGATGGGTCGTTTCTATTCATCTGATAAAGGGAAGGCAATCCGTGAGAGTCCGTCGACGCATCGAGCACATCCTAAGCGCCCATCATTCCTTGTGCTGATTATGCAGTCACAGATGTTCACAGTCGCACATCGTTCGACATTTCTGCCGTTCAGAAATATGGCTGCGCATATAAGCACCGACAGTTGATGTATTCATCGTCTGTAGAACAAGGTAATCAACACGGGCAGAAGCAAGTCAAGTAGTGGCAGTACTTGCGTCGGAATGGTCAAAGAATGATGCCTATAATACCATTTATTTGCTTTGCACCATGGTAATTCATGCGCTGCATCACAGAAGAGAGGCAGGAACCGCGACCAAACTGCCTCTCTATATCGTCTATCATGGCCCCGATAGCTCGCGTACAGCGCCTGATTGAGATTTCACATTTATAAAAGATAGAGAAAACGTCGTCACTGTGCACATCTATCCCTCTGAGCCTTCGGGTTACGCTGGATGTCAAGATAGAGACACAGCGCTTGATTACTGAATAGTACTACATGGTTGCTTAAACTTGCCAGCACTAGTTTGACCTCCTCTCATTCCAGCAGCATGTCGAGTCCTGTCCTGTGACCAAGTGCTAGGCCTGCAAAGGACAAGGGGAAGAACCCGACACGAACTTTGCGCCCTCGGAACGACGGCCCGGATATCAATGCCGGAATTCGGCATGATGTCACTGTAATAAGCCAATAGAAACAACCATATCACTATTTATGGACCCAGCATCAACAAAACCAGAAAACACAAAAACTCAGAGCGTGCCAAGTCAGCGTCGAAAGGGCTGTTCTTTGGCTTCTTTACATGCACGCGAATCCTCTCCAGGGTAAGATTTTTGTGCGCCGACAATAAGCAATGAGCATTAAGGATTCTTACCCCATTTCTAGCTACAAATACATAGAACATCCGCTTCTGCATGGGTATGTTCATTTGAGATGATACTATAAATCTCATCGTTCCCTGTAGTGATCATACTTGGAAAGTCTTGCTGCAGCGACCTGAGACATTACTGGAAAACTACAGTAGCATGCCCATCATGCCCGTCTATCTCATGAGGCAAGTCTCGCGGAGATTCGGTCTGCTCTCTGACGGTCTTTTCAAAGTGGAGAAAAGAAATGCAGAGTCGGTGCTGTTTATTATTCGCGCAGAGGATGAAGATGACGAAGGGAAGATTGCCCAGAGCCTCCTTGATTCATTGGCCCCTCGACAGATACTGGGATGATGTACGCGCTTTGCGAGCTACTGTCCTCATGGGAGCCATCGATGGCATATTGTATCCAATTTTGTTCGACGTAAGAAAGAATGGATGAGCAATACGAGCTCAATGATGGACGTCTTTGACATGCCGCTCTCCATCATGTCGTTCATTGGGTTCAATCCTATACACCCAAACTATCTGAAGCAAGTAATGCTGATATTCAAGATGTTGGATTGACAGGATTGTTCAGCATCTCCGAGTCTCCCTCCGAACGTTTCGGAGTAGACCTTCTGTCAGTTTTCACGTGGCAGTGTCCTTTTCGTCGGTCCAGCGTGCAGCTGGGCTTTCACCACCACCACTGCCATGCCTCTTCGTCTCGCGGTCCGCCTGGATAACAGCGATGATGAACTCCAGCACATCCAAGCGAGTGTCCATTCTCTTTGCTGATTTCCCTGTATGTTCACCTTACTTTTCAGTGCTGCGACCCCTAGACGCAGCAGTGCGATTTCGCAACGATTTCAGCGGTGTGTCACTCTTTCTTCGTCGGCCACCTTTATCTGTGATTCATATTCTCTGTAGATCCATAACAGCTGCAAGGAACGATCTGGTGACTCTGGTTAAGATTAAATCCGGATGCTGCGAGCGAATCTTTCGAAGCTTCGCAATCACGTCCAGCAGAATTTGGATTACCTTGCCTATTAAACCTGCATATATGCGCCATATCAGCGCTTCCAAGGATGCAGTTCTGTCTAGGAAGAAGTTCACGATGATGCTTCTCCAATATAGCGTGTCTTGTGGGAAGGTAACACTAGTAGAAGCATCCATTCCTGATGAAGTGTAGAACCACGTTAATGGAGTCCATGGGAGTCCATCACTCCATGGACCCTCTTCCCCATCGCCGATGTACGCGCTTCGGCGGCATCCATCGTTCAAGGTCTGTTCATCATTTCGATCCAAATGCTAGTATGCACTCACGCGTGCTTTGATTGATCTTAGTTTCTTCTCAGCGTTCCGCAAACAAGGTGGAAGAACCACTCATGTCCAGTGCCAGCCAAGGACGAGCCTTATTCACCCAGTAACGGCGCCAGAAAGTCTCCGGTTTCCAGATAACCAAGATGTTACGAGACATTACTACCCGAGGGGGACGAAGGAAAAATATTCGTCGGTCAAACAAGGCACCGACCATCATATCCGACGGTAATCACCCTTGAATTGAGGTTTGCTGCGCCCAAGACTGTAGCAGATCCTTGTCTGGGAAGGCGGGTAGCGGCCAATTGGCCTCGTACATGCGCCTGAATTGAGACATACATTATCGTTTGGTAGTGCGCCATCCTTCTTAGCCAAACAACTGAGATTAATGGTTTTCATTGAGCAGATGATACTACAGCGTATCGGCTCAAGTTCCCGGCAATACAAGTTTCTTCACTCCCCACGGGCCGATTTTTCATGAAAAAAGCCCGAGATCACCTTAGATGGAGACAATGCGGACTGCACAAGTCGCGACCGCCGAGATTTTAGATTTCGAGTGTCAGCCGATACTAGGGTGCAACAGTCGCTAGGTTGTGCTTTTACAACCCTCATCACCATTTACCCTCTTGAAACAGCGCTCGTTCGTGTACGGCAAGAGGTAGTCAACCCTACACGTGTACATGTTCGCCTCGACCCGCTTACAGTTTGAACTTGAACTTGAATCACCGACCTCGCCGCACAACTCAGATGTAGACGCCGAGTCTCCTTCAATCTCACTTCCGAGACTAAGTATTGTGCCCTCAACCCTGGAATCGAGACTTACCTGTGGGTTTCTGTGTCTCAGTGATGCGTGCATTTCTGCATATTTTAATATTAGAGCGCACGCTTGCCCCGCCTTTCGCGTATGTTCCGTGGACTTGCAAGTTGCTAGTACTAATATATTTTAGAGCAGGTTTAATGACGTCACGCGTCATCAAAGTACGGGTCCTCGCGACGATGATGCTGACTCAATATTAATTTGATTTTGGCCATTCGCGGCCCGACTTTCCACCTCTTGGTACACTACCTACCTACCTGGATTTCGGGCAATACATCCTTCCGTTGTTTTCTTTCACGTGTCTTTCACTCAAATTGCACTCAAAACGGGGTCGACGTTGGTTATCCATTGGTACGTACGTAAAACTCACAGTCAAAGCTGACGTCTTCTATATAGGAACAAAAATAAAATGAAGTGAATACGGCCCCGAACTCAGACGTCCGCTCAACGGACGTATTCTTCGAAACGAGTGACAACAAGCCCGTTCGCGCCTAGAGCAGAGGCTGTGTGCGAACGAGGTTCGCCTCACAGTCTTGTACTAGTGCTTGAACAAGTCCGGCTTACGACTCTGCATAGCTCTTCCCACTCCTGATTCTGATCCCTGACTGCTTCCTTTCACCTCAGGGGAATCACGGTTGCAACGCACGTTCCAAAAATACTATCCCGATATCGGTTTTGTGTTCTTCGAGGATGGTGGAAAGAATGCGCCCTTCGGGATTTACAGATAAGGATTTCGGCATCGTCCGGTTTTGCTTTTCTTTTGTTCCTTATGATTGCTCCCGGTATCAATGCAGGATTCGCGTGCACATGCTGCAGAGATACCGCCAACGCGCTCAAGCTTTGGGCGATGGAAAGAACAAGGGAAACAGCTTTTGTATGTTGCGGGAGGCAGAAGTCTTCTTTACGCTCTCATTAGGCCGTAGGAAGACTATTGTTCTCCGACCCTTACGACACTCCGCTACTGTTGTTACAACCCCTTCCTTATCATGAGCGCGTAAATCGGGAATCTCATCCCTCCGACAGCTGTCATTTTTCTCATTTCGTCCCGACATCGCTTGCGGGGGTTGGATGGATATACAGAAATACATGGTACATTGATTGAATTTGCGTGTATCTATGGCAAGGGTATGCAGTTGAAAGCAGAATGAAAAGGAGAGGCGATTCCGTTTTAATGTTAATAATGAAACAAGAAGAGGAAAAAAAGATATAATAAGATAAATCCGAGTTTTGAATGAATGTGGACGAAACGTCTATTGGTGTCGTGTCCTGCAGAAGATGTCGATATTAAGTGACGGGGAACAGGAATGGAAGAGAAGGAGCAAATCACCTTAATTTAGAAGTGAACGTCCTGCCATGTTTCGTTAGCAACAGAGGATACGACCACCGACTGATACGCACTTCAATATCACAAATGACAATTCAATACTGAGGAACGTCCGCCTCCTTGACTTCTTGATGTCACGGGTATCCACATTGGACACATGTACCTCCTCTTGCGTGCACGTCGCCTTTGGTTCATCTGCATCCCCAGCCGTGAGTCAGCGATAACGACCTGCAGCAAGTAACAAACGCACCTGGGTCGTCCAAATTAATAACAGCCGATATCCTCAGTGGTGACCGCTTGGCGCCTCCACTATTACGATTCAGAGCAGCCAGGCTCCTTTGTCTCCTAACAGGGCTTCCATTGCGTCTGCTCCTCCTCCGCTGGAGGTACCTCCGATCCTCGAACACATGCGGAGCGATCCCGCTGATGACCTCACGGGATGTGGGCTTGAAGTTGGCAATAGCAGCGGCGAGGGTAGCTTGGTCGTGGATATCAGCCATTGTAGAGTGTGGTAGAGTGTGGTGGTGTGATGGTGGTGGTTAGTGGGAAGAGGGTGGGAGAAAGTACAACTCAATAAAGAATTTCTCCTGCCTGCGGCGTTGCTTCCAGCCGCTTATTAATAGCTCTCACCATACCTGGTGCCATCGAGCCACGTTTCCCGACATTAGCCCCGTTAGCTACTTGAGAAAGGCGGTGTGCTATCGTCGCCGACGGTGGACAGCGGTGAACTGGAAAGAAAACATTCTCACGTGGTCGTCTTTCTACTTTTCCTCCGTGTATATGTAAATGGAGAATTACCGGTTACCAGATTAGATGTTTTTCCGTCATAAGCGAGGGCACCGCCTAATACTGCTACTACGCGTCGGCTCCACAGAAGGCACTCGATATTATGTACAACCTGTACATCGAAGCCTGAAGCTTGATACAGAAGTATGAAGTTGAGCGACGAACGTTTGCCATCGAAGTTCGATTAATTTCGAGACCATGCCTACTCAGTGAACAAGCCACGTCAAGCATAATTGACCTATGATTGTCTAGCCGCGTCGAGATGAGCGTCGAGGGAGATAAACAGGAAGAGAGGAGTTATCTAACGGAGAAACCCATAGTCACTGGTAGTAATCTTTACAAACACACGCTGCCATCCAGATGTATAAAAATTCATCGAAACAGGCACTATTCCGTTGAAGTCAACAAGGTGAACTTTCATATCCGACAAGGATGGACAGCGTAAATGTAGAGAAGATGGGGTGGAGGGGATTATCAGGAGCGAATGACTCCAGGCCGCGGAATGATTCGGACTGCTTATCTTGCCTATCGCGCATCACCGATACCTGGGGGTAGGACTTTATGTGGATCGGGTTAAGAACGCAATAGTACTGCTGCCGTGCTTTATAGTCAGTTCAGACTCCGCGTGAGTGAATAAATACAACACACTCAGCTAGTACGTGTAGACAGCACCACAATCAAGCGTTTAACTTGTTTAGACATGAATCGCTTGTAGAGAATTTGAGAATCAATGATTTGATCCCGAACCATTTCGAAGTTTTGATCGTGGATAGCCAAGAGCCACCGTAAAGCTACCTCGAGATATTGCAATCAATGACGCGTGACGTCATATACTCCGAAAATGTGAAAGCCAGGGTTGCATATATGCGCCCTGGATGTTGGTCGCTACGTCCGAAAACTGGCGCAATGGGCGCTCCAATACGCCGGCAGAGCGCGCAATTAAACGCCAACCGGTCAGACGTCCGAGAAAGGGCGACAGGAGGGCAGATACATATCGCGAACCCATCATACAATGACCTGGGCTGGGCTTTTCGGCTTCTATATGATGGAAAGTAAGATCGTCCTGACGCAGTTAGATCTTGCGAAGGTCGAGGAATCTAATCGAGACAGCTACCAGCCTGCATGTCTGTCCGGTAAAGGTGGGACTACGGACATCGAGGGGCTAGGAGGACAATCGTTACTATCGCGTAGCAGTTGGAACCAGAGGTGGACAAGATGTGAGAAATCTAGCCCTGCGAATGACATTAAGAATGACCGCTCGCTCTCCTAGCTCCTTTTGCGTCTGGGATCCTCACGTCAAAACTCGGACCGAAGGTGTTGGTGTTGGTACCGGCACAAGGTCCCAGTAAGGAACGGCCGGGTAATGCGAATGGGGTAATCGGTGCCTTCCGCTTTGGATCGCCCATTTGTTCAATGATCAGCTAGGCGAATCAGGGAGATTGCCCATAATACAGTCAGACTTCGTCCCTGGAAAACCGGTGAAAAAATGACGAATTGCATTTCTAGCCCATTGCCCTAATGTAATATTCCGGCTCGAATGTCCGGTCGAAGTAGGGAATTCTTTCTAGCGGCGAGGAGTGAGGATACAGCGCTGTAACGTGGAATGACAGTAACGGACATACCTACCCGGAACATTACATCCAGATCGTCTATCGGGAAATTCCTGATCGAAAAGGGGAGTGACCGACGAAAACGAAAAGGCGTCCTACGCGGTAATCGTTGGTTGGCGGTATCGGATGCTACTATAGTTGAGTGAAGAGGAGGGCTCATTTCCGGACATTTCTTCGGAAAAGTAGGAATTCGCCATGGACCGGATATTAATATGGTATCGCGTTTTAAGGCGCATATATGCATATGCTTGTAACATTCAGGACCGAATAATGTTGGGATGACTTCGAAAGCATCAGTTTGATGTCCTTGAGAATGTTGTCCATTTGCTTCCCGCGAAAGACTAATATCAGGGGTCTGTACAGCGCATTAGCTACAACGGTACCACTGTCGAGAAAGTGAACGCACTGGATCATGGCATTTCCTAATAGCTGGACGATCTGATGGCCTGAGAGAGTAGACCGCCGAATGTGTGACAGTTTCTTCCCCAAAAAACTAGCATCTCGACGCATCTGACAGTGTCCTTGGGCTCATCACCTTCGGGAAAATCTAGGCGATACAAGTTATATCAATTCACTTCACCGCAGCGTACATAGAAAAGACGTACCTGCAGGGCTTCCAAAACTGACATAGGAATGATTGCAGCCCGCGCCTTCGAAATTCCTTCGAAAGCCGGAATAGTGGAAACTTCCATGGACTTGACTGTCCTCATAACGGTATCGGAAAGATCTGGAAGGCTCGCATGCCAGGACGACGTCGCACCAGGAGAAACCAAAATATGCTGCAAAGAACGGGAGCCTACAGCGTACTTGGTTGTGTTCGCGACATGGATGTATGAGATTAAGAGAGATGGCAAAATATTTCCCACGCCGTTTTACTCTCAACCGCCACGATCAATTCTGCACCTCCTCTAGGATCCCATTTTCTTTCTTTCTCTTCTATCTCGACGTTCGGCGCGACTTCGAGTCAGGAGGAAAGACGGCTGCAGTCATAGGCCATTCATGCATCATGTGCCGTAGCGTGAATATTACCGTTCTATGAGTAACTGTTCATCATGGTCACGCTACAAAACGCTACCGGGAAATTTAGCAAGGTGGCTCTTTGTGTTTAGGTTGGATATATGACCCTGATGCATGATGTATTTGCAGTGGTCTCCGAAAGTCCAGCACAAACATTCTACCTCCAAAGGTCGGTTCCGACATATCGAAAAAGATATATTTCTCTGAAACGAAGACAGCTTCATCATCGAATCGGCCTAGGGGCATGGGTATGCAATAGCCCGCGAAAGTTCCTGCGAAAGGTTATGCACGGCTTAGATCCACAGCCATTGCAGACGATCCATCCTCCAGCCACTGTCGACTATGGGCAAAAAGTCGAGATAACCAGTACCCGCTTCCTTGGGTCTTACAGCTGGCTGAAGGGCCGGAAACCCGCAATTCTCGTCCCCGGTGCACCCCGTATCTGGGCCCACGGACCGACACCCTTCACTTTGCCCCCAGACTCTGGTTACCAAGCCTGCGACTTCAATGCTCTCCGGCTTCCCTCTTACCCTCTCCTACCCATCTTCATCGCTGTCGACGCCTTTGACTGGGCTTCTGCGGACGTCGTCGCAGATTGCCACAGCCTCCTATACCTTATGGCATTCGCCAACAACCAGCGACGCGACTTTCGTATGGACTTGCAGCTCGCGGGGTCCAAGACCATCCTGTGTACTCGGTGGGAACCCAGGGTCCTCATGAATTCCAACCCAAGCGGGTACGGCCGAAACTTCGAGCTCATGCGGACACGCCCTGCGCTTGGGTGTGAGTATGCCGCATCGCATCATCGGGTGATCACGTATGACCTGGCGGGGATGAAGATGGTCGTGAGGGCCGAGGTAGACGCGTGTTTACCTGATCCTAACGGCAAGGCTGCGTACGTGCAGGAAGTCCCACAGTCGGCCTTGGTAGAGTTGACGACGAAACGCAAGTCCAGAAATCGGAGATGGTCGTACAAACACATGCAGATGTGCCTCTCGCAGACTCCCAACTTGATTTACGGTGTCCATCAGAATGGGGTATTCAACGAAGTGGTGAAGAAGAAAAATCTGGATAATGTAAATGGTCATAGGGAGTCCAAGCTTCGACTGCTCAGGGGGGCGTTGGAGGACGTCCAACAGTTGGTGATCCGCTCGGGGCTACGCAGCAGGTTGACACTCGTTTATGAGGATATGGTGATGAAGGTTTATCAGAGGACTTTGGAGAACAGTCTATTACCTGACGAGTATCTGGAGATGTTCCAGCCGAAAGCTTCGGTTTTTATTGACTTGTTAGATAGGTAAAGGTTTTCGCTTTTCCTTACTTTGTTTGATTCTCACAATTATGACCATACAACAGCTCACGGACGCTTTCGAAGATCGAAGCTACATAAAGGAATATCCCCAGCCTCCTTCTATCATATCCGACGAATTGGCCTGTCTGGCTCTATTCTTCCTTTCATTTTTGCGCTGGCGTCATCGTTCTGCCAACCCATCACTGCCCGTTTTGGAGGAAGGAATCAATCCACGACTTCTCGTCCGCTCTTTCTCCCGTAGAAATTCCGCCCACGGAACTTCTCATTCGCTGCAACTGGATCGCTCCACAAGGAGGCTTCCCACCGGAGACAGAGCTCCAGTCCTTTGCTACCCGTGTAGCTAGCATGGGCCTTCAGGGAATAGATGCTCATTTGGCCAGCCAGTCGCTCTACATTCTTTCACTCGACGACCGTGCTACTTCTTGCATTTCATTTTCGCCCTATCAACCTTCCTAATTCCTCTGGCGTGCATCGTTGGGTGTAACGACCGATAACCCAGATGAATACGCGTGCTGGCGCCAACAGACGATCCTCTTTTCATACTTCTTAGTGCCGGGGCACCGGGTCTTCAACAGACGAATCGTCTTCTGGGGCGACAGGCCCTGACCACCTTATCTGGCACAAGGATCGGCTATTAATCCGATGGCACTGGGGCAGGGAGCAGAACACAATGCCATTGTATTGAATCACTGTCGTAACCCTAGCTGGAATGTGAGAGTTACTAGTAGAAACAGGCAAATATTCGTCTTCGTTTTACAAGACAATAACGCAATAGAACGTTTTATTGATTAAATTTTGACCTCAAAGACTACTATTTGCATGAAAGCAGTATTGTATTCCGCTTCTTCAAACCGTCAAACCGTCAGAAGCATCAACAGCGCTGGCAGACGCTTCGGCACCCTCTGCCAGAGAAACAGTAGGAATGACGCCAACGGGGTTAGAATTACTGGTGTCGAAAATGGCGGTGGTGTCGACGCCGACGGTGATGTATCCAACGAGACCGTCCTCGAGGCTGTCTCCGAGAAGCTCGGTCGATACGAAGGCGCTGTATCCGTCGCTGTTAGCTCCGCCGATGATGGTGTCCGCCTATATGAGGGTCAGTAATGGAAGGGAAGAGGAAGAGGAAACAACCGACATCGTTGGTAACGCGATCGAGGGTGCTCAAGTGTGCAGTGTAAGCCTCGATTTCGTATACTTGGTTAATGAGAGACTCTTCAAAGAACAATTGGCTATATTGAGACTTAGGATGAGAAAGATAGCAATTGTCAAAGAACTCATGGTACTCACCCGACATGTTGGATGCTGGAGGTCGCGAGAGTGTTGGTGCCGTCCTCAGAAACAGACCCATTGACGCTGGATATATGTTATTGTGAGACTGATAAAACTCGACATTACAAGAAATATAACGAACTGGACAGCAATATCTAAGTGAACGTTCTCAGAATGCATTCAAATCAGAAGAAAAGAGCTTTAGCTTACGGATGTGGGTCGTACGCGAAGCATAATATCCTGGGAAGATGGTAAGGAACCTGATGGTTAAAATCAACGACTTGCAAAAGGAAAACAATATCAGCTAGAACTCGTACTCTGCTATGCCATTCTCGTCAGTTGCAGTGAATCCGCGGAGGAACGTCGTGTCGTCAGTGGTTCCGTCTGCGCGGAGTGTGACACCTAATAATTAGACAACCGTTACTGTTATTCGGTGGAGATTTCAGATCGGGATAAAACGAACCATCGAAGGGCTCGACAGTGTCCGGGTTAATTCCGGTGTATCCACTGAAATGCTTCAATTTAGAGGGTTCAGGGCGGAAGGATTTATAAATGGTTACCTGTAAATACCATCTGCGTTGCAATGCTAGAAGGAAGGGTAAATAAGAGGGGGAAAGTCAATGCGCGAGCCTACCCAGAAGTCAATGTAGGCGCCCTCGATCGGCTCGCAGGTATCGACATCGACTATGAATATAATGGTTAGAAAGATGCGCGAGTTCAATGTCATAAGTCAAACACACTCAGTCCGATATCCAGGTACAAATCGATGCCCTCAGCACCTTCACGAATATCGCGGCGGTACAGTTCCCCTGGAAGAGTTCAGCGACGACGCTGTGCTGCAATTAACACAGGAATTACGGACCGTCAACGAAGTAGGGTCCAAAGATCGTGTCCGGGGACAATATGCAAGTGTCGTTCTGAATGGTAGGGTACTTGGCCCTCTCTTCCAGACCACGCGCGGCGAGTTTGGTGGTGTCCTCGCTGAGGCGACGCTGGAGACTTCGCCGACGAGCATCGGCGAGGCCGCTCGCGCGCCTGGAGATGGAGTTGGCGCAGTTGCCTACTCCCCTGCGTTTCACTGTACCAAAGATCAGAACTCTGATTTTGGGGGGGGAAGACGGGTGAAATTACCTGCGGGTACTGTGGACGATGCTTTGTGCGGGTGCGCCGAAGTCGAAGAAAGGAGGGAGAGCGCGAGGGTGGCGAGAGTGAAAACCGAACGCATCTTTGTATATGGAGAATTAGTTTTTGGTGATTTTTGGTGACATCTTCACGTTTCTTTTATACAAAGAGTCGCGCCGCCACCGCGGGGATTGCTGTGATCTGCCTCCGAGCTGCGCTTTGCAGCACATGTTAGAGGTCGGGAAGAAGACCGCTAATGTGTGCTTTTTGATTGGTCGCTCGAACGAGGGTAAGAGAAGAACATTCTGTCCCAACTTATTGCGCAATGCCAAGAGTGCGATCATTCGCTGATCGTCGTCATTTTCGTTGCTGGAAAGATGGTAAGGACCGAGATTAATACTCAGCATCGTAGCGACCCCAAGGTGAATGACACGATCCAGTCAACGCTGATGGAACTGTAATAACATCATGAAAAACTTACAATGAGAGCTGCGCAGGATTTTCTGGTGATAGTCTGGGCTTGTCTCGCCTTGTGATTCAAGCGCCGGGCCGACGCATCGCTATCGAAGACGCGATCTCATGACTAGGAAACAACAGAGACGAGTGGTTTGCAAGCGAGTTCCCGAGGTTGATACCTTGAACGGGATTAGACATAGATGTCGAGAACAATCGAATTCTTTCAGCTACAGCTTTGAATTCGTACCTTTCTTCGAGGCTTGAACTCCTCGACAGAATACTAATCTTCCCACTTGTCGTGTTTTGAAAACTTCTAGACACGCATACCGAGCGGTATCGCGGGCCGTCGGCAAGAAGGATGACTGCCTGATGGCAGAACTATCAGGGACAAGTCCGAGCCTCTGCCATAGGGAGAAATGGCTCATCATCCGACAATGCAGAATTCTGGTTGTAATAGTCGTGGGGATAAAGCTGTGCCGCGGAGGCATGCGCCTGAGAGCTTGGTTACTCTTTCCGAGTCAATTTGAAACCTCGATATCCGTACAACACCATGTGTAAGGAGGAGACATATGGGTTGATATTATACCCCTGGAGCCGCAGATTAAGCTGTATGGTGCCGAGGAGAACTAGATGTCGGAGTCCAGGACACGAGTACCTACCTGCCTGAAGGTAGTGCAGTAGTACTTAGTAGCAGTCGTCAACCGAACCGTGTAAATCGAGTGACATAGCAAAGCTACTATGTGGACCGGAAAGAGAGGCCGCCAGACTCGAAGCTTGAGTCTATGACGAGGAATAAGAAATGAGGTCCAAGGTCGTTGTGGTCCTAAGCAACGGAAAGAGTTGGTGGCACAGCCTTCAGGAACGGATGATCCTTACATCCCGTGGTCTGCTTTTACAGCCAGGAGGGCAGTGGGGAAATCCCGACAGCTCTTGCATACTTTTTGTAATCTCTGGTACTTTTCGCCTACGTACAGGTACAGCCTGTCACTAATGGAATGTATAAGTTAAATTAGAGCCCGAAAGAGAGTTGAACGAGGGGATCAGAATCAAGGATAGTGTTATCCAAATTTAAGTGGATGTCGAAATCAGATGAAAGAGTGGATTGTTGTGATTAAACCGATGAGAATAGCAACGCCAGAAACAGATAGATGATTACGCATGATTCTCCGCGCGCTATTCTGCGCTGCTCCTGTGCAGAGCGATCCTCTGCTATCCAGATATCGCGCGGGTAAGATGACCTAACCACATTTTGTAAGGTGGGTTTCGCGGTTGTAAAGCCAAAGAACTTACTTGAGGCAGGCCATACCTTGACTCAACGGTCAGGCTACCAGTAACCGGATCGACGTTGTAAGACTGGCACGTCAACACATCCACCAAAGTCTGCCCCTTCAAAAAGAGACCCGCATTTCCAGGTATGGTCCATGTAGCCGTGCTGGAGTTGCCAGCATTCGTAAGAAGAGCAAGGAGAGGCGGCTTGGATATCGCTATCACGTTGTCATTTAGCTGAGGAACAAAGGTCATCTGGCAGGCAGTAAGTTGATGTACAAATGTAGAGGGCTGGCGGAATTTGTCTTACTTGGGAGGTCAAGAAATTCTGCTTCGAATTGATCGCAAGCTTTCGTACGGCATTCAAGTCAGTGATATGCTGCACGAGCGGCTTCTGGTAGACGTGATAGTCACTCGACCATAGTCTATTTCAAGCGGAATCCAATAAGCGCAGGTCAAATGAGATAGTTCGTACGTACGATTCGTGGTTACTAGGGACAGCACCACCTTGAAAACCCTGTTCCTGTCCTACAACGTCGATTAGCATTGCGATACATTCTTCAAGTGGGTGACGTACCGTAGTAAACGATAGGTATGCCATCGTGAATGAACGGCCAGGTGATTGCATTCTTGATCAGTGACTCGTCCTTTGTAAAAGACGGGAAGCGAGGTTGATCATAGTTCTCCACAAAAGACCCAGTCATGCATAGGCCACTGGCATACTTTTCCTGTGACTCAAGGACGGTCCTCATAAGGCTGTCGAAGTTTCCTTTCGCCCCCGAAAAGGCCTCTACAAGTGTGAACCAGGTCGGATAATCGAGTACAGCGTCGAGGACCTCTATCCGGCTACTTAGGTCCATGCATGAAGAAGCAGGTACAGAACCACGAACGAGTGTAATCGCTTGTATAACTGACATTGTCGCTGAGAATCTAATATTAATGGTATCAGAATGAATCTTCAAGTTCATGGATGACATACTTCGCCCATGGCAAAAACACCCGATGCCCCAGCGAAATCGCGCCAGAAAGATTGCCGAATATACCGAGCGTCTGAGATCCTCAGACCATCAATATTATACTCCAGCACTAGATTCACGATCCAGCTCCTGAGCATCTCGAAGTTCGTTGGGTTTTCTGTGTCGATATCGAGGAGTGGAAGACTGCAGACAAGAGTCAGCACTTAGAAGCCGATTATCTATATACGGTACAATCGTACCTGGCATCTCCAAGCCAGCATTGTTCAACCTCGGTTTGGTTTGATGTATCGGTTATGAAACACTGAGGATGAAAATCATTCGCTGATGTGAATGGAGCAAGAGAAGTAAAATCAAAGGATTGTGGAATTTTGTCTGAAATGTTAGTCGGGGGAGCCGCATAGCTTGATACGTTAAAATGAGGGTGTTAGGTCTTGAGTGACATCAATATTACGGACGTACTGATTAACAACCACGTCGACCATGAGGTACATATTTCGATCACGTAGTGCAGAACCAAGCGCTTTCAAGTCGCCGGGTGTCCCGAATTTTGGGTTGAGGGTGTTCAAATCTCGGGTCCAGTAGCTTCAGAGGGCGTCAGCATAATAACAAAGAGATTGAAGGTGTCACACTTGCCCGTGGTATGCGTCCCCATATGCTGTTTCCTCTTCAACGTTCGCAGAGACGGGAGATATCCAAACAGCGTCGAAACCCATGTTTTGTATATAGTCGAGACGATTTATAAGGCCCTGCCATGTCCCACCGCAGTATTTTCTTGCACTGGGATCACAAGGACCAGTCAGCCCGTTCGTCGTTGCGAATCTATCGGTAACGACCTGTTCAGAGAAGGATGAGCAACACTGACCAAACCCAACGAAGGGTTGGGGCTCACCTGGTATATCGACCTCGACCGCCAGTCGGCGGCAGATGCTGCAGCTGCTGACGCGACAAAAAAGAGCGTAGCCGCCATAGAACGAAACAGCATGACGGGTCGAAGGTAACGAGGACTGAGGAGACTGCTTTAAATGGCCATCTAAGTGTTCGATGGCCAGCCAACAGAGCATATTTAGAGCATTAAGATGAACAACGAAGGCATGGTGAATACCAGAAATTGAATCATTCGTCGCGAGAACGACCACATGCAGACGTGGTCCTTCGGTAGATCTGGGTTTGGATGAGAAGAAGCATCATCACTCTGGGGTTGTCGTCAAGCATTCGTCCGTAAATAGGGCCCCGGGACCTTGAACGGCCACGGAAGGTGACGAATCTCTCTGTATCTGAGAAATAAAAGGCGAGAAGGGTAAGTAGAAGCAAATCGAAGGCTGCGACATAAACAGTTGGAGCCATATACTCCACAGCTCGACGTAAATTGGCCTTCCGGAAGTGAAGCCAGCCCAGGACACACTCCGAACGTTACGAACCATCCTTCTACTCCGCGGTATAGAGCAGTCTTGACGGTCTTGAGCCTCATAGCTAGGTTAGCATTGTCGTTACATGAAGTAACGTTAAAAGTGGCACGGATATCAGCGTAGGGGTTGTAGGGCTTTAAGCGATTTGTGATGGCATATAAACGTATAAGGAGTGAGAATCCACTTGATTGGTCAGTGGTCACCGTTCATGCAATCATATTTACACATAAATCAGTCACCGGGTCCAATACCTATTGTTCGGAACTGCAGATGAGAACTTCAGTCTCCTTCGATCGAGGCTTGATCGAACATTTGAAAGCTTCTGGTATGCTTTTGAAGAACTGATCATCAGTCCATCTGAGATTTTGAAGACAAACGCGTTGCATACCAAACCAGTCCTGGACGAATCTTGTCATTGGGTTCTATAACCATCCCATCCGCGTCGACTGCTTTTGTGATTTCGAAGGCGGCAAGTATCGAAGCAACAGTAATCCATACAGATGCGTAGGCCATATGCCTTCCTGGACATATTCTGCAAAGGTTTTTCATTCAGGTAATCGTTTTAGTAGCCGAGGGAAAGCGTCAAACCTTCGACCAAAACCAAATGCAGCTATCGCGGGATCCTTGACTGCGAGATCCAGTTGTCCGTCTTTCATGAATCGGTCAGGGTTGAAGGAAAAGGGGTCCGGATACGCCACCTGCAGATGATCACGAACTTAGATACAAGCGCTACAACAATCACGGCAAAAGGCGAACCTCATCGTGTAGAATAGCCCTAGATAGTCGTTGAACAAATCATATGGCAGTCACCTAAGGCTCACGTACCAAGTGTTAGGAACGACCACGGAACCAGCAGGAAGTCGATAGCCTCTGTAGACATCATCCACTTCGAGAAGATGCGGAATCGCTATCGGACATCTATGAGATACACACGTCCGCATGCCCAACGACCTCACCGATGGGTGTGACATTTTTCCATCGCAACACTTCTTTAACGATTGCTGTGACATAAGGCATCGATTCCTCATCATCGAATGTAGGGAGTCTTTCTTGATTGAGAACGCTGTCGACCTCTGCTTGGCCTTTTCTTTGTGCTTCCGGGTTGAGCAGTATTCCAAGAATAAATGTTGCAATTGCGGAAACGGTCTATACAAGGAAGGGTGATAAAAAATGCTTTTAGGCAATAAGCATGTGGTATTTACCGTGTCCGACCCAGCTTCAATGACGACAATCAGCCCCGTTGACATCAGTGTTGATTGAAGACACTTACCGGCGTACATGGTTCCAGCCGCGTTCTTGACGGCCCGTTGTTGGGACGCCACATCTTGCTCGGGACCTATCCTACCCAAATTCGACGAGGTAAAGGACGGTCTGTACGAATCATCAGCCTACAAATAGGAGGGCTGTTACCACTATACGAATGTAGTAACGATTACACAACTGACGATGAGGCGGATCGCCTTTTCATATGGCATGTCGACCATCCTTCGTGCCAACACTTTCCATTCACTAGCTTTGCGCTGGAATCTAGCTCCTGGGAACCATGCTGGAGTGTGTTCAGTAGCAAATCAGGCGGAGAACAACGAGCAGAAGTTACCTGGCACGTATTTCAAAAAGGGCAGAGAATCCTGTTGAGCATGCATGAGTCAATTGCCCAACAATTGCCGTCCCTGAGAACAAAATATCGGCATACAACCAAAAAGGCTCCCGGTCTAGCAGCCATCGCGATGGTGTGCAGCGCATCTTCTGCAGCGGTAACGAAGGGATCACCCTCTGGAAGGGTATCAATGCCGTACGTAATGGACATAATGATACGAGCAGCCATACTATTCAGTGCTCGGTCATTAGTATAAGAAGATCACGACCATGGATAACGACTCACTAACGAAGGTGGGTCATGAAGTCTTCAGGCCTGTCCAATAACCGTCGCAAAACTTCGCGAGCAGCATTGAGTACCTGGGGACGGAAGCGCAATGCTGCTCTGGCGTTCAATGTCTGCTGGAAGAGGTGGCGATGGACACGCCTAAAACGCGCATCAAATTTGTCATCGAATAGGTCACGGAAAAGCTGAAATACCAATCGCTTCCTAGAAGGACTCTTCTCAGAAATACCGAAGTTAAGGACGAGAGAACGGCATACCATAAGGCATCAAGCCTACCAGAAAGTCCCATCCCATCAATTCTCTGACCATCGGGAGACGAGCTCTACCAATCTACTGATTTACTTGTACCAGCAAAGAAAAGAAAAAAAATACCTACCTGCTTGAATAGATTGATGATCGCTTATCGAGAAGGTCGGAAGTAGCGTCCAATGAGTTGAGGACAATAACGGAAGTCCCAACCACGTCCAAATGTATGATATCGGAATCTGCATCAAGTTCAGCGTTTCGATTTCGTTTCTGGACACAGAAAATAATATCACTGTGCTCTTTTCCCCATTTATAATAGGTCTCCCACTCGAACGACGCTGGCATGTCTTTGAGATTTCCAGTGAGGAATCGCTTCTTGGGACCGGGAGGTAAGGGGAGCTGCCAAGACTGGGACCGGCGCAAGTACAAAAGTACAGCTAAGGAGATGGAGATGAGGCTAGCGAGGATGTCAAGGTAAGCCATGGTCGTCGTTACTATCTAAAGTGTGAGAGAGTTGGCACGTTACGTTCAAATACGGGAGAAGTCAGGGCGCACAATGACTGCCTCCGGACCTCCGAATCCTGTAGATCAAAACGCTATCAGCACATGTCTTTCGGAGAGGTGGAGCTGAATCGCCCAGAAGATAGGTTAGACCGCTGCCATTTAGATTGAATGGGGTGTTTGGAATGGACATCTTGATGAACGTTAAGTAATTTACGAAATCGTTCTTGGATCTGTTCACCTAGAAGTTATCTCGGAGTAAAAGCCCAGATCTTGAATCAATGCAAATACGTTGGCAGAGAAAAGGCTTCTGTTAGCGCCAGTGGACGAACATAAGTACCCGCAATCAAAGGGGCGTGCGATTGATTTGTCCACGGCATCAGAATCTGGGCCCACCCGACCTTGGGTTTTATTGGGTGACAGCAGGGGAAGCCAGCCATCACTTCTAGGGATTCGCATTCAATTTTATATCAGTCTTGCAATCGAATTATCTCTAACCTCTGGAATTGCTGGCAGTTCATAATTTCGTGGTCGCCGTACCTGTAGAGCACAGCAGCTTCGGCAAACCGGCACTGTGATTACCACGTGACTGTCGCGTCGCGACTCACGCTGAGTTTGAGCATTTCAATTTCCCTCTTAAACCTCCCGGTGACCCTGATCTAGCCCTGATCATCTTTGGCGAGAAACGCGAAGATTCAAGGTCGCCTATCCGACAGGCAATATCGAATAGTCGGACTCCTTGGTGAAGTTATGATGATCATCCTGGTCATGCCTTCAACATGCCATGATCCAGTATAGACGTACCCGGTAACCTCGCTCAAAGCGAGGGCCTGACTTGTCGCCTCAGGCATACGGTCAGAGCTGTTCATCTCGCCTTTGCCTCCTATTATAATCACAAATTGTAATAATTACTTTGCACAAAAACGGCAAGTCTACGAAACGTCTGAAGGGATACCTGTGCTACTTATTCATCGTCGCCGTCTCAACCTCTTCCTGAAGTCCAACAGATCAGTTTGGGGTGCATGACCCTCCTCTCTGGGATCAGCTGCGCCAAGGGTCCCGGGAAATTTCACGCTTAGCAGCAGGGCCTGCCGTATTCGGCATTGCCAACGTCTCCCCACTAATCTGATCCACAAAAGACCACGTTATGTTGATCCTCCCTAAGGACCGACTAGCAAGCGTACGGAACACGCTCGGAGAGAAATCGACGCTCCAGCGAATCTCGCAACCCGCGCAGCGGTCTACGATAGTTATCTCTTGGCTGGTGGCTTGTTGTTGGGTTTGTGGGTCCGTGTCTGGTCAGAAGGAGTCAATGAACGGGGGATTATCTACGAGAAACGGGTACGGACAGTGGGCCACGAGCTTCTTCCCGCAGATAGGATTTCTGGTAAAAGCTAATCAAAATCATACTATTGAGCGAATTGTGTAAGGAATACGGACAGATTCGGATTGCTAGTCGTCGAACCACTGTGAACATCACGTTTAGTGGTCGGGCAAGTCTGTTGTAGAACTAATAACGTACGGGAAATAATCGAAGAGCAGGTACGAGACAGCGGCTATGGGGTCTGCCTCGGTGTTGTTCCATCCGCAAGCACCCAAACCGGGAGTGTAAAAGGTTCCTATAGGGCTTGTGGGCTATTTCCGGCAGTAAATGGGAGGTGTTTGGTTTACCATCTCCGGTGTGCTCTCCGTCTAGCGGTTCAACTGCAACAGTGCTGGTCGGGTCTTGTTGGCGTGGTAGATTGACGGAAACAGCGCTGATTGCTCCAGCGAGAAGATATACGAGAAGGTAAGTTCGAAAGGGATCAACGGAAAACATCATCAAGACGTTCGAAGAATCTTTGAAGGAAGGGAAACCAATTGGATGGTACCGCCGGCGGACCTGGGAATGAGGCTAGCTGGAGTGCGTTGGTTCTAGGGAGTGAGTTTTATACCAAGAGGCTGTGATGGCCGACGATGCATCGGTCATGATCCAATGTTGCCCTCGAGACACACAGAGAGTAACTAGGCAAGTACAGCCAAAGGAAATGATACGATCTTGGGTGTACTGTTAAGCTCGGCCAGAGTGGCCTAGCGAGGAGCGGTGGTTGCGGCGCCACCACAGCATTTGGGAGTAAACGATGTGATATATGTTGCATGAACAGCCTTCCCGACATCTCGACAGCCATAACCCGAGGCCGCTGATCCGCCTCTGTTTATGAGTAGATAGGTAGTATTACACGGTAGTGTCCACACAGTGAACGGGGATAACACTGGCCGTGCTTCCGGGGCAATGTCTCGTGACAATTTCGGAATCTCGACTGATACACAACAATGCGACTCGGACTGTGAACCGTGAAGCGCGGTCAGGAATTTGATTATCGGATTAACGATATTGCGTAGCTTGAAGCGACACTGTCCATCACAGACCAGGGTAACTCTTAGTAGGCGGATTCCGTCCGCTAGACGGCGAACGAGGGAGTAGAAGGCGCTGAAAAGACTAAGACATCTCTCCAAGCGTAGGCCAAAGCACGCTTTACTGCTCAATATATATCGTGGTCGACATCGCGTTGGTGGATAGAGCCAAACACCTCCGTTTACGGAGAGCGCCGCGCCAGCCAAGAGTGCGAGTCGGGAGGGATCGACACTCGGCAAACCAGGGATGCCTATCGACGTAGAGAAAAAGGCAATGCATCATAAGGATCAACGAGCTCTAGGCGGCACTCAGACGTCGATCAATCACGATGTGAAATGAGTGAGCGCGTGAGCCCGAATGGGTTGCGCCTGGCGTCCGCTACGGTGAGGTATATCTTCATGGAAAATTCTTCGCACGACAACCTGTCTCAGGAGTCGCACTGAGACACTAACCCTCCTAATCATGCACGTCCCACCCGAACTAACCGACCTCATCATCGATCACCTCGCACACGACCACCGCACCCTCACATCCTGCACCCTGGTCTGCAAATCCTTCTTCCCACGCTCCCATACACATCTATTCAGCAGGATAACCATCGGGCATCCCTCCCAGCCCAACTCGGCTAGGCAGTTCCTCCCGCTCCTCCCGTATGTCAGCGGGTTGGTAAAGTCTTTGCGGATCGAGGCGGAATGTGGGTTTCGCGATAAGGACGAGAGGGACCTTATGGTGATGAACGACCTCATCGACGAGCTCCTATGGAAGACGGCGCATGATAAACAATGGGTGGCGCGCGACCCTGCCTTGCCAACCATCCTCGCGTCGCTGCCGAACTTGGCCTCCCTAGAAATACGCGCCCTCCGATGGAGGAACCCTTCGCGCGTACACCAGTGCACACCGTCGTTCGAGCACACCCTCGGTGCTGTGGCACCTCAGATAACAGATCTCTGCTTAGATTACGTGCACTTCGACAGCCTCACCGGGCTCTTGAACATTTTGTCGACATTTCGGGGGCTGAAGAAGTTGGCGTTGGGTGTGATTATGGCACCGCCGTATCCGGTGGTGCTTCCGGATCAGACGACGGAGCTCCTGGAGATTGAGGAGTTGGAAGTGAATATGGAGGGAAGCGCGAGCGTGGTTGAAGTGTTGATGGCAGCTCCGTGGGTGATGTCATTTGGGAAATTAAAGAAGCTGAGGGTGAGAAGATGCTATAGGGCGCAGATGGAGTTGGTCAGGGCATTGGTGGATCTGTCGAGAGACTCGCTGGAGGAATTAGTCGTCGACGATTGTGTGTTGCCGGTGGATCATGGTAAGTGTTTATTATCATCTCTTCAGGCTACGCCGTGTTGACCAGTGACACAAGTTAATCGATGTCCGCCGTTAGACGTGCACCATTTAAAGTCACTCTTGGTAACGCTATCGTCGGATTGTTTTCCTAGGTTGATACGTTGGTGGGTCGGAGCACTGGGAAGGGAGGAAACATCGAAGATCCAGTATATGACGCTGACAGTGGAGCATCGTAGTGTCGCCAACGTATTTTTGGACAAGGAATCATGGAGCGCCTTGAATCAGGTGCTGGAGCATGATCGAATGGGTGCCTTGAAGCGCGTAGACGTTGTGGTGAAAGCTTGGCAAAGGCCGGAGGAAGTCGTAAAGGATATTGGGAACACGATTCAAGAATCGTGTGCCTCTCTAATAGCCAGAGACATTATTCACGTCTGGGACAAAGGGCACATTTAGTGTAGCAAGGATCGAGGGGTCCACGGAACGTGTATGAATCCTATTTATATTCGGTGAATAAGTAGAATATTCATGAAGCAGAGATGCGCCTACACACAGAGAACCCGGGAAACATCGACATCGAGCTCTGACGTGTTCGAGAAGTAGCACAATCAACTTCATAGAACTAATCCTCGTCCATTTCACCACCACTATCCTCCGATTCGCCAGTCTCCTCATCGTCCGTTTCATCTGAATCATCTTCCTCCATCTCAACATCTTGATCCGGAGGATGCATGTAGTCAAGCACCACCGTCTTCGCAAATACTTCCTTCCTTTGAAGAAACGCCGGCCTCCCCTTCGCACACATTGGAAACGTCAGTTGGAACCGCTCCAACATCATGCGGCCAGGCATACGTGCTCGCTCTTGCCAGAACGACAGACTATGCTCGTAATAGTTCGCTCTGGGTGTCGAAATTTGCAAAAGCTTCAGCGCCGGAAGGATTTCGGGAGAGTGGTTCGTACACTTGAAGGTGTCGATGCCAGGACCATACAACGAGAGGCTGGTAAGCGAGCTGAGTTTCTTGAAGAAGGTCAACGAGACGGGATCTTGTCCTGATCCCGGGGTAGGAAGGTGGTTCAATGGCAAAGAGAAGGGGATACAGTCAAGAAGAAGATCGGGTCTTCCTTATCCAGAGCCGATGGGTGCTTGGAGGTATGCAAAAGCGGGAAAAAAACGGTATCTTTTGGTTGTCCTGAGTGGTCACAAGGCAGTCGAAATTAAACACATATCTGGATATCAATGAGTAGGAGGCGCATACAGCAGCAAAAAAGCGAGCGTACTAAGTGGAAATGACTCGATTTTCAGTCAAAAAGTAAAGGCATCGTGTACTTCCCTCGCTCAGCTCCGTAGTTTCGACCGTAAATGCTGGACGCAGCGGTAGGCGACGAGATGAGTCCATAGCGAAAGACAGTTTGGACGTGGACAGGTATGTGTTTCTCCTGCGTCCTGCTGTTGCCATACGGACCCTGTTCTTAATATTCAGGGTACCGAGCAGACATGACGACGATTCTGCCTATGTGATTCTGAATACATGAGCGTACAATTGATCAAGGAGAAATCAAGACACACATAGTTCGACTCGCTCTTGCATTACGGCCACCATCGGATTTTGTGCCAGAGTGCCTGCACCATGACAATGGCCTAGCTTCGGACATGTCATAACTTGAGAAAATCAAAATGAATCGCTATTCCGCGTGTCATACAAGAATGGGCGTACTCGAGGAACGTGCCGGTCTTCATCGCAGTGTATTGTCATACGAGTAGAGTGCATACCCAGGTGAGAGTCGACGTCGTCCGAAGTTAGAGTAGCAGACATCGATGAAGCTTCGAATGACATTGACGATGACAATGGACATGGAAGAAGGAAAGAAGAAGGGTGGCGTGGGAATCTCGTGACGTCTGCCCAAATCTGATTCCGCGGCAACCACCATTGTCATACAGAGATCTTTTATTTACACCAAAATATGACTACACTAAAGCACTTCCCTCCCCTCGAGTCTGACCCAGAACTCTTCAACGAGCTCCTCTACCGCCTCGGTGTCGACACCAACCTCAAATTCATCGACATTCTCTCCTTGGACATTGATCCTGACGTTCCCAGACCAGCATTAGCGCTCATCTTTATCTGCCCGTACAACCTGCCTCGCAAGTCTGACGAAGAGATACTGGAACGCGTAGCGAAGAGCCCCTTCGACCCGAGAGTATTCTGGGTCCCGCAGTCCATCCGAGATGCGTGTGGGCTGTACGCGATATTGCACTCTGTGTGTAATGATGCGGCGAGAAAACATGTACGTTGAAGATTGCTGTATTTCGCGTCTACATTCCTGATGCGCTCATGTAGATCTTACCAAACACGCCTCTCTCGCGCCTGCTCGAACAGGCATCCACTCTGACTTCCAGCCCTGAAATTGCTCGTATCCTAGAGGAAGACAGTGAGATTGAAGAGGCCCACTGCTTAATTGGCAGACGAGGGAGCACACCTATACCAGACGCTTCTGTCAACGCTGCAGGTCAATACCTCGCTTTTGTCCCTTTGCACGAGGTACGAGCATTTCTTTCTTTTCATTTCCTCGCCATGACCGTATGGTCTTGCAGGATAAAACGACTGGAAAACGCGCCATCTACGACATCGATGGCACCAGAGCGCGCCGAACCGATAAAGAGCTCGCACCAGACGAGGACGCCCTCAGCGAGCCAGTCCTCGAGCTCATCCGGGAGTACGTCAAAGACCTAGGCGCTGATGGGAACCTCGAGTTTAGCTTGATGGCTCTAGTTGAGGACAATACCCTAGCAGAGTGACTGATACCGATTTACATTCCCGAATATGAAAGCGCTATGTTCCAAAATAACTGCAAAAGCAATAAATTGTTCAGAAATACAGCACATCGGCATCATAATGCCTAGGTGACCAAGTCCTCGTACGAGTCCTCTTCATACCTCAACATTCTTCCCAGAAGTCTATTTCCTTGACAGTGTCCAAAGCAATGTCATACCCCATCCGCTGGCCTCGTCGCAGGGAGCGGGAGGGGTTCTACAGCCTTCCTCCTTTCCTAGACTGAACAGCCTCGTCGAATCCCCGGGCCATACTACGAACAGGATATTCTTCAACGCATCTCGATGTGGCCGGTAGCAACGAAGCCAGCGAATGCTTGGTTCACAGGTTGAGGGCTCCTCGTCCAGGTGCAATCCCTATCCTATAGGCGCCGTGTCTCTCCTCCCAGTAAACAGACAGCATCACTTGGTTGGATCGTCTCTTCAGAATCAAATCGTCGAGCAATACGTCGATCGAAACATGAAGGAAAGACGAGAGTTGTGAAATTGACGATGTCCCCTCGCCATTCGAGCTCGGGACTAGCCGTCCAGATAATAAGTAGTCGACGGCTATGTGCGACGCACACCCGGTAAGCGTCACTCGAGGCCATCGGGCATACAAAAGTGCGAGGAAGAATGGCCAGAGACGGTAACGGTAATTTGGTAGGGTGGGGTGAACCATAAGAATACACCTATTCGGACGGTCTTCAACGAAAAATCAACGAGGTAAGAGGGAAAGTTTACATGGATTATAACGCCACAGCGCCGTCTCGAAATCTCAGTGGGCATCCCGTCGTCGCCAGTCGAGTATATTGGTTGGTATGGGAAAGTAGACGACGCGCTACTGGTGATCTGGCTGTGTCAACTACGGGCCAGGATTTGGCGCTGGCGTATGGCGAGAACTGTATGCGTGGGTTGGCAACAGTTCTATCACAGTACGAGAATGTAAAGCAGGGATAAAAGACTAGATGGACGCACAATATTGGATAGGGCAACAGCTATCAATCAACAAAGCCATTGCAGAAAGCGAGGCTTGCAAACGCGGTTGAGAATATGGACCACGAGGAGAAACCAATCTGAGATCAGCGCGACTGGGGGTGCTGGTGACTGATAGGGATTCAAACTTCCGATGGTGGTTCGAAGGAAAGGACTCCTGATACTTTTGTCCGAAACTTCCATTTCTGGTCCATGCTGCGACTTGCTTCCCGCCCTCGCGTCTCCCACCTACGATTCTTCGCATGTCCTGCGACTCTGACGCTGACGCCTGTCGATAAGCTTCTATCCAGACACGAAGGAAAAGCATACACCCCCGCCGTCGAATCCGAGATTCTCACTGCGCTGTCGCATCTTTCTTGTGACGGTCTTAGTGAGACCGGATTGGATTACCACTACACGCTGTCGCTGTCAGACGTCCAGCAACGGGTATTCGCCCAGTAGCTACCCATAGACGTGAAATACGGTATCTCGAAAACGATGCATACACGGGAGGTGGAAGAAGACACGGGAGAGAATTATGAAGGAAATCGTACCCGAGGAGATCATCGGGTACGTCTTTCTCTCTGTAGATGCCGACAGCATTGACTGCATGCGTAATGGCGAGTCCGCATCCACTGCTTCACCGACGTAGCCGCGTTCGGCGTCCGCCGCTCGAGTACCTCCCCAATCTCTACATCGACTTGACCGGCATCGTCCCTAGAGACTGACGCGTCGTACATGGTCCCAGCAAACGTGTATAGCGCGTTAGAGCTGAAGCAGCGGTATGCCAGATGAGGAGATGATGACCGGTGAGGTGGCAATTGGGTAATTGATAATGTGTGGCTATGTCCTAAGCTGAAGGAGCTGGGACTAAGGAGTTGGAATCACGGGCATGAGGGACGGCAAAGCTTGTTCAGGCTGTGGAAGGCCGAAACCACGATGGTGATGCCAGCAGCAGAAACGATTATACAGATATCTGTGCAGCTGCTGATGCCAGCCACATTATCTTCACCAATGCTGATCGATGCCTTCGAAACGTCGGCGAGGTAAAGCGGTTCGTTGACGAAAGAGGGGTTGATTGTCTGTAGATTGGGCCACGTAGAACCAGCGTCGGATTTCCTATCCGTTGAACCTCCAGCCCAGGATCCTTTCCGTTCTTCCGACCAGATTGAGCCAAGCTTCGACACAGATGGTGATCCCTCATATCCCAACGAGAGATCACAAAGGCGACGCTAGCGACCGTAGGCTTGTCTTGGGCTAAAAAAGCGCGCCTCGGGGTTCATAGGTTGAAGATATGGCAATAGCGGGATATAGATGTAGGGAGCTGAGATCCTTGGACATGGTTATCCCCGAGCCTGGGGCAATGACATGTCAGGTCTAGAAATGAGGTCAAACAAGATGCGTACTGTATGTCTCTTCACAGCAAAAAGATCATTTCTTCATCTCTGCAGCGTATCCTTGGACAAGATCTCTTCAAAACTGCGGATATGCGAAGGTGGGGTGACGTGATTGTTGCAAGCATTCGGGGGTTTGTACGTTCATCGTATCGTGCAGGAGGTAATGACACGAAGCTCGATACATGGTGTCCTGCCAGCTCTGCGCCATTCCGGCTCCGGGAACATCTTCGACAGAGATAGTTTGAGCCGGAGAGTCGAAAGGCTGAGGATGCTATGGATTTGTGGACAGCAGGGTTCGACGGCCGAGAATCCTTGGAGGGATAAGGTCCGGATTTGTAAACACTGATGCAACGGGAATAGATCTTTTGGACGACCCTCAGTAAGAGTCGAACACCACAATGAAAGGACGACGTTCCCTATCTCTCGATTTTTGAGGCCGTTCTGCCTTTCCCCTTCAACCGAGCTCTGCCAATCACACTCTCCATTTCGCGGGTTCTTCGTAATGGTTGTTGAGGGTGACTGAGGATGACACGACTACACACGGCCGATGGTCAGAGCGAGGTCTTGCGAGACGAAAAAGTGAGATTTCGGGAGTCGAACAAGGGGGGCATCTGTCCTCGGGACCAATGATCATAGAACGGCTTCGCTATCGAGAGGTCGACGATGACCAGATGCTCCGGTGAAGAGGTCGTGCACGTCGCCGTTTGCTGGCGAGATGGAACCAAGAAAGCAAACTGCCGTCGCTTCATCATCGATTCTGTCGCAGCGTCAGGACACAAACGCAGGGAAAAGTAACGGAGGAACGCACACTCGTACACGTCGCCCAGAATACGGCGCATATCCGTACAGAATCCTTCGCGTTCAACCACCCTCATCGTCGCCTCAGCTACCAGCAATCTCCAGTCACTTCCGGTACGCGATTTCGGCAATACAATCGGCATCTTCGTCGGAAAAGAGTAAGCGCGCGCCTGGAGGTGATAGCTTCAGCGCGTCTTAGTCAAATGATGATGGTGGTATATAGTTAAGTGAGGCGTGGGGAAATTCGCATCGCCTCCATCAGATCCATATCATTGCCCCGCGTTTCTTTCACTCGTACACTCACCATCGACCGTACAACATAACTACAAGAATGCAAGCTCCATCCAAAGCTCTCACTCAGTCTTCAAGTGCAGCAGTAGCACCTGCTCAATCTGCAATCCTCGCGCCTCCCAATCTCGCTCCCGACGATACTGACTGGATTTCGAATGCCAGTCTCACTTTCAAGGTGCTTGCAAGTGCAGGCGAAGTCGACCCCACGGGCATTGCAAAGGCAATTGCAAATATTGCTCTCCCGATCCTGGAACTGGCTCAGGTGCGACTCTATGGCCCTATACAACGATGTTGTGTATTAAAAAGCTCATGTCATTCAGGATAATAAGAAAGCTTGTGAAGAGCTCAAGGACACTATCAAGTACCTCGACGAGATGCTCCGCTCTGTCTCTGAGGAGACCAAGTTACTTAAGGATGCTCAATCCTTGATGGATGCATCAACTGGCCCACTCGCACGTCTACAGCAAATGGGTGATGAATTTGTCAGGTCTGTCTTTCTATTGATCATCTTAAGAGTATGGGATTGATTTCTGTTATCGTCAGTCACCTTGAGGTTTTGAAGGATGATTTGAACAAAATCTATGGGAAGACTGGGTTCCGGGCGACAATGAAGAGACAATTTCAGAGCAAGGCTATCCTGGATCGTATCAATCAGCACAAGGTGTATGTCAAGGAGGCTCGAGACAAGTTTGTTGTATGTTTTCACTGCTGATTTATGAGAGACATATTAATCTTTCTCAAGGCAACTGCTGTTTTCTCTGTGATCAGGCAGGTTAAAGAGGTTGATGCAAAGGTTACTGTTATTCATGATCATCTGGTAAATATTCTTATCAGTGCTACCTCAATGTATACTGATATTCTCATAGACAAGTCCTTCCAAGATTCAACCTGTCAAGTATGTTTCTATATATTCTCTAAAGTATAATAGTTCTCATGATAGTCCACTGATCAGTAGCATTATGCTCTCTGCTATTCCACCACCATCTCCATCTGTTTTTATGGGTAGAGATGATCTAGTCCAAGAGGGTATAGCCAATCTTCTTACTGACTCTCCTCATTCCATCATTGTCATGGGATTTGGAGGCATGGGCAAAACCTCTTTAGCTTTGAGGATATTGAATGATGAAGCTGTACAGGCTAAATATGAGGCTCATCGATATTTCATTCCTTGTGATATAGTCTGCAGTGTTGATCCCACTGTGGAGGTTCTACTGCAGACTATGATGAAGCAGATGAACTTGAACTTGACTGGTGATGCAGTAAAACAGCTGCATACTATATCTAAACCAACAATTTTGGTTTTTGATAACTTTGAGACTCTTTGGGACCAAAGCAGTGATCAATGTAGCATTCAGATGCTTTTAGCACAGTTGAATTCTGTGATACAGATTACCTTGATAATTACTATGAGAGGAAGTGTTGCTCCAATTGAAGATATCAATTGGTTAAGACTTCCATACAATGGTCTGTCATCATTACATGAGCCTATATCACTGGACATCTTTAGTGCTATTTCAAAATGTAATATTGATGAAGAGGCAGTTAAAGAACTGGTAAAAGAGTTAGCAGGATGGCCATTAGCTATCACATTGATGGCTTATCAAGCTAAAATTCTTCCTCCTAAAGCGCTTCTTGAAAGTTGGCATCAGGAAAAGACTTTATTGTTGAAAATGCCTGGAGCTCAAGCTCATCGGTTATCAAGTGTTGATATTTCAATTAAAATAACTCTTCAATCATTATTGCTTTCATCAGAGCCAAATGTATTAAAGCTGCTGAGTGTAATATGTTATTTACCTAATGGTATTCCAACATGGACAAGTTTAATAAACAAAATACTATCTGATCTATCTGAAAGAATTTCAATTATATCAAGATTATTACAATCTGGAATTATATATCAAGATTGTAGAGAAAATTTGAAACTATTACCACCAATTCAGGAATATTTAAAAACATATTTTCAGCAGTCAGATATATATATCAAAAGCCAGTTTTGCAATTTTTATCTTAACAAAATTGAAGAATTAACTTCAGCAGAGAATATAGAATTTGGTGTATTACACTCTAAAAATATTGAGTGGTTGTTGAATAATCACTTGGATAATTATATGATTGAAAAAGACATCTGTAAAATTTATAATTTTTGTTATTTTCAATATATGACTTCAGAATCAGATATATTGTTAAAGAAAGTAATATCTGTAGCAAAGGAGCTGAATATAGGATATTTATATGCATCTGCATTATTATTATTAGGCTGCAGATTAATTATATATGCTCAGTATCAAGAAGCACAAAACAATATAGAAAAAGCAATGGAAATATTTGGAACAGTTGGAGACACTCTTGGAACAGCACAGTGTTTGCGAAGCCTAGGAGATATTTTGCTAATGACAAATCAATACTCAAAAGCAACTATTAAGTTGAAAGAAGCAATACATATATTTGAAAGAATTGGAGACACTCTTGGAGCAGCATATTGTTTGCGAAGCTTAGGAGACATTTTACGAATAACAAATCAATACTTAGAGGCAACTGTTCAGCTTGAAAAAGCAAAGCAGATGTTTGAGTCAATTGGAGATATTCTTGGAGCAGCACATTGTTTGCAAAACTTGGGTGATATTTCACAAATGACAAATCAATACTCAGAAGCAACCATTAAGCTGGAGAAAGCTAAACAACTATTTGAGACAGTTGGAGACTCTCTTGGAGCAGCACACTGTTTGCGAAGCTTGGGCGATATTTTACAAATGACAGGTCAATATTTGAAAGCAATAATCAAGCTTGAGGAAGCTATGCAAATGTTTGATACAATTGGAAATACTCTTGGAGTAGCACAGTGTTTGCAAAGCTTGGGAAATACTTTGCGAATGTCAAACCAATATATAGAAGCAACTATCAAGCTTGAAAAAGCAATGCAGATGTTTGAGACAATTGGAGATCTTCTTAGAGTAGCACAGTGTTTACGAAGCTTGGGAGATATTTTGCAAATGACAGATCAATACTTAGAAGCAACAAGTAGGCTTGAAAAAGCAATGCAGATGTTTGAGACAATTGGAAACACTCTTGGAGTAGCACAGTGTTTGCAAAGTCTGGGAAATATTTTGCGAATGACAAATCAATATTCAGAAGCAATAATTAAACTGGAGAAAGCAATGCAGATGTTTGAGACAATTGGAGACTCCTCTGGGGCAGCACAGTGTTTTCAAAGGTTGAGAAATATTTCACAAATAACATATTAATAAACAAACAAGCAAGCTAGAAAAATGTAACTGTAAGGAAAATGTAAAGATAAAATTCTACAGATGTCACTGGAAGAAAAAATCAGCAGATAATTTAACTAGCATGATACAGTTAAGGTTGAGTGTTAGCAGTTACATGTGTGAGCCTTAGTGAGTTACTCTTAAGGCAAGTATGTAACTTAACATAGCTAGATACACTGCCAAAGTAACCTGAGGTTGAGCAGAGGTGATGAAAAGGTCTATTTTGGACTACAGCATCAACCTGGATATGGCCTCCATGCAGCATCTAGTTTACTAGCAGACATAAATCAAATTTACCTTGATTTGAGGTAGGAGATCCAATAGACCTTAATGAGCAGATAGCTAAAATCTAGGTCACCCTATAACATCTGAGCGACCTGAGTCATGACCTCTAACTGACCTCTAATTTCAGTCTAGTATAGGCAGATCTCATGCCATCTTATTTCTGTGAACCATAGCAATGTAAACCACAAATATTTGGAATATTGAATTAAGTACAGATCAACTGATAATACATGTATATATATGTCTTTCACTCTTCACTATTAATGGCCCATTTTATTGAACAGTGAACAGTGAATCCTCCAAAACCATGAGCTTGTTTTTCTTTACCCTTATGATGGCCTTGTCCTGACTTGTGCTAGTGCCAAGTGGCAGATCAGTGTTATGTGCATGCCATGGACCTCTGCTCCACATCAACTTCAAGCAAGAATCCCACTTCTACAAATCATACCTTTGGACTTCTATGGCCTCTGGCCACTTACCATTACCCTGCCTCATTTGATATTTCACATATTAATTCTAGAACCTGAATCTGGTAGTGAACAGACCTCTGTCAGGTTCCATTGGACTCTGACTCAGATTATCTACTCATATATATACTGTACAATTACTTGTAGATACTCAATTCAAATATCAACTTGGTTTAGCCAAATCTCTCTCTGACTCTAAGTCTAACTTATCGCTCTCAAGTCTGTGGCCTCTGCTCCATTGGACTATCTCTTATTCTCTTATCTACTTCATATTCTCTGCAAGCTCCACTCTGCTATCCAACTTAAGGGCTTCAGCTCAAAGGTGACATTGCTAATAGCTTTGTCAAAGCCCATGCACTCCACCAGACTCCACTAGTGCAATCAATCTTGATCTATTTGGCATGTCCCTAATAGTCAGCTATATTCTGCTGTATACCTGTCTCACAAATTCTGATAAGAGCTGGAATTGGTGAAAAGCAATTATGTAGACATTAATATAGCTCTTATTATGTTGGCTTTTGGTCTGCTACATCAGTTTTTGCATGTGCCATGGTGCAAGTGAGTTTCTGACAATGGCATTAGAGACCTGTCATATATAAAAGAAGAGAATCAAATAACATATCTTGGAAGTTGACATTGATGCCTAGAGTCTTTCATTTTCTACCCATCAGTAAAGTTCAGTATATGACTGACAATTACTAAACACTCCTCAATCATTGGAGCCTGAGGATAACTATGATAATATATTAGAGAGGCTAAAAAAATATGAAATCACATTACAAACACGTTGAGGTCAACTTTGAGCTTGAGATGTTGGATCAGAGTCATCTTCAGGTGGCACAGCAAAAGATTATGTGATGTGTTAAGATTGATCTAATGTGTTAAGACCCATAAAGATGTAGAGAGATTATAGGAAATAGAGAGTGGAGTTTCTTGTAGCAAGTGGCAGACATTGATAGTTTATATTGGATGTTCAGCATCAAGGGAGAGAGGAGAACAAAAGCTTGAACAAACTTGAAAGCACAGCTCAGACATGGTGACAAGGCTGGTTACAGGCACTTGTGAAACTAAGAGTGGCCTAGCATGATGATGAGCCTCCAGGCTCTGTACGCTCAGAATTTGCGGATTTTATGCACTAATTGCCGCTCCTGTCCACCCAACGGACTTTCAGTAAACCAAAGATTGCACACAAGCTCATACTACTTTCATACCACGGCAACCACTCCTCATGCGCTTTGTTATCCATCCCATCTCGTTACGCATCATAATTACCGTATTCCATCATGGCAAGGCACTTTCGATCGCCAATCACCCTAAAACAGAATTGTTGCATCACTTCCCATAGCCTCATGGACGCATCAATCAATCACTAAATGAAATGATGTGATTGCCACGGCCACTCCTCCATCCATGATATTTCGAGCACACGGCAACTACAGACTGCGTTTTACTAAGGATGTTACTTCGCCAAGACTTCGAATTGACGTAGACCCAAGCATGCACTTCAGTACAAAAGCCATACCTCACCAGTCCGCAGCAAAACAGCACCCCACGATCTGTTCATTGCTCCATAAAACCATACGGTTTCCGTCCATACGCGGCAACATCGACGAGTTGCTGTTACTTTAGAAGTCAAGAAACCATATGTTGACCATGGATTTTACTAAGCCACGGCCTTACAGCCTGACTAAGTTGCGCATACTTACTCTATTTATAATTTCATACTTGTAGTATAAAAACTAGCTAGAAAAACGTCGTTTAGCTTAGCTTACCTAGAGCATAGATCGCAGCTTATCCCTACGCATCGAATCTCTCTCTATCATCGAGTCTACGCTATGTTTATTACCGTCCCACAGCAATACACCGTTGAAGAGACTCTGTGCACGCAGGCTAGAAATGCAACAGCGTCGAAGACACTGATCACACCCACACCCAACACTACACACACAAACCCTCAAAGTTCTTGGGGGGATATTATGCGATAGAAGCAGATTGAAGCAATACAACTAAACTCTCAGAATATACGATACACACGTATAGCAATAGCGCTCATAGGGTATCTAGATCTCTCTAAGTCCAAAGGCTTTTCTAACAAGAGGAGTGACAGATGTCGCCGGGCCTCAAGGCAAAGGTGTACTACAATACACAACTCGTCACCACACATCCACAAAACCCTCAATAAGTCTCGCGCGACACACACAGGTGACCACAACAACTTGAACACACTCTAAACACAACTCAAAGCTTGCGCTCCAAGCAGAAACCCTTCACAACACATCCACTCAAGCCACAGGATTTGAACCCATGCGCTCCAGCTTCCAAACTGATCATAGACCCACAGGATTTGAACCTATGCAATCCAGAGACACAATAACCAATAAAACCCCGTCCGACAAGCCAAAGGGTTTGAACCTCTGCCACCTGTAGCACCTCACGTCACAAGAAACCCTCAAAACTCAAGAGCACATCTGCAATGACACAATATCTCTTATTTTCAGGGTAGAGTGCAAGTCAACCAATCACTCAAACCGTACACAAGTCCCACGCTAGCTTTCTATGCCTCGCGCGCTACTCGAGTCACTCAAATGTTATCAATCAAAGGTATATTCTCTCGCTCGAAGCTACAAACTAATCCCAAAGCTAGAGCGCTAAGCTGAGGGCCTTTGTGCTCCAACAAGGGGGGTCCGAAACTTCTACACTATTACTATACTACAGTATTTATATACACTGTGCTCTACCAATTAATACAACCTTAAATAGAAACTCTTGGCTTGCGGAACTTCCTTTCTGGGGTGCTGCGCCTGTCGCCATAATCATGCCATTGCTTGGCGCTTACTCAGAGCTCCAGCTCGGGGCCAGATCCTGGTCTCTCAGCTGCACAACATCGGTTAGCCACGCTATCCACACATACTGACATCGCCTAGTATCTCCTTGGAGTTGTGGCCTAGAGCGCAACTCATCTTTATAGTAATAATATCTTCTAGTGATTTCCATGGTCTTCTAGGACCACCCACTTCTAGTCTAGGCCTCGCACGCATCGGCCGAAGTCAGAGACTTCGGTCTTACTTCAGTTCTACATATTCTGAGGTCTAGAGCGCTAGCTCCCAGCATGGCAGTGCCTTGTGCGTCATAGATCAAGGTTGTGCGAAGTATCAATTATCTCCTGAGCTTCGCTGGTTCTATTCTTAGCCCGCGTCTTCTGTGCATTGTCAGCGTATTCAGTGTCAAGTGCTGGGGCTTTAGACTTAGCATGACCCTTATGGTATCACTCTATAGTTAAGCCATGCGCTCCACCAAACATCACTCAAGGTATTGCATTGCCTGCACTTCAGACATTGCGCTCTAAGGTGTATCTCATTTCCTCGGTATCTAGCTTTTATAAAATGTATGTATTGATACATTTCGCGAAATTACACGTGTGAACACTTTTCAAGCATGTCACCGTTTACCCCAGCATATTCTTGATTGCATGTCAACTCTTAAGCTCACCAGAGTTATTCCACAGTTTTTGACTGTGAAGAGTCGCTTGACACTCACTCTTCACTCTTGACACTATTGGTACACACTCATACTGTGCCAATACGTGATTGCCGCGCCATACCTCACCCATGTTTACCCTTTTATCGGCCGTTATTGTTTCAACTTCACCAGCATAGGATTGTTTCACGTTTTCACCTTCACCATCGTATCGTCACCCACTTGGGTAGTCTCCGAGCAGACTTAGGATCGTTTTCGCACCAGTATAGGACCAGTTTCAGTATAGTTTTCGTATAGGACAGTCCCATGAGTGGACTTGAAGGTTAGTTTTGACATAGGATAGGATCGCTTCAGTACAAGACCAGTTTTCGACATCGACATCAGTATTTCCGTATCGTTTAGGATCAGTACCCCGCCATCACCAGTATATTCCCATTCTCGCTCTCAGTATCATCGCCCAGTTTCTATATTTCCACGTTTATTCTCGACACCGCGCCCTCAGTACTTCGTTCGCGCTTCTCCCACCACTCTCAGACATAGTCCCACGTTTTCACATCGTTTCCCCACTCCCAGACTCAGTTTCACGCATTTATTACCGTTCTCTTCACTCGCTTTGCTAGGATTGCCGTCTAGCGACATTTTTCTAGTCTCTTCTCACATTTTCGCTTACGGATCCGTGGTATTCATGTCATATCCATTTCTGTTCCCTCTCATTTTGAGAGATCCCTACCGGCTTACAACCAAAGCTACTAGTACTCAACTATCAAGCAGTACTACTTCGCTGACTGAAAAGTCGCAGTGTATACTTGCATATAGAGGAATTGATTTACTGCACGGAGGTGCCCCGAACCCACTCGCACACACGATCACCTTGATTGCCATGTTACCACGTTAATTGTCCAATCTTGTTCCTGAGTTGGTGTTGCCGTTGCCATGGAAGTCTAGGCTCATCATTTCTGGAGCCCACCGTGAGGGGGATTAGTTCACATCCCAAATCAATTCTTTGATTGCGTTTATATATGCCTATCCCCTTTAAATTCGCCCTTTGTAGCGAGCTCATACTTGCTGCGAACCCGAATTCTTCACCATTTCATGAAAATTCGAACGTAAAACACCTTACATCCCCATGCCAGGCAGAGGACTCAGAAATACCTCTGCATGTCTACAGTTACAAGAATCTACCGCACATTTAGCTCCTTCTGAAGCATCATCTTCGACTGCTGCTACAGATGTTCTGTTACCCAAGTCCCCTCGTAGTCCCATCCCCGGGTCTTTCATTGAATCTCCCGGATCCCCGTATCCAGAAGAATTAAACATCTCTACCAGTGAAAACTTCCAGTTTTTGGAACCAGAAGACACAGAAGAAACCGAAGTTATCGCTGAACTCTTTGGTTCCAGTTACAGAACAGCCCCAGGTACCCCTTATTCCAGACACGCTTTCGGAGGCTACCACGTAGAAAACACCTCATTCACAGAATACCGCGGCGAAGAATCCGTTGTTTCTAGTGACAAATTACCACCAGATACTGCTACCACTATAAACTTTGATATCAAGGACGAATCCTTCAAACAAAGTATCCCTTTTGAACCCACTTTTGAACCACCTACTGAACAATCTACGTCGTATTTCCCCATTCTTCCCATTCTACCACCCGTTTTTATCAATCTACCACCAGTTCCATTACCGCAACCCGTTCCACCAGTTCCCCCAGTTCAACCACCAGTACAACCAGAAATCATGGCGGCGACTAGTATGCCCTTTAGAAAAGAAAAGAGCGCGCCGAATATCATTGATGAAATCAGTCCAGGACGCGAATTGACGCGTTATATCAGTGATATTGAAGGCCTCTTTTCTCGTCATAGTATTACGCAAGACGTAGACAAGAAGAAGTGGTTCATCTACTATCCTGGTCTCACCATTTCCGAATTTTGGGAGAGTTTGCCAGAATATGCAGACGGCCAAAAGACCTACGCAAACTTCAAAGATGCGATCATTGCGCAGTATCCTGATGCTAGTGCTAGTCACAAGTATGAGAGACACGATCTCGAGCACGTTATTGGGAAATATGCATGAGAAATCAATAATCTTGCAGACCTAGGAGCATTTTACCGGGAATTCTTCCCCAAAGCTAAACATTTAGTCACAGAAAAGTGATTGTCCACTCACGAGACCGGCAATATGTTCAGTAAAGGGTTTCCTAATCATGTCTGGGATGCAATTGCTCGCCATCTTCAGATCAAGTTACCAGACCATCATCCAGCAGATCTGTACGACCTCGCAGACATTTATGCTGCTGCCCAGTTTGTTTTACAAGGCACGAACAAGGGTGAAAGCACCATTAGCGGCATGTTTTTGCACAGTTCCTACAGAGACCGAGATGCCGCTCCAGCAAGATCATCCGAAATACCGTACCCTGTACCAGTTCCTCAACCACAGCCCACCGTTTGTGTTAAAGAAGAGCCCATAGAACCACAAGTTAAAATGGAGCATATCAACCAGCTCATTAAACTTGGGGAGACGTTATTGCAGCTCAACTCAAATGACCGGTTCCAGAAGGCTCAGCAACATTTTCAGCCAGGGCCTCCACCGCAGAGCAGCTATGCTAATGTGAGTACTGGCCAGAATTGCAGTTTCTGTGGCGAGATCGGCCATTTCATTCGAGAGTGCCTCAGAGTCGAAGAGATGATAAAAGAAGGGAAATGCAGGCGCAATATAGATGGGAAGATTGTCCTGTCTACTGGCGCTTGGGTCCCTAGGAATATCCAGGGCACTTGGCTTAAGGATCGCATCGAGGAATGGCACCGTCAAAATCCAGGCCAGACTGGCATTGTTAACCAGATGATGAACGCTATTGTCGAGCCCGTTCCATATCTCAGTCAGCAGCGTTCTTCGCCCGTCAATTCTGACGCGGAACCTCAGTTACTTAGTGCACCAGTCTCCGGTATTGATGCGCGTCAACGCCTCGAGGCGCTCATTGCCAAATCAGAAGCTATTGGAAAAGAGATCCAGGGCATCAAACAGTTCATGCGCATTGAAGACTCTTCTAGCCCGATTACCGCAGAAGCCACGGATACTATGCTTCGCCAGGTCGTAGTCGAAGTCCCACGTCTTAAACGCGGACCACCCAAGAAGGCAGTTCCCGCAGCAAGAGCGGAACCCGCTGTTCCGCAAGAACCTACTAAGGTAGTGGGGAGACAAACTCGTATGAGTCGGAAAGCTGCTGAAGAAGCCGTGCTTGAAGACGAGCAGGAGGTTGCCATACCCAAGATTCACGATCACTTCGATCAAGATCTTACCCCAGACTATGACGACATGCCTGGTCTAGTTGAAGATTCTGACGATGAAGAAGATATTTCCGTACCCCCTCAGACGAAGAAAGACAATGATATTGCCGCAGCCATTATAGAATCTTATGCCCCACGTCAATTTGAGAAAGCAAAGACCATAGTTCACGATAATGGCAAAGATATTACTTCCAAATTTCCGTCTTATGCGCCACCTGTCACTCCGTGACACGATCAATCCAAATCTGTAGCGGCAGTGCCCGAGCCTGCGCCAGCCAAGGAGCGTGTACCACAGCTCATCCCCGAAGATATTCATCCATTTGCCGCAGCAAGACCAGCCAATTACGCACCACCAGCAATTCGTAACGCAGGTGCCAAGCCAGATATCCGCAAGCGTCCTAAAGACAATGAACCTGCTTATAGGACGTGGGCGCCGATAGAAGGCTCTCATGTTGTGCGAGAAGTCTACGAGCGTGCGCTTGACTCCATGATCACGTTGTTGCATCAAGAGTTATATTCCTTATCACCAGCAATCAGGGAAATGATTAAGGAGGATAACACGAAGCGCAAAGTACCAAATACCGTGGAACAGTTCCAGAAGGAGGTAGCTTTACCGTTTACCGGACCCAAAACCATTGAGATCACGGTAAAATCGCCAGAGAACAATGAGGACAGCAGAACTTCCACTCTTTTATACAGTATGCTGACCGGTTTTGTTCAGACCTTCGAACAGACCAGTAGTAACCGTCCTCGACAAGAACCTCCAGCAGGATCGTCAGTCGTCCCAGACCCATACGAAGCTCGCATCAAGAAAGGGGAGAAGATCAGACCCTTGAAGTGTGCAGCAGATTCTATTTCATTAAGATCCATCGTTCCAGTGGTGGATCATCAGCTCAAAGTCGAGTGCATCATTGATCCCGGATCACAAGTGATCTCCATGTCAGAAGCCAGTGTGCTTACGCTTGGGGTTAATTTATGATCCTACGGTTATTTTGGAAATGCAATTGGTGAATGGCACCACAAATTATTCCTTGGGTCTAGCACGAAACGTTGCATTTTTGTTTGGAGATATCATGCTTTACCTCCAAGTTCACGTTATTCGGCAATCAGCGTATGATATTCTCCTCGGCAGACCTTTCGACACATTAACTCAAAGCATTGTGTGCAATTATGCTGACGAAAATCAGACCATCACTATCCATGATCCGAACACCGGTAAAACCGTGACCATCCCGACGATTCCTCGTGGTCATCCCCGCATCCTTAATCACGTCCCATTTTCTTGGGAAATTTGACTAGAAGAACCCGAAGATGATATAGAGGAGATCGCCCTCATCATTGAATTAGACGCGAATCAAGAACCTAAAATTATTGCCTATGCGGCCTCTCAGACCGAATTTGACTCAGAAAAAGCTTCAACCCAATATTTATTGGCTTGTGACCCTAATAAATTCCCTATCCAACCCACTATGTTTACACAATCACTATGGTCAACCGAAACCATGTACAGTTCCACCCCATATGCCGAATTCTCTTTACCAGCAGATCGCGAACAATTGTTACCGTTATATTCCATTCCAAACCAGATTCCACAAGATTTATCAGATTGCCGTTCCGTTTCCCAGCCCTGAGATTATATGTATCGTCTATACGGTTCTAATATTATTGGAGATCAATCCTACGAGCCATGGTTCTCTAAGAAAGTCTCAGGTCTTTGCAGGCAAGAAGTACAAGCCAGTCACGCTAAAAACAAAGCCTGTGCTTGCAACCTTGCCTGATAAATTCCATATCATTCGCAATATTCGAGGAGATCCATTAGCCGATATACCTACATTATCTCCAACACCACCCCCTTTCATTCCTACCGAACGTTACACCCAAGAACGCAAGGAGTATATTGACTCCATCCATAACGATGGTTTTCTCTGGCCAGAAGAAATGAAGCTTATGCATCACTTCATGACAGTTCAGGAGCAAGCATTCACATGGGAGGACTCAGAACGAGGCAGTTTTCGCAAAGATTTCTTCCCTCCAATTGATATTCCAGTCGTCGAACACACCCCTTGGGTTCTACGAAATATTCCCATTCCACCAGGCATTTACGCAGAAGTTTGCTGTATGATCAAGACAAAGATTGACGCAGGCGTTTATGAACCTTCCAATTCTTCCTATCGCTCGAGATGGTTTATGGTTTTAAAGAAAGATGGCAAGAGTCTTCGCATAGTTCACAGTCTAGAGCCATTAAATGAAGTTACTATTGCTCATTCTGGATTACCACCAACAACAGATCCTCTTGCAGAACATTTCGCAGGTCGTGCATGCGGCGCTACTCTAGATTTATTCATTGGATACAATGAACATTTACTAGCAGAATCGTCTCGCGACCTTACCACCTTTCAGACACCCTATGGAGCCCTCCGACTCGTTACATTACCCATGGGTTGGACAAATTCTGTACCAATATTCCATGACGATGTTACATTCATTCTACAACCCGAAATTCCTGATTTTACCATTCCTTACATCGATGATGTCCCAGTTCAAGGACCAGAGACTCGCTACGAAATCATAGGAGGCTATGAGACTATCCCTCTCAATCATGGCATTAGACGATTCATTTGGGAACACTTCCAAAACCTAAACCGGATTGTCCAGCGCATGAAATATTGTGGAGGCACGTTTTCAGGCAAGAAAGCCTACCTTTGTTGCGCCAAAATTACCGTGCTAGGTCATAGATGCACATATTCTGGCCGTCTTCCTCTCGAAAGTATTGTCGCTTCAATATTACGATGGGGACCTTGTATTGACGTCTCCAACGCATGTGCCTTCATTGGTACCATTGGAGTTCTACGGATATTCATCGACAATTTCGCGACCCAAGCTTTACCCATCACCAAGTTATTCAGAAAAGACGTACCATTCAAGTTCGAAGCAGTAGAGATTGCTGCACAAGAAGATCTTAAAGATGCAGTTAAAGACAGTCCTGCATTAAGGCCCCTCAGTTACACGTCAACCGGAGCTGTCATACTTGCCGTTGACACAGGGCCTGCCACAGTTGGTTATTATCTTGCACAGTGCGACCCTGTCAATCCAAAGATCCGATATTTCACCAGATTTGGTTCAATCACTCTTAATGAATGCGAGTGCGGATATTCCCAAGCCAAGAAAGAGATATTTGGACTTTACCGTGTGCTAGGAGATTGCAAAATTTATCTTATTGGCCTTCCTATGTTCATTGTTGAAGTAGACGCAAGTGCTATCAAGGGAATGCTCAAGAACCCTGATATCGCACCTTCTGCAGCAGTTAACAGATGGATTATCGGCATTCTATCTTTTCATTTCGTTCTAGTCCACGTACCAGGCTCCAAGCATGGTCCAGATGGATTATCGCGATGCCCACCCCAACTAGGAGACCCTCCCCCGCCCGAAGACGGCATGGAAGACTTCTTACACACTCATTATGGGCTTATGCATTTTATTAATTCGACTTCACCTACGGTTAATTCACCAATCAAGTTAATTCAAGTTCTACAGCAAGAAATTACTGCAGATACCACGGAAACCATTCCTTACTCGACAGTTCCTCATACAACAAAGCAAAAGCATCTAGATGAACGGTTAATGCACTTATTGCCATGGCATCTCAATCTTAAGAGACCTCCAGGATTCGACGATAACGCATATGCAAAGTTCATGAAATATGCCGTTCATTTCTTCAAGAAACAAGGAAAGTTATGGTGCAAAAATGTAGATGGGAAGCATCAGCTCGTATTGTTCCCCGAACGTCGCATCCAAGTGATGATGTTGCTCATAAGGGCTTCTACGCGACGCATGCGTTAATTAAAGAACGATATTGGTGGCCGGATATGAAGTATGACATAGCCTGGTTCGTAAGGACGTGTCATTTATGCCAAATCCGTCAAACCCGACAAATCTATATCCTGCCCACCGTCACTCTTCCCGCTCTGTTATTTTCCAAGATGTACATGGACACGATGATCATGCCTGTCTCAGGACAATACCGTTACATTGTCCAAGGCAGATGTTCACTCAGTCATTATCCTGAATTCCGTTGCTTGTGCAAAGAAACAGCACGAACCTTAGGAGAGTAGATTTTTGAGGATATTCTATGCAGATGGGGATCCTTAGTCGAGATCGTTACTGACAACAGATCCGCCTTTGTTGCCGCAATTAATTATTTGAGCAAGAAATACCACATCAATCACATCCGCATCTCCAGTTATAACTCCAGAGCCAATGGGATTGCCGAAAGACCTCATTTTGACGTCTGTCAAGGACTGTTTAAGGCGTCTGATGGTGATCAAAAGAAGTGGAGTCAAAACGCCTATTCAGTATTTTGGGCGGACCGAGTAACGATCAGAAAGCGTATGGGTTGTTCACCATATTTTGCCGCAACCGGGACGGAACCACTTCTCCCAATGGATATAGTCGAATCTACTTGGTTGATGCCGCCACCAGATAACATCATCAGTACTACGTCATTAATTGCACGTTGAGCCATTAGTCTTCAAAAACGTTCTCAAGATCTCGAACACTTGAAGTCTAAAGTCTACGAAGCCAGACAGAATGCCGCGGTTAAATTCAAGAAGGACCATGCGTACTCTATTAGAGACTTCAATTTCCAGAAGGGAGACTTGGTCTTGATGCGCAACACGCAGATAGAGAAAGCCTTAAACCGCAAAATGCACGCCAGATATTTGGGCCCCTTAGTGATCTTGGGGAGGAATAAAGGCGGCGCATATCTCCTTTGCGAATTAGACGGTTTGACCTTCGCAAGACCAGTTGCCGCATTTAGATTGGTGCCATACTTCACCAGAAAGAAAATTGACATACCACCTGAGCGGATCAATGATCTCTTCGTGTCAACTGATGATGGCATGCTCGACGAACTTCCAGATCAAGAGGGAGCGCATAATGAAGCAGAACTTGCCTAAGTTTCACTCGAGACGTTGGCGAAACCAAAAACTTTTATATAAATAATTGGACTCCATTTTGGAGCCCCTACACATTCATTCATAACTAAATTCTGACCGGTATATCCATACCGGTCCCCTGACACTCATTCAACATATACCCCTGCGAAAATGTCCGTACGAATTGAATACAACCACCTAGAAGACCACGGCAACTCTAGTAGTAACGACGACCGCACTTCGAGCCAGACGCCTTAGAACCAGACACTTTGCCCCTGCCGCTGTTGTAATTGCCGTAGCCATTACCGTTGTCCTGGTACTGGTTGACGTCCACGTCAGTCTGTCCCCAACTACCTCCTTGACACGATGGACAAGCAGGATGACCACAACTGCCCCATCCCCTACAGTCGCACAGGTCTTGCACGGCATCTGGATTCTCCTGGTTAGAGTCGCAATTATTGTGGTCGCAACCCCAACCGATGCATTCCTTAATATACTGCACAGCCTTGTTCTTACCTTTCCCCTTGCGATCTTCCTTCTTGCCCCTACCCTTGTCTTGAGCCCGATTCTTCTTACCATGGCCGCGAGAGTTGTGCTGATGCTTCCTCCTCCACCAATGACCGTTATTGTTGTGAGAAGAAGAAGATGCGTGATTGTCGTTCCTCATCTTCGCCGCGGTATTGGCTTCGGCCTCCTCCTGGATACACGCCTCATCAAGTTTAACTGTGACAAGATGGTAATGCTGGACGAGGACGTGGCGCGTCTTCAGACCCAAGTACAACTCGCGAGTATTGGTTTCCAACTTCTGGAGGTATGCCTCCTTAGTCTTCATCAGTGAGGCCACAGACTCGGGACCCTGAGAGGAGAATTGCCGAAAGTTCGCCCCAACGTAGGCCTTAGCATTGTCGACAATCGCTTCGGTATGAGGATCGTCAGGAATGCCGGCAGGAGGTTCTGTAGACGAATGGAATTAGTAAACACGGAAGACAAGAACTTACTAGCTCCATACAGGTCAGCATCGATCAGTTCATCAATGATGTCGAGGATATGGTCATCGTCCTCAGGATGGGGATCCTTGAACAGCATTAGAAGTATGTGACGATCAGGAACTCCACCAGCACATTGCTGTAGGAGAGACTTGTGACATTCTTGGCATTCGGAGGACAGTCCAGCAAAGTAGCACTCAGTGCCCTCACGCAGACAGGGACCACAAGGACATACAGCCTAGAAAATCACGTTAAGACAAGAACAGACGAGATTTCAAAGGAGAAAACATACCCTGGCAGAGCGAGCCGGACAAGTGTGCACCGGATGACTAGGAGTGCCTGCACCCCATGCCGCACAGTTAAGCCTTTTGTGTTGCTAGTCAGCTTTGAGTGAGATGCCTCTAGCTCCGCTCTTCAGCACAGCCACAACCCACTTGGCATATCTACTCATTCAACCCCCAAAGTGCCACTACTTAAGGCAATTGTACTGTGCCGAAAATTGTCATCCCTGCCGCTATTGACCATAGTCGCAGACTGGTCCTAAAAGGCATAAAACTAGATAATGACCCCAAAATGATGCTTACCGTCCACTTAGTCAGTCACCCGAATTGGACAAAAAAGGCTCTGGCTCATATATCATAACATACAACGCAATTTTCTAGCTAGTTCCATCATCGTCTGAGTCCTCCTCTTCATCCGGAGGATGCGCATACTGAGCAGGCCATTTCCATGTGAAATGGTCAGCCAATGCCAATTGTCCCTTGCGTTGCTGAGCTGCATACGCCCGCACTCCTTCTGCGACTTCCGTCGATAAACCAGGCCAGCCACTTCTACGATCATCCCACCATTTGGCACGGTAGCGGAGGGTCGCCAAGACCCGCCGTTGCTCCTCACGGAGAAGCTCCACCTCTTCCTCCCAGCGTCGCAGGCGGGCTCGACTCCTGAGCCAATGAACACGTACATCTACAGACACCTTGAGTAAGAGCTGATCAACCCGAGCGGAAGGACATACCAGTCACATCGGAATCGTCATCTAGCTCGCCAAGGCTGCCCTCCGCAAGCCAGATCCATGATACCTCTCTCGGTCTATCCTTGTGTTTCATGGTCTTTTTCTTCTTCTGGCGCTGGTCCTCTGGGTTGGTAACCTCCGTTGTGGCTTCCTCTGTATCCAACACAGAACCATACATGGAGGACATGTCCTTCGCATTCAGTTCCTTCAGCTGGTTCATCCAGCTGCCCAGCCCTCGTAGCGCTAAAAGGCTGCTCCGCGCGCGCCGGTACTTCTGGGCAGCCAGATGACACTTCGCTTTCCACCCATCGAGCACATCAGAAGCGTGGGCTAGCGCCTCTTGTCCTCGCATGTTTTCATTACGAAAGGCATGGACTGACGCTTCCACTCTCAACGAGGACCAAATTGCTGCTAGAGCATCCCAACACTGACCCTCCCTCAGTATTTCCTCCTTCTCACCCAATCCCGCATGACAAATCCCCTTCCGCACCAGCTCACTCAAATCTGAGGGGAACCAAAGCTTATCGTCCTCGGCCTCAATTGCCGCAGTCGTCGTCTCTCTTTCGTGCTCGATCCGTAGAGCTATACCAGGCATGTAGATGAATTGTAGCTCCCTGAATTGCTCAATCAGCTTCTCGAGGTTGATTCGGCACATGTGGACATCGGCGAGCTCCACGGAGGAGAGTTCTCCCTCTCCGGACACTATGGCACTAATTCGTCGTCTAAAAGAGTGTCAGTGTGATTATGACTGTCAACTTTACGAAACACTTACTGAGAGTCTTCAATGAGCAAGCCCAGGCCCAGGCATGATGTGGCGCTGATCTTGTGAATAGGGATCTCCCCACGAGCCTTAGCATGACGTTCATCTTCCTTCAATTTGAGCTTCAAATCTTGTTCCGTTACATCTAAATGCCCGCCACCCCTCAGCTAAAAGTATGGCCATCACAGAAGAACGACTTACGTTCCCCTACTGACAGGTAGGGACTGGGCTTGCTGCAATCCTGGTCCCATTCCTCAACGACGGCCGTCCACTCAGAGGCATAATTTGGATTCGGCAGGGCATTTGTGAAGTCAGCGTGGTATTTCCGATGGGACGCGACCTGGGAATCTGCCTCTGCTAATCGTTTATGGAGCATATGACCTGTTTACTTTGTCAGAAGATGGTATCAATGCTGAATATCTGTTAAACCCACCGAGGCCCACCAGCTTCAAAAAGTTGTGATAAGCAAAATGATCGTCGAGGGTGTCATGTCTAGATCTGGGGCCCATCTCTTTCGTTGAGAATGCAATCACATTGACAATCGCCCAGGTTCGTTCAATGCCTTCGCCGTCAGTCCGTCCCGTCCCGTCTTGTATACCAATCGCGTATTCACATTGACATGCTAGCTTGTGTGCTTTGGCATGCAACTTAGGGACCCCGCATGACAAACCGACGCCTCCACGCAGGCGCAGATGTGAAGGCAGCTCAGCCATGCGTTTCTTGAAATTGATGTTCCATTGGCATGCGATGTCGTACGAAATGAAAAGGTTTTGCAACCCAAGGGAAGACGCGCCGGACATGATGACATAATCCATATTCACATAGCTGTCGACAGGGCTGTCAGGCCTTGCAACCATTGATAACCGTTGGAGCACATACCGTTCACCTTTCTGCAGATCACCGACGCCTGTTGGGCAAACCATTTCGTGGCGGGCACACACACACATAGCCACCCCACTAGCCCGCAACCCAGTTTCTCCCTTCGTCTCTGCCTGCCGTAGAGTCTTGAAGCCGCTACACGTCGATATCTGCCGCTCAAATGTCAGTACGACCCACTGTGAGACCCTGCTCAGATACTCACATCCGTTTGAGTAACATATTTACCCAAGTGATGGAGGTACGGCACGTATTTAACGAAATATGCCAAACCGGTATGTAAACCTGGGTCCACCGTGGGAGTGGAACAAAATAGATTTTTGAGGCGAAAATTGGCATCCAATGCTAAAATGCCATGGTAGAGGAAGCTGAACATTCCTTTTAGGGCTGAGTTCTGACATGAGTAGACAATCCTACCTGATGGAGCGAGACGCAGACTCCCATCCCGCTGGCAGGTTGACATCAGGAATAGGGCATGCTGGACAACGTAGCGCCAGCTGTCCAGGCGATGTCGTTTCAATTCCATTTTCTTCTTGTCCCCGTCCGGCGCGCATCAACATCTTCAGATGCCGATACTGGCGAACCATACGTGGCAAAGATTTATATTTTCTCTGGCATTCTGAGTCAACAGTGGTTCGCAAATGGAATCCAATGCAAGATGTCATACCTTTGGCAGCCGAATCCCCCATGCATCCGTCATTATAGTCAGATATTTGTAGAAATCATAGCCGGACACCTTGCTTGTGTGTGTCAATATGTGGAACTGATCCAGAAGATTCAATGTCGCACAAGTTCATGGATGGTAGAGCGTCGCTGGGTACCAGCCAAAACGAAGAAGCTGCTGGCGTCGTGTTGCACCATCACGACGGTCACAAGCGCAGTAGTTGATCTCGACTTCGTGAATTCCATTTGTATCCATGACCGTGAACGTACGACCCGCTCGCTCGGGACATATGCATGGCAAACCATCAAAATGGCCAATTTGGACCCTAAGCCCAAGGTCCCGCAGTGTCGTCTTCATGAAATACTCGCCGTTCCACTCCTGTTAAAGACAGTGAGAAAGTTAAGAGTTCCAGCGAAACACGAAGACCTTCACCTGTACGAAGTGCAAAGGCTTGCTGGTGTGTGCCTTAACACAGCAAGATCTGCACACCAGCAGACACAGAGGACAGCTTTTGCATCGGTATCTGGGCTCTCCCGCATCACATTGGGCACATCTCGACAGTAGCGCCGTGTCTCCACGCCCTTTCCGACAAAGGAGCTCCATGAGATATTCGTCGCGATACCCTGGATTTTTGTCGTAGCCTTGCCACTGTCGCATTGGTCGGTCCTATTATGAAAAATCAATATAAACCCATCTTCCCAGACCATCGCATGAAACGGACCGAGTTCATGTATCGCTTGGGACTAGTCTTCTTGGCTGGAGGCGGCTCTGGATCAGGGAAGCTGGCATCGTAGAGAACCTCTTGGGGGATATGAGAGTCAGGAATGGTGATCGTCTGGTGGAGTGTACGATGTGTGCTGGGGCCGGCCGCATACTGGACAATCGACCCAGTCTTAGTGACCTTCACTCGGCGACTGTGGGTGATAGAAGTGTCTTGCCAGACAATCTGTTCGTCCCCACGATGCAATTTTGGGCGACCCTTCATTGCATGTGCCGAACACGGCCTGGCCAGTGATTTTTGGGCGTCAACGATGGCATGTGCATGAAATCTAGGCCTATGGCGCAAGCTTCGGCATCTAAATGTTGATCAATAACATATGGCGCATCAAGCCGGTCAACCACATTCTCTTTTCAACCATATTCTCCGGCTCAAGCTTTCCAAAACCTTATTCCCTAAATTCCTCAACAATTTCTGCGTTCTCTTCCACCATGGGAGTCAATTGACTCATCATTGCCATCCTCGTGGAGTTTGCGACTGTTTGCAAAATGAGCGGGCAACTTAAAAACCTCAGGATCCGCAAGTCCTCTCGCAAACCTTGACTCGTCTTCATCCATCATGAGCGATTCCCTCAACAGCACTCCTATCTCCCCCCCGCCAGCTGGGAACACGCCTCCGGTGGTCGACGATGATCACGGTCCTGTACGCTCTTCCCCACTTATCCTACATGCTTCTCATTTCTTTTTAGTGCCTGTACAGCGACTATCAAGTCGGATTCTTGTGCCATATCGGCCACTTGTTCGAAGATGCTCTGTACACAGAGCAAACCGAATGCTTCATGCAAGAACTCTTTGCACTTTGGTTTCGTGATTGGCCTGAGGTGCCAGAGGATGTCGAGCGACGGAAAAATGTGAGTTTTTTTTTGGCCCTTCAATACATCTGTAATCTGACTATACACCTTAGAGCCTCCGCCGAGCGATGCTAGCCGTCAGCCACGAGCGCACCCCCGACCTCACGTTCATTGACCAGGGCATTACCCCTCATTTCACCCCTGTCCCTACCGACAATACCGACGCAGCGACAACGAGCACTGCCGGAGCGACCTCCTCGGCTGCTAGTGCGAGCCAGCCAGCCCAGAACACGTAGAAGGGATTATAGTTCAGAAGTGGCTGTGTTAATTAGCACTCGAGTGACTTTTGGGGGGTTTTGTGTTAAGTTGCCTGTAGTTACCTATCAGATTTAGCGTAAAACATTGTATGGATGAAATGTCATTGGAATGCTAACTAGCATCCGCTTACTCAGGTGAAATTTTTGGACTTGGGAAAGCAAATCATATTAGATGTCTCCCATTTTTCCTCAAATATTTTCACAAGCCAATCAATCCTCACATGCGTGCAGTAAATGGTTTAGGCACGGGGGTACATACAGTAACGAGTACAACTACTTAGAACTACTACTAGCGGTGGCAGCAGCTGCTGTGTCCTGCTTTTCTCCAATGCGGCGCGTGATACAACGGCCCATAACATCCGCCATCGTCACCAGTCCATCCAAAATGACGAGATTGGTCTTGACCATTGGGCGGGCTTTTGGTTTCAGTGGGGGGCGATGAGAAAGGGGAATAGACCAAACGATAGTCTTGGGAACGGGCCCCTCCGCCTCGATATCGTGAGGGCGCACTTGGTGTTTGCGATAGAAGGTCCAGGAAAGTGCGAGGAGGACGCGCTGAATGAGAAAATTAGTCTCAGAATGAGTGAAAGTAACTTGGGCGCACCTCACAGCTAACCTTCTCATCTTCCCACTCAACTGGCCATTTCCAGTGCCAGCCTCAGATGAACTCGTTGACCCAAGCCTCTAGTTCAGGAAACCCGGCATTGCCCTTCGCCTTTAGCGCCATGTACGCGAGGCAATTTTGTTGCAGCAAGAAACGTTGGTCGACACGAAACAAGTCGAGCTAGATAAACACGATGAAAAACTGATTCAGCAGTTCGCAACTGTCCTACCTTTCTGACTGGAGCCATGGAGAAAAGGTGGGACACAGATGAACCACGGCGTACAAGCTTGTATGCGGAAAGTGCCGCCCCAGCCACCGCCGTAGAACTGTACAGTTGATTACGCGAAGCTTTTGAACTGCTCTCGCGATAGGCCTCAGATAATATGGGCCAAAAATAGCCGTTGAAGTCGATTTAGCAATGCACGTGGAATAGTGAAGAGATAGGGGCTACAAGGGGACTGAGGTCATCATCATAGCTCTGCAACATGTCGGAAGCCCTGGAGATTAAAAATCAGTCATGTAGATTGAGGTCAGACTAGACGCTCCCTTCTCAGTGTGGCGGATGACGCACGGAACCGGCGGTGGGTATGCAGGAGGTAAGCATGCAGAATGGCTATATGATACAGGCCATTGGGTGTTCCACATTGAATCTATCACTGACGAAATATCCATAACGCTGAGTGTTGATTCCCCCTCCGAAGGACTAGTGCAGATGTCGCTGTAGCACCCAGTAATCCCTAAGATCATGAAATACCTCGGTTTTGCGGGAACATCCAGATGGGTGACGATACTGTCAGTACAGTGGTACAGAGACAAGATAATGGAGCCAGAGTGTCTACAGACTTTGCCCGTCGGTTGGATAGAGAAATGAGCACTGGGGAAGCGATGAGCAAGCCTGCATGAGTTTCGGTCAGACGAATGGACAAAAGGCAGCGACTTCGACTTTACAGTGAACAGCCCGGCACTCCAACTCATTGACATGCAAGACGAGCGATCATCAAAAGTGACCTGCCCAAAAATCCAACGACGGCTTCCAGTCATCTGCAAAGTACCTCAGCGCCGAAGAATCGAGTCTACAAGTGTGTGCTGGAAGGATGAATGGGGGGAAATGATTGAAAACATAACAGCAACATTTTGGTCAGATGAATAACCAATCCTTCCCGATTAGGCCAGCCTGCTGTCGGCATCAACCACATGGGTCATCCAAAAAAACATGTCACAGAAGAATCTAGGCTCGCCGCTAACCGTGACAAAAGCAACCATAGTTACGCTAAGTAGGTGAATTTGAGATATACGGATCTCGGATACTAACTGACCTTCTTGCTCAGAAACCAGAATGCTATCCGCCTGCGACGCAAAGACGTCTATAAAAAATCCGGACAAGACAAGTCTGTTTTTCTTACATCGTTTTAATGAAATCTTGACCTTGAAATTTCTTTCAGACATCTGCACCAGATCCGGGGTAGCAATGCACTGGAGTTACGAAAAGCGACAAGGTAAATTTTTTCTTTTTTTGTCTAAAGTATATTATTTGATCAATGTTGATAGCTCCCACTCCCAGCCGATGCCCAGCGTGGTGGAGAATAAGAGCGACCCGATGATCGAACTCTGTGTTCGTGCCAAGCGAATCGAAGTCGACTTTGGCGCCTTCATCGACAATGACCCTGTCGCCTACGCCAAGTCGTTGATGCATCGATACTTCTGCGACAGGATCATTCAGGGATGCATCAAAGTCTTTACCGATCCACTGAGTCAGCTTTACGAATGGCGCACCTCCTACGAAACGGTCTTGGATGCGGTGCTACAACTGGACGGCTGCTCGCCTCGGAGGGCGGCAATGCAGAAGGTGGGACAACCACTTTGGGACACTATCGGGTATCTGGAAAATATCTGGTGCTCGGCTATTGAAGGACCGAAGGAGTTGCGTGATGCATACAATCGGAAGCGTCTGACGTGGCAACGTGCTCTGTAGTCATGTATATGGTATTCAGTAGCTAGCCGAATCTTAGCCGAGTACCTCAGTAATACGTTTCCTTGCGGTTCTTTAATGAAACAATAGATTTAAACATTTACATTGGGCGGGATATTCAAGCCAAGAGATTGGCGAAGACAATATCACTATGCTACAACAACTACTGACTTCCCGTTAATTGCTCATACTAACCTGCAAACACAAATATAACTGACAGGAAGTTTGTCAGACGTGAGACACAGAAGAGAAGTATATTAGTCATACTAAATCAAGGTAGGAAAGCGACGCCTCCCCCGGCAATTCCTGCATCCAGGCGCAGGCAGCTGACGTACACAGAGGGCACCTTGCAGTACACCGAGCTGCTGACACCAATAACGAGGGCTGCGGTAGCCTCCCTAGACGAGCAGGTCAGTATGGAAAAATCAAGACAATAAATTAAACTTACCAGCCCGCATAAATCCCGATGTCTAAACCCTGGGCCACAAGGTAATACGGACCCCGCTCGCGGGCGTGGGGGATGTGGTAGTTGAACCCGTCGGGGACTACGGTTGCGTTGTCTGGGAGAGGTCCAAATGGAATGAGCCCTGTAGGCGCGGGCTGAGCCGCAGGGGCGGCGGAGGGAACAACCACTAGGGCCGGCGTGGGTGTGGGGGTCGGTGCGTGAACCAGCGGCGTGCTGGGGTCGGGAACGAGCGATGGCATGCCCGGGGGGGTTGCAGAACGCGCTTCCTGCGACCTCCGCCAAACTTCAAGGTCTGCCGGCGTAATGGAACTGGGGAGCGGTGCTACCGTAGGCTGGGGAGCCAGTGAAGGCTGGATGTGGGAGACGATCTGCACCATCCTCTCGTGCTGGGCAGGGGTGAGCTGCAGCACGCTGAAAATCGCAGCGAGGACTGAAAGGAACGTTAGCAAGACATAAAAATTATACGGCTGTAAGATTGATTCACCTGCGTCATCGGCACCATTGTTCATGTGCTTCGAGGAGCTTTGGTCAGTCATGTTGATGATTAGATGATGAGAAAAGGTGGGGACGGATTTGTAGCTCTTGTACCAGGCGTCCGAAGCCTATTTTGCAACTGTACAGTTGCATTCAGCCACGAGAAGGGAAAGGCATCCCACCAATCAGTTAAGACGTAAAACGCCGAACGAAAACTCACCACAACCAAGGCTTGAAGCTTGAAGCTTTAAGTTCCAAACGTTATCAGTGGGTGGATCATTGTAGGTGTCCAACGTTCAAGATGTCGACTGCAGCGATGACTGATGAAAGAGAAGTGGAGAGGTTAGTTTTTGATCGCGGTCCGAAGTCGGAAATAACATAACGTGATGTTTTTCATTTTAGGGATGACACGACGAAGACCCTTGATGGCGAAACCGACATGATTCTTACGATCGTGTTACCTCCCTTCCCGAAAGGATGGGTGAAAGGCTCGCGTCTGCCCTTCTTGGAATCCTTCCAAATCCCTTTCGCGTATCATTGTTCCCAAGGTGTAACACCTGCCAAAGAATTCGTCGACACTGTCACCAACCAATATCTGCGTATCTATTGGTGGGACCTTCCTGTGGACGAAGAGCCTACTAGCTCGCCGGTGCCTCCTCATTTGGAAGTGCTAATGCCGGATCGGAAGGCTTTGAAGGCAGCCAAAATTCTTCAATTCACAATGGTATGCTTATTCGTGTAGAAGATGAGCCTGTTCTGACATTATGCTCTAGAGCATCTACAATTGGCTCGACTATCGATGGAAGCACCCCAAATCTGGCCCTGCTCCCTCGCTGGCGAACCAACGTAATCCCAGATCTGCCGACCCTTTCCACCTCCTTCTCTGCAACGTCGCTGGTGTCGATATTGGTCGTTCTCGAGCACTGACCGCAGCAGAGCGATGGTCTAAGGATCATTATGGGACCGTCAAGGAAGACGTGGATGAGCAACTTGGAGGAGAAGGAAGGGCTCATATTGGAGCGGCTACTACTCACATGCAAAAGCAATTTGCTGCCCTGCCTCCCGAGGAATGGAAAAAGTACGAGGTCTTGGCAAAGGAGGAAGGAAATGCGGCTCGTGAGGCGAGACATCTTGCAATAGAGAATGCAGGAGAGTTGTTAACCCCCACCTGAAGCTCAAAAGTAAGTGTTCAACCATTTGAGCTCACAAGTGACTAACCTTCAGGGACTCGTTTAGATCGTTGGATCGCTTGGCAGCAACCATGGGACCATTTCTCAAGAAAATGGCTTCTATGTTTGGCTTGCATGCAGCGCTATACATCGCAGGCCCGGAACCTCGTAAAGGTGGTCAGATCAACGTATTATCGTACATTTGTTCATTATGAAGTCAGATTCCATATATTGAAGACGTCTCTAGTTTACATGCAGGCTTCGACAAGTCACCTGTTCCTCTGGAATATCCAGATTCAGCGCCTGCTAGTTACTGAAAAGAGTATAAGGATGTTTGAACAATGGGTGGAGACTTGCTATAGTACATACTTATAGGTTCTCTTAGATGATTGATGCTTATGCCCTTGATTTTAGCCGAAGAAGAAAAGCACGCAAGGTCCCTCCCACCAGATGAATTGACCAGAGATGCCCAAGCCTGGAAGCCGTTCGACAGCACCGATGGCATGGATCTTGATAGCCCGAGCGCCAAACGAGGCCACGACGAAATCGACAAGGTCGAAGATGATGATGAGGTGGAGGAGGAGCGACCTAAGAAGAAGAAGAAAAAGACCATGAAAAAGAAGAGTGCGAAGGTCGATTCAGCGGGAAAGAAAATGGCTGGCGAGAAGAAGGGCGAAAAGAAGAAAGAGGGTGCAAAGAATGCCGAAGATGAAGGTCTGGACAACACCCAAGCTTGCCCGCGCCCAGAGTCTGATGCAAAGAAAGCTGAAAAGAAGAGAGAGGGTGAGAAGGATGCTGAAGACCAAGGATTCGACAACGCCCAAGCTCGTCCACCGTGCCCGCGCCCAAAGCCTCTGCATGATGTGGGTAATCATTCTGGAACGGTGCCTACTCCCTTTTCGCTGGCGAATATCGATCCAGCGTTATTGCTTGAGTCAGGCATCCTCGGCCATCCTGACATGGATTATCGTGCACCCGAAGATGGCCCCATGGAGCATCAAAACATGAATGGGTCCTACGGAAGTGTTGCCCCCATTACAGGCCCTAACGACAACCCCAATCCCTTTGTGGTCCCCGACGAGCATCCTGACGCCATGCTATTTCACTCTTCTCCAGTCAACGAGATCGGCACTTCTCCTACCCACTCCCATCACCGTTCGGTTCCTCCTTCTGACAATGATATTGAATCCCCGCCATCTCCGTGTCCTGACAAAGGAGAAATACCACCAGCCCATAGTTCAGTTGCCCCAGAGGAAGACCTACCGCCGGATGCATTGCTACTGCAGAGGGAGTCTTGGAAACCATGGTACGCGCAGATACACAAGACATTTGATGCCCTAGACCTACCAGGCCAATGGAGTATGGTCACGATGTATTTGACCTTGCTGGAGGGTCAGAACACATTTGAGAAAGGCACCGCAGAGGACAGCCTTACTGCAGAAGGTCAGCCAAAGTGGTTGTCGCATTGGGTTCATTGTGGTCGCAAGGCCGTTCCCCATAAGGTTATGCCGGATCTGACGAGCATAGGCGAGGAGTGGTGGATGTTTTGGAAGGGTCTGCAGCCGGTGTGGCACGACATTGACAGAGTGAAGGGACCATTGAGTGCAAGTCACCGTGGGGATATTGTCGGCGAAAAGGAGTGGGGGGAATTGAGTAAACGCGGAGTGAACGGTGTCATCACTGCCGTGGCAGGCCTTGCATTTTGGGGTGTCGTTGCTTTAGGAGGGACACGGCGCCAGAAGGATATGTGGGATAATGCTGTTGAGGAGACTAAATGGGTCCTTCAAGCGATGGCATCTCCACAGTAGCATAGTTAGATTTCTTGCATAAATAGAATCATAACGTGCTGCTGATTCTGGCCTGAGAACATAAAATAATATTTTGTACATAATGAGGAACATTAAGATGAATGTGATGACAAATATATGACAAAGGAAGCCTGATGACGCGTTCCTGAAGAATTGGGACGGATTGGTGCGAATTGATATGTATTTCATGGTGAAAAGGTAAATATAGTGCTAATGCAGTACCAAAAAAAATTTCCACCTACCCTACATCCAATATGGATCGCATCCAAGCCCAATATAAGCCCAGCAGTGGCTGAAATCATCATAGTGGCTGTGCTACCAATGAGCTCTGAAATGGCATCAGTCCATTTGCTGATCAGCTTCACAGATGTGTCAAATCCTACAGCATGGCCTGATCATGCGCCATCCTCTGGAGCTCAATGCTCTGTTGCCGCGCATTATGGCTTATTTTGACGAGGTGGCCAAAGTCAAGGTACATTGCCATACTTGTTGATCGAATTTTCATGTGCTGATTAACGTGTTGCAGTTCTACATCGAGACTTACTACCCGTCTGCGCTCAACGAGATTTTCTTCACGAATTTCGAAAATGGCATGGAAGGGTGCATCTCTCGATTCAATTTCCATAAGACCTGGGAAACGATGCTCCAGATCAAGTCCGAACGTATCAAGGCATCCGTTAGTGGTTGTTACTCCCTCTCCGGCAACCAGATTGTCGATGCTTTCGCTACTCTGCCTCCTTTGAGGATCCGAGTTGACGATGACATCCAAATGTCGTCCGCTCCCTTCACTCCCATTCTCGCCACTTCCAAGGAAGTTCAGACCGTGCCCATGTCTTCTGACGCCGCGTCTGCCTCTGCCTCGAAGGATCCTGAGCCGGAGATTCGAGAGGAGACCCCATTGAGGGACACTGGTGCTATGTCTCCTTCTACGGTCTCTTCTGCTGATTGGGTGGTACGTGCTTCGAATCAATTATAACCATGATATCACGTTAACTAGATTTGGCATATTCTAGCTTCCTTCACTGGTTGCCGCGGCTCCCACTCCCTTTATTGAGCAGTTTGCCGAGAAAGAAGGCACCCTCAAAGACGCTGTGGAGATCGGCGAGAAGATTACCGATCTGTACCGTCGGTCATTCAATAAGGTGGACCTCCACTACGGCGACTCCTTCTGTGCCTATTGCTCAGGCACCAGGCCATGCTGTAGGATTTGACACATCTGTGAAGCTGATCAGCAAATGGACTGATGCCATTTCAGAGCTCATTGGTAGCACAGCCACTATGATGATTTCAGCCACTGCTGGGCTTATATTGGGCTTGGATGCGATCCATATTGGATGTAGGGTAGGTGGAAATTTTTTTTGGTACTGCATTAGCACTATATTTACCTTTTCACCATGAAATACATATCAATTCGCACCAATCCGTCCCAATTCTTCAGGAACGCGTCATCAGGCTTCCTTTGTCATATATTTGTCATCACATTCATCTTAATGTTCCTCATTATGTACAAAATATTATTTTATGTTCTCAGGCCAGAATCAGCAGCACGTTATGATTCTATTTATGCAAGAAATCTAACTATGCTACTGTGGAGATGCCATCGCTTGAAGGACCCATTTAGTCTCCTCAACAGCATTATCCCACATATCCTTCTGGCGCCGTGTCCCTCCTAAAGCAACGACACCCCAAAATGCAAGGCCTGCCACGGCAGTGATGACACCATTCACTCCGCGTTTACTCAATTCCCCCCACTCCTTTTCGCCGACAATATCCCCACGGTGACTTGCACTCAATGGTCCCTTCACTCTGTCAATGTCGTGCCACACCGGCTGCAGACCCTTCCAAAACATCCACCACTCCTCGCCTATGCTCGTCAGATCCGGCATAACCTTATGGGGAACGGCCTTGCGACCACAATGAACCCAATGCGACAACCACTTTGGCTGACCTTCTGCAGTAAGGCTGTCCTCTGCGGTGCCTTTCTCAAATGTGTTCCGACCCTCCAGCAAGGTCAAATACATCGTGACCATACTCCATTGGCCTGGTAGGTCTAGGGCATCAAATGTCTTGTGTATCTGCGCGTACCATGGTTTCCAAGACTCCCTCTGCAGTAGCAATGCATCCGGCGGTAGGTCTTCCTCTGGGGCAACTGAACTATGGGCTGGTGGTATTTCTCCTTTGTCAGGACACGGAGATGGCGGGGATTCAATATCATTGTCAGAAGGAGGAACCGAACGGTGATGGGAGTGGGTAGGAGAAGTGCCGATCTCGTTGACTGGAGAAGAGTGAAATAGCATGGCGTCAGGATGCTCGTCGGGGACCACAAAGGGATTGGGGTTGTCGTTAGGGCCTGTAATGGGGGCAACACTTCCGTAGGACCCATTCATGTTTTGATGCTCCATGGGGCCATCTTCGGGTGCACGATAATCCATGTCAGGATGGCCGAGGATGCCTGACTCAAGCAATAACGCTGGATCGATATTCGCCAGCGAAAAGGGAGTAGGCACCGTTCCAGAATGATTACCCACATCATGCAGAGGCTTTGGGCGCGGGCACGGTGGACGAGCTTGGGCGTTGTCGAATCCTTGGTCTTCAGCATCCTTCTCACCCTCTCTCTTCTTTTCAGCTTTCTTTGCATCAGACTCTGGGCGCGGGCAAGCTTGGGTGTTGTCCAGACCTTCATCTTCGGCATTCTTTGCACCCTCTTTCTTCTTTTCGCCCTTCTTCTCGCCAGCCATTTTCTTTCCCGCTGAATCGACCTTCGCACTCTTCTTTTTCATGGTCTTTTTCTTCTTCTTCTTAGGTCGCTCCTCCTCCACCTCATCATCATCTTCGACCTTGTCGATTTCGTCGTGGCCTCGTTTGGCGCTCGGGCTATCAAGATCCATGCCATCGGTGCTGTCGAACGGCTTCCAGGCTTGGGCATCTCTGGTCAATTCATCTGGTGGGAGGGACCTTGCGTGCTTTTCTTCTTCGGCTAAAATCAAGGGCATAAGCATCAATCATCTAAGAGAACCTATAAGTATGTACTATAGCAAGTCTCCACCCATTGTTCAAACATCCTTATACTCTTTTCAGTAACTAGCAGGCGCTGAATCTGGATATTCCAGAGGAACAGGTGACTTGTCGAAGCCTGCATGTAAACTAGAGACGTCTTCAATATATGGAATCTGACTTCATAATGAACAAATGTACGATAATACGTTGATCTGACCACCTTTACGAGGTTCCGGGCCTGCGATGTATAGCGCTGCATGCAAGCCAAACATAGAAGCCATTTTCTTGAGAAATGGTCCCATGGTTGCTGCCAAGCGATCCAACGATCTAAACGAGTCCCTGAAGGTTAGTCACTTGTGAGCTCAAATGGTTGAACACTTACTTTTGAGCTTCAGTGGGGGTTAACAACTCTCCTGCATTCTCTATTGCAAGATGTCTCGCCTCACGAGCCGCATTTCCTTCCTCCTTTGCCAAGACCTCGTACTTTTTCCATTCCTCGGGAGGCAGGGCAGCAAATTGCTTTTGCATGTGAGTAGTAGCCGCTCCAATATGAGCCCTTCCTTCTCCTCCAAGTTGCTCATCCACGTCTTCCTTGACGGTCCCATAATGATCCTTAGACCATCGCTCTGCTGCGGTCAGTGCTCGAGAACGACCAATATCGACACCAGCGACGTTGCAGAGAAGGAGGTGGAAAGGGTCGGCAGATCTGGGATTACGTTGGTTCGCCAGCGAGGGAGCAGGGCCAGATTTGGGGTGCTTCCATCGATAGTCGAGCCAATTGTAGATGCTCTAGAGCATAATGTCAGAACAGGCTCATCTTCTACACGAATAAGCATACCATTGTGAATTGAAGAATTTTGGCTGCCTTCAAAGCCTTCCGATCCGGCATTAGCACTTCCAAATGAGGAGGCACCGGCGAGCTAGTAGGCTCTTCGTCCACAGGAAGGTCCCACCAATAGATACGCAGATATTGGTTGGTGACAGTGTCGACGAATTCTTTGGCAGGTGTTACACCTTGGGAACAATGATACGCGAAAGGGATTTGGAAGGATTCCAAGAAGGGCAGACGCGAGCCTTTCACCCATCCTTTCGGGAAGGGAGGTAACACGATCGTAAGAATCATGTCGGTTTCGCCATCAAGGGTCTTCGTCGTGTCATCCCTAAAATGAAAAACATCACGTTATGTTATTTCCGACTTCGGACCGCGATCAAAAACTAACCTCTCCACTTCTCTTTCATCAGTCATCGCTGCAGTCGACATCTTGAACGTTGGACACCTACAATGATCCACCCACTGATAACGTTTGGAACTTAAAGCTTCAAGCTTCAAGCCTTGGTTGTGGTGAGTTTTCGTTCGGCGTTTTACGTCTTAACTGATTGGTGGGATGCCTTTCCCTTCTCGTGGCTGAATGCAACTGTACAGTTGCAAAATAGGCTTCGGACGCCTGGTACAAGAGCTACAAATCCGTCCCCACCTTTTCTCATCATCTAATCATCAACATGACTGACCAAAGCTCCTCGAAGCACATGAACAATGGTGCCGATGACGCAGGTGAATCAATCTTACAGCCGTATAATTTTTATGTCTTGCTAACGTTCCTTTCAGTCCTCGCTGCGATTTTCAGCGCGCTGCAGCTCACCCCTGCCCAGCACGAGAGGATGGTGCAGATCGTCTCCCACATCCAGCCTTCACTGGCTCCCCAGCCTACGGTAGCACCGCTCCCCAGTTCCATTACGCCGGCAGACCTTGAAGTTTGGCGGAGGTCGCAGGAAGCGCGTTCTGCAACCCCCCCGGGCATGCCATCGCTCGTTCCCGACCCCAGCACGCCGCTGGTTCACGCACCGACCCCCACACCCACGCCGGCCCTAGTGGTTGTTCCCTCCGCCGCCCCTGCGGCTCAGCCCGCGCCTACAGGGCTCATTCCATTTGGACCTCTCCCAGACAACGCAACCGTAGTCCCCGACGGGTTCAACTACCACATCCCCCACGCCCGCGAGCGGGGTCCGTATTACCTTGTGGCCCAGGGTTTAGACATCGGGATTTATGCGGGCTGGTAAGTTTAATTTATTGTCTCGATTTTTCCATACTGACCTGCTCGTCTAGGGAGGCTACCGCAGCCCTCGTTATTGGTGTCAGCAGCTCGGTGTACTGCAAGGTGCCCTCTGTGTACGTCAGCTGCCTGCGCCTGGATGCAGGAATTGCCGGGGGAGGCGTCGCTTTCCTACCTTGATTTAGTATGACTAATATACTTCTCTTCTGTGTCTCACGTCTGACAAACTTCCTGTCAGTTATATTTGTGTTTGCAGGTTAGTATGAGCAATTAACGGGAAGTCAGTAGTTGTTGTAGCATAGTGATATTGTCTTCGCCAATCTCTTGGCTTGAATATCCCGCCCAATGTAAATGTTTAAATCTATTGTTTCATTAAAGAACCGCAAGGAAACGTATTACTGAGGTACTCGGCTAAGATTCGGCTAGCTACTGAATACCATATACATGACTACAGAGCACGTTGCCACGTCAGACGCTTCCGATTGTATGCATCACGCAACTCCTTCGGTCCTTCAATAGCCGAGCACCAGATATTTTCCAGATACCCGATAGTGTCCCAAAGTGGTTGTCCCACCTTCTGCATTGCCGCCCTCCGAGGCGAGCAGCCGTCCAGTTGTAGCACCGCATCCAAGACCGTTTCGTAGGAGGTGCGCCATTCGTAAAGCTGACTCAGTGGATCGGTAAAGACTTTGATGCATCCCTGAACGATCCTGTCGCAGAAGTATCGATGCATCAACGACTTGGCGTAGGCGACAGGGTCATTGTCGATGAAGGCGCCAAAGTCGACTTCGATTCGCTTGGCACGAACACAGAGTTCGATCATCGGGTCGCTCTTATTCTCCACCACGCTGGGCATCGGCTGGGAGTGGGAGCTATCAACATTGATCAAATAATATACTTTAGACAAAAAAAGAAAAAATTTACCTTGTCGCTTTTCGTAACTCCAGTGCATTGCTACCCCGGATCTGGTGCAGATGTCTGAAAGAAATTTCAAGGTCAAGATTTCATTAAAACGATGTAAGAAAAACAGACTTGTCTTGTCCGGATTTTTTATAGACGTCTTTGCGTCGCAGGCGGATAGCATTCTGGTTTCTGAGCAAGAAGGTCAGTTAGTATCCGAGATCCGTATATCTCAAATTCACCTACTTAGCGTAACTATGGTTGCTTTTGTCACGGTTAGCGGCGAGCCTAGATTCTTCTGTGACATGTTTTTTTGGATGACCCATGTGGTTGATGCCGACAGCAGGCTGGCCTAATCGGGAAGGATTGGTTATTCATCTGACCAAAATGTTGCTGTTATGTTTTCAATCATTTCCCCCCATTCATCCTTCCAGCACACACTTGTAGACTCGATTCTTCGGCGCTGAGGTACTTTGCAGATGACTGGAAGCCGTCGTTGGATTTTTGGGCAGGTCACTTTTGATGATCGCTCGTCTTGCATGTCAATGAGTTGGAGTGCCGGGCTGTTCACTGTAAAGTCGAAGTCGCTGCCTTTTGTCCATTCGTCTGACCGAAACTCATGCAGGCTTGCTCATCGCTTCCCCAGTGCTCATTTCTCTATCCAACCGACGGGCAAAGTCTGTAGACACTCTGGCTCCATTATCTTGTCTCTGTACCACTGTACTGACAGTATCGTCACCCATCTGGATGTTCCCGCAAAACCGAGGTATTTCATGATCTTAGGGATTACTGGGTGCTACAGCGACATCTGCACTAGTCCTTCGGAGGGGGAATCAACACTCAGCGTTATGGATATTTCGTCAGTGATAGATTCAATGTGGAACACCCAATGGCCTGTATCATATAGCCATTCTGCATGCTTACCTCCTGCATACCCACCGCCGGTTCCGTGCGTCATCCGCCACACTGAGAAGGGAGCGTCTAGTCTGACCTCAATCTACATGACTGATTTTTAATCTCCAGGGCTTCCGACATGTTGCAGAGCTATGATGATGACCTCAGTCCCCTTGTAGCCCCTATCTCTTCACTATTCCACGTGCATTGCTAAATCGACTTCAACGGCTATTTTTGGCCCATATTATCTGAGGCCTATCGCGAGAGCAGTTCAAAAGCTTCGCGTAATCAACTGTACAGTTCTACGGCGGTGGCTGGGGCGGCACTTTCCGCATACAAGCTTGTACGCCGTGGTTCATCTGTGTCCCACCTTTTCTCCATGGCTCCAGTCAGAAAGGTAGGACAGTTGCGAACTGCTGAATCAGTTTTTCATCGTGTTTATCTAGCTCGACTTGTTTCGTGTCGACCAACGTTTCTTGCTGCAACAAAATTGCCTCGCGTACATGGCGCTAAAGGCGAAGGGCAATGCCGGGTTTCCTGAACTAGAGGCTTGGGTCAACGAGTTCATCTGAGGCTGGCACTGGAAATGGCCAGTTGAGTGGGAAGATGAGAAGGTTAGCTGTGAGGTGCGCCCAAGTTACTTTCACTCATTCTGAGACTAATTTTCTCATTCAGCGCGTCCTCCTCGCACTTTCCTGGACCTTCTATCGCAAACACCAAGTGCGCCCTCACGATATCGAGGCGGAGGGGCCCGTTCCCAAGACTATCGTTTGGTCTATTCCCCTTTCTCATCGCCCCCCACTGAAACCAAAAGCCCGCCCAATGGTCAAGACCAATCTCGTCATTTTGGATGGACTGGTGACGATGGCGGATGTTATGGGCCGTTGTATCACGCGCCGCATTGGAGAAAAGCAGGACACAGCAGCTGCTGCCACCGCTAGTAGTAGTTCTAAGTAGTTGTACTCGTTACTGTATGTACCCCCGTGCCTAAACCATTTACTGCACGCATGTGAGGATTGATTGGCTTGTGAAAATATTTGAGGAAAAATGGGAGACATCTAATATGATTTGCTTTCCCAAGTCCAAAAATTTCACCTGAGTAAGCGGATGCTAGTTAGCATTCCAATGACATTTCATCCATACAATGTTTTACGCTAAATCTGATAGGTAACTACAGGCAACTTAACACAAAACCCCCCAAAAGTCACTCGAGTGCTAATTAACACAGCCACTTCTGAACTATAATCCCTTCTACGTGTTCTGGGCTGGCTGGCTCGCACTAGCAGCCGAGGAGGTCGCTCCGGCAGTGCTCGTTGTCGCTGCGTCGGTATTGTCGGTAGGGACAGGGGTGAAATGAGGGGTAATGCCCTGGTCAATGAACGTGAGGTCGGGGGTGCGCTCGTGGCTGACGGCTAGCATCGCTCGGCGGAGGCTCTAAGGTGTATAGTCAGATTACAGATGTATTGAAGGGCCAAAAAAAAACTCACATTTTTCCGTCGCTCGACATCCTCTGGCACCTCAGGCCAATCACGAAACCAAAGTGCAAAGAGTTCTTGCATGAAGCATTCGGTTTGCTCTGTGTACAGAGCATCTTCGAACAAGTGGCCGATATGGCACAAGAATCCGACTTGATAGTCGCTGTACAGGCACTAAAAAGAAATGAGAAGCATGTAGGATAAGTGGGGAAGAGCGTACAGGACCGTGATCATCGTCGACCACCGGAGGCGTGTTCCCAGCTGGCGGGGGGGAGATAGGAGTGCTGTTGAGGGAATCGCTCATGATGGATGAAGACGAGTCAAGGTTTGCGAGAGGACTTGCGGATCCTGAGGTTTTTAAGTTGCCCGCTCATTTTGCAAACAGTCGCAAACTCCACGAGGATGGCAATGATGAGTCAATTGACTCCCATGGTGGAAGAGAACGCAGAAATTGTTGAGGAATTTAGGGAATAAGGTTTTGGAAAGCTTGAGCCGGAGAATATGGTTGAAAAGAGAATGTGGTTGACCGGCTTGATGCGCCATATGTTATTGATCAACATTTAGATGCCGAAGCTTGCGCCATAGGCCTAGATTTCATGCACATGCCATCGTTGACGCCCAAAAATCACTGGCCAGGCCGTGTTCGGCACATGCAATGAAGGGTCGCCCAAAATTGCATCGTGGGGACGAACAGATTGTCTGGCAAGACACTTCTATCACCCACAGTCGCCGAGTGAAGGTCACTAAGACTGGGTCGATTGTCCAGTATGCGGCCGGCCCCAGCACACATCGTACACTCCACCAGACGATCACCATTCCTGACTCTCATATCCCCCAAGAGGTTCTCTACGATGCCAGCTTCCCTGATCCAGAGCCGCCTCCAGCCAAGAAGACTAGTCCCAAGCGATACATGAACTCGGTCCGTTTCATGCGATGGTCTGGGAAGATGGGTTTATATTGATTTTTCATAATAGGACCGACCAATGCGACAGTGGCAAGGCTACGACAAAAATCCAGGGTATCGCGACGAATATCTCATGGAGCTCCTTTGTCGGAAAGGGCGTGGAGACACGGCGCTACTGTCGAGATGTGCCCAATGTGATGCGGGAGAGCCCAGATACCGATGCAAAAGCTGTCCTCTGTGTCTGCTGGTGTGCAGATCTTGCTGTGTTAAGGCACACACCAGCAAGCCTTTGCACTTCGTACAGGTGAAGGTCTTCGTGTTTCGCTGGAACTCTTAACTTTCTCACTGTCTTTAACAGGAGTGGAACGGCGAGTATTTCATGAAGACGACACTGCGGGACCTTGGGCTTAGGGTCCAAATTGGCCATTTTGATGGTTTGCCATGCATATGTCCCGAGCGAGCGGGTCGTACGTTCACGGTCATGGATACAAACGGAATTCACGAAGTCGAGATCAACTACTGCGCTTGTGACCGTCGTGATGGTGCAACACGACGCCAGCAGCTTCTTCGTTTTGGCTGGTACCCAGCGACGCTCTACCATCCATGAACTTGTGCGACATTGAATCTTCTGGATCAGTTCCACATATTGACACACACAAGCAAGGTGTCCGGCTATGATTTCTACAAATATCTGACTATAATGACGGATGCATGGGGGATTCGGCTGCCAAAGGTATGACATCTTGCATTGGATTCCATTTGCGAACCACTGTTGACTCAGAATGCCAGAGAAAATATAAATCTTTGCCACGTATGGTTCGCCAGTATCGGCATCTGAAGATGTTGATGCGCGCCGGACGGGGACAAGAAGAAAATGGAATTGAAACGACATCGCCTGGACAGCTGGCGCTACGTTGTCCAGCATGCCCTATTCCTGATGTCAACCTGCCAGCGGGATGGGAGTCTGCGTCTCGCTCCATCAGGTAGGATTGTCTACTCATGTCAGAACTCAGCCCTAAAAGGAATGTTCAGCTTCCTCTACCATGGCATTTTAGCATTGGATGCCAATTTTCGCCTCAAAAATCTATTTTGTTCCACTCCCACGGTGGACCCAGGTTTACATACCGGTTTGGCATATTTCGTTAAATACGTGCCGTACCTCCATCACTTGGGTAAATATGTTACTCAAACGGATGTGAGTATCTGAGCAGGGTCTCACAGTGGGTCGTACTGACATTTGAGCGGCAGATATCGACGTGTAGCGGCTTCAAGACTCTACGGCAGGCAGAGACGAAGGGAGAAACTGGGTTGCGGGCTAGTGGGGTGGCTATGTGTGTGTGTGCCCGCCACGAAATGGTTTGCCCAACAGGCGTCGGTGATCTGCAGAAAGGTGAACGGTATGTGCTCCAACGGTTATCAATGGTTGCAAGGCCTGACAGCCCTGTCGACAGCTATGTGAATATGGATTATGTCATCATGTCCGGCGCGTCTTCCCTTGGGTTGCAAAACCTTTTCATTTCGTACGACATCGCATGCCAATGGAACATCAATTTCAAGAAACGCATGGCTGAGCTGCCTTCACATCTGCGCCTGCGTGGAGGCGTCGGTTTGTCATGCGGGGTCCCTAAGTTGCATGCCAAAGCACACAAGCTAGCATGTCAATGTGAATACGCGATTGGTATACAAGACGGGACGGGACGGACTGACGGCGAAGGCATTGAACGAACCTGGGCGATTGTCAATGTGATTGCATTCTCAACGAAAGAGATGGGCCCCAGATCTAGACATGACACCCTCGACGATCATTTTGCTTATCACAACTTTTTGAAGCTGGTGGGCCTCGGTGGGTTTAACAGATATTCAGCATTGATACCATCTTCTGACAAAGTAAACAGGTCATATGCTCCATAAACGATTAGCAGAGGCAGATTCCCAGGTCGCGTCCCATCGGAAATACCACGCTGACTTCACAAATGCCCTGCCGAATCCAAATTATGCCTCTGAGTGGACGGCCGTCGTTGAGGAATGGGACCAGGATTGCAGCAAGCCCAGTCCCTACCTGTCAGTAGGGGAACGTAAGTCGTTCTTCTGTGATGGCCATACTTTTAGCTGAGGGGTGGCGGGCATTTAGATGTAACGGAACAAGATTTGAAGCTCAAATTGAAGGAAGATGAACGTCATGCTAAGGCTCGTGGGGAGATCCCTATTCACAAGATCAGCGCCACATCATGCCTGGGCCTGGGCTTGCTCATTGAAGACTCTCAGTAAGTGTTTCGTAAAGTTGACAGTCATAATCACACTGACACTCTTTTAGACGACGAATTAGTGCCATAGTGTCCGGAGAGGGAGAACTCTCCTCCGTGGAGCTCGCCGATGTCCACATGTGCCGAATCAACCTCGAGAAGCTGATTGAGCAATTCAGGGAGCTACAATTCATCTACATGCCTGGTATAGCTCTACGGATCGAGCACGAAAGAGAGACGACGACTGCGGCAATTGAGGCCGAGGACGATAAGCTTTGGTTCCCCTCAGATTTGAGTGAGCTGGTGCGGAAGGGGATTTGTCATGCGGGATTGGGTGAGAAGGAGGAAATACTGAGGGAGGGTCAGTGTTGGGATGCTCTAGCAGCAATTTGGTCCTCGTTGAGAGTGGAAGCAGTCAGTCCATGCCTTTCGTAATGAAAACATGCGAGGACAAGAGGCGCTAGCCCACGCTTCTGATGTGCTCGATGGGTGGAAAGCGAAGTGTCATCTGGCTGCCCAGAAGTACCGGCGCGCGCGGAGCAGCCTTTTAGCGCTACGAGGGCTGGGCAGCTGGATGAACCAGCTGAAGGAACTGAATGCGAAGGACATGTCCTCCATGTATGGTTCTGTGTTGGATACAGAGGAAGCCACAACGGAGGTTACCAACCCAGAGGACCAGCGCCAGAAGAAGAAAAAGACCATGAAACACAAGGATAGACCGAGAGAGGTATCATGGATCTGGCTTGCGGAGGGCAGCCTTGGCGAGCTAGATGACGATTCCGATGTGACTGGTATGTCCTTCCGCTCGGGTTGATCAGCTCTTACTCAAGGTGTCTGTAGATGTACGTGTTCATTGGCTCAGGAGTCGAGCCCGCCTGCGACGCTGGGAGGAAGAGGTGGAGCTTCTCCGTGAGGAGCAACGGCGGGTCTTGGCGACCCTCCGCTACCGTGCCAAATGGTGGGATGATCGTAGAAGTGGCTGGCCTGGTTTATCGACGGAAGTCGCAGAAGGAGTGCGGGCGTATGCAGCTCAGCAACGCGAGGGACAATTGGCATTGGCTGACCATTTCACATGGAAATGGCCTGCTCAGTATGCGCATCCTCCGGATGAAGAGGAGGACTCAGACGATGATGGAACTAGCTAGAAAATTGCGTTGTATGTTATGATATATGAGCCAGAGCCTTTTTTGTCCAATTCGGGTGACTGACTAAGTGGACGGTAAGCATCATTTTGGGGTCATTATCTAGTTTTATGCCTTTTAGGACCAGTCTGCGACTATGGTCAATAGCGGCAGGGATGACAATTTTCGGCACAGTACAATTGCCTTAAGTAGTGGCACTTTGGGGGTTGAATGAGTAGATATGCCAAGTGGGTTGTGGCTGTGCTGAAGAGCGGAGCTAGAGGCATCTCACTCAAAGCTGACTAGCAACACAAAAGGCTTAACTGTGCAGCATGGGGTGCTCGCACACACGATCACCTTGATTGCCATGTAACCACGTTAATTTCCCAATCTCATTCCTGAGTTGGTGTTGCCGTTGCCACGGAAGTCTAGGCTCATCAATGCATTGACAGCATCCAAACAGGATCACCCAATGCTGTAGCGATATTGCATTAAATCCTATTATAACAGAATTAATAATTACATAGCGATCTTATAATTATAAGCCTATTCTTATAGCATGATAATACAAGTCAAGCAATATTAGCTGGGGGAGAGCGATATCCTATTTTGGGGTGCGATATTAGTAGGGGGTGGATAGAGGATCAAAACAGTTACTATATTGGGTGGAGGAACAGGAAAAGGGCGGGTATGAGCGCTTTTGTGCTATTTTTAGTGGCTATAGCTATTTTTAATTATTTCCGGATATTTCTGGCTATTTTTGGCACTTGGTTACCTGGGCCGGTTATTACCTGTGCCTGGCTGTTCTGGTAACCGCCCTCCCGCCCTCCCGCTAGTTGTCCCGCTTCCTACCATAAAAATTTTATATATGCTAGTCTACACATAGTACATTACATTCTGACAAATTATTTCGCCTTCTGCTCTTTTTTTGGATGGATGCAGCAGCAGAAAAATGAATGTACTTACCGTGGGAAATACACATACTGATTTGGGCACTACATCCTGCGACAGTCGTTTCACTGCATTTCGCAGGATAGAACTCCATGAAATTTTTTATTACACCAGATACGATACTTACAATGCTAGCATAAATTTTTCGCTGCCTGAAAAGACCTAGTTTTGATGGATGCAGCCAAAAAACATTGGATGACACTGGCCTGGAGATATCCATTCCGATTTGGCAGGTGAGGGACTTAGAAAAATTTCCTCGAGCATTTGGAAACATAGAGCAGCAGAACGTAGATACAAATTGATAGTACCAAAGGAAGTACACAAGATGTAAGTAAATCGGTATATATTTTGTAAGGTGCAATCGATGAGCAGATACAAGAGAACAGAGAAGTGAACGTGACCATGAAAGAACCAAACTGTCACTCAAAGCCTCAAAGCTAGAGGGATGCCCGAGCCCTCTATGCGAAGGTTAGAAATAATTCAGGAATTCATGAATTGAGGAAGTACCTTGGATTTCCTACCCTCAGCAGCCTCCATACCCTCAGAACACTTTCGGTTCGCAGCCTTCCCAGCAGACGATCCCGATCCCAGCTCTGTGGTCCGAATCATATGCTCTATGGCCCATGTGAAGTCGATCAACGCCTCTCGCCAGTTCCACCAGGGTTCAGAACCTTTGCCTACCGCATACGCGGCCTCCCCCCACCATAACAGCGAGCCCAACATCAGTATGAATCCCGTACCTCCGTTGCATCTCTCCAGGCCTTCCCAATCCAACTTCTTCGGCCTTGCAAAGTTGAACATGCCCTCGGTTCGCCCACTTGGTTGCAGTGATCCCCACCATGCCCACCATTCCTCGTTGAACACCGTCAGGTCACCAATATCCTGCGGCTTTCCCCAGCGGCGATGCTCCTTCATAAATGCATGAACACACGCTGGACGATTCTTCGCGCCAAGCCCTTTACCCTTTTCTGCAAACCCGTAAGCCCCCTCAAAGACAACGAAACTATCCACCACCCTTGTCCACAAAGAATCCCACAGGGCGCTGATACGCCGTCTACGCGTTCACACCTAGATTTTGCGAATTTGTAACAATACAATTGCATACCTATCCTATACTAGTGATAGTAAAAGGACTATAGCTGAGGCTTCGAGCTGATAGTTACAGCAGTATGCGACTAGTGAAGCCAGGACTTAGATGCGACACCACTAGTGGGTCAAATCTACCAGCCGGCCGTACTAGTGACTTGAATACTAGCCGGACTAATTAATATAAGACCACTAGTAGACGAGTATCGTGACTAGCACACCAAACAAGAAGCAGAATACACAGATCTCATGAAGTTCAGTCACTAGCAGACTGATCAGGGCAGAAACGCCTAAGTCAGGTTAACTAGTCATGCAGCAATCTCGAAGCAGGACTTAGAAATGAATTAGCAATGGATTAATGTTACGCCCAGATCCGACTAGTGCGATCAGATCTACTATGATCAGTACTAGTATAGCCCGGCTGCGCTTTCGATCACGGCCGACTACGGTTGCGAGCATGAGGATGTGGCTAGTCGTTCATCTCCAGCGCTAGTGGCGCGTTGCTGGGTCAAGAACGCGAGATTAAACCGATAGCTGAGCTTCGTGGCTCACTAGTCGTCCAATAGTAATTTCTAGACCGACTATTGCGTGTTTATGCGCGATGTTTCGGGCCTAGCCAAGAAATCAGTACTGAAAATACCCCACTAGTGTAGCTGTTTGTGTCACTTTGTACCTTTCTTTACAGTATATAAGTAGTAGAATAGCCACTCGCACGGGGAGGCAAGCCATCCCTGCGATTGCGAGTGACTAACAAGAGTTTAGTGCCCCAATTAAAGGCTTTTGTGCTTAACCTCGACGAAGCGGCTACTAGTCGCTAAGTTACCTATAGAATTGAGTGAATTGAAGTCCCTTTTGAGCAATACTATTGTGTCCTGCAAAGACCAAGAGTGTTTCGAAGTAATTCTTGCAATTTCTCGAAGTTAAAGTATTATTCTTAGGCCAAGAGTGCCACTAGTAAGCTAGAGTGCGAACTAGTCAAGTGTTGATCACTTGTAAGGAGCAGTTTCTAGGCCAAGAGTGCCACTAGTAAGCCAAGAGTGCGAACTAGTCAAGTGAAGATCACTTGTAGGAAGTAGTACAGGGCCAAGAGAGCTATTATTACAAAGCAGTCATAGTCCCAACGAGCGCAGTAGCTCAAAACCAAGTCACATTCATTCAATTGTGTCTTACCCACCCCACTAGTGCGAGTAGTACGCTTGTAAAACTCACTAGTAACGAATAAAGTGTCTTTTGAACAACATCCCTTGATTATTGAGTCTGCAGAGTGCTTCTATCGTACTCGAAACACCCGAATTCAATCAATTGGTGATAGTGTAGAGTTGTGAGAGGTTTAGTGTCAGTTGGAGATCATTTCCGCCCACTAGTCTTTTGTCACTCGCCGTTACTGAGCACATCAGCGCCACAACGAAAGCCCTCAAATGCTGCATGAAGTTCAGGATACCATTTGTTAGGATTGGCTGCGTCCCAGAAGCCCTGCTTGTCTTCGGCTGTGGCTAGTGCTAAGGCATTGTCATCATCATCAGAAAGACCTGTCTCAATCTCCTGTTCTTCAACTGATGATTTAGGATCGCCTTGCGCTGGTTGTTCGGCTGCAATATCCGTGGCCAAAGGGCAAAGTGGCGACACCCGGTCACTACCACTCGAATCACATCGTCCGTCTGTACCGATAGAAGCGTCATCTATATCAATGGAGGTGTCATCTATATCAATGGAGGCATGGTCCGTATCGATGGAGGTGTCGTCTTTGTTGATGGAGGCACCAGCAGGTGAAGGTACGCTGATGTTAGATGTGGGTGCTGAAGCCTGGGTGTGAAGCATCGAAGAATCTGCACGATGAGTGGAGAGATTGAGCTGGACATCAATAGGATCGTCATGGGGATTGGTACTTTTGGTGGGGGGTTGGTTCGGATCATCGGAGTTAATGGCAATACCTGATTGGTGGTCGTTTTCGGCCTTAGAAACACGACTCTTGTTGCCATTCTCGGCATTATCTGCGACATCCTGCTTGCCGTGCCCTGCCGATGTTTTCTGGGGTGTTCCGAAATTGTTGCCATGCGCTGGAGCCTGTTTGGTGAATACTGCTGAAGATAGCTTGCAATCAGGCACATGCTCCGCCGAGGACGCGATTTCCGATGTATCGTCGATGTCCTCATCACCAACCCGTGTCCCTTTTAATGCCCTCGCAGACCGTTCTTCTTCACCTAGGGAGCACATCAGCATGTGAGTCAACAAGGACATAGAAACCGCACTGAAAGATTTGAGGCCAAAATGCATCATGGATTTTTCCAATGCGTGAAATCCAACAGGATCGAATTGTGGCCACGTCAAGCCGGTTAATGTCGTGCCAGAGTGGATACTGCGGAACAATGATAGGTGATTGAACGGTCATGGAGGTGAACTTCAAGGCTCACCTTCGAACTTCAACTGTGCCTCCATTAGCTCCAATTGGGCCCGCCAACAATACAGACACCTGCAGACCAAAGCGATCTCTCAAAGTATTAGCGATAACCTGGACATAGTTGCTTCCTTGTGTCAAGGCCCTATCAATGATGTCAGAAATTGTTACGATCAAAGATATGAAACAAAAATTACAAATGATAGTCTTCCGCAGTCTTGTCCTTCGGTCCAGTAGTGAGCTTTTTGTACTTCGACATTGCCTCCTGGAAATCAGTCTCGACCCTGTTATGCACCATCATCTTGACGTCCTCCCTCTCCCGTTCCCAATGTTCCTTGATCTTCATTTTTGTAATGCTAAAGCGTATCCTCTCGGACTTGACCGCACTCTGTGCATACTCTGCATCAACTGTCTTGCTTGATATGCGACTGGTAAAAAATGTCAGAGTACACATCAATAAATCTTTGGCGGCATGGTTTAGCCCCTTGCTGAATGGCCACTTCAATGGTCTTAGCAAATCTCTCTTGGGAACCATGGCGAACACCGTTAAAGCGCCAGTTGAACCATGATGCAATTCTCTACAGTCACATGTTAGGCCTAGGTTTTTGACGCGACGTGCTACCCACGTACCGTCCTGAGATTCTTGTAAAGCGACGTGTCAAGTGCCTGCTTTTCCGCCAATTGGTCAGGCGACAAATCCTTTTCCTCCTCTTTACGTGCTGCTTTCCAGGCCTTGATCTGCTCTGCAGTTGGCATGTCCGGGGTGGGATTCTCCAAGTCCACATCGGCAGCAATACCTTCATACTTGACCTGATACCTCAGCGTGATGTAGTCATAAAATTCCCCGGCCTTCCTCACTCGCACATGCGCCCTCCAATTGCCCTCCTGAGATTCGAAAAATGGGGTTCTGGAGCCAATTGCCCAGGTAGAGTTTCTGGGCTTTCTTTTCTCATTGGTATCGGTTGTAGACATAGCGGGTGCAGAACGAACAGCAAGAGTTCTATGAGAGAAGTGTAAGAGAGAAAATCAACAAGCGAAGGGATAAATGTTGGTAAAAGCAAAGCAAAGTGTCAAGCTTTCCTCACCGAATTTTCTCCATTTTCCATTTTTTTTCTTTATTTTTTGACATCTGTCCATCCTTCAAAACAAATTTTAAATCCTACCAGTACCATGTGTAGTGGGCATAAAGATGACCCTCAGACCTTCAAGAGAATGGGGGGGTAAGATCAATTGGATTAAGAATTGGAAAAAGGTCGAAATGCGACCGTAGAGTAATCCAACACTAACCAACGGAATGGTTCTATCAGCTACTTACTACCCCCAAAGCCCTCTAAGAGTTAGTCAGAGCTGTCACCGCTGTCCAGCGCATCCTCCAAATTGCTGCTTATGTTCAGCCTGCATTTCTCCCCATGACCTTGAATCACAATCATGCTAGCTTGAGCTTGTGCCCTAGAACAATGTCACAGTCAAAAACCACCCCCATAAACAGTCAAAGACTTACAGATCCGAAAAAACCGATTTTTTACTGCGAGAGGTATTGATAACGATGTGAAATTGAGATAAGGGCTTCTTGGAGCCTTTCGAAGCCCTCGAACCGGATGAGGATGGCTGGCAAGCTGTCGTAGGCGTCCCTGGAGGCGAACTGATGCTGACAGCAGTGGAGTAGCCACGGCGAGCAGAGGATGCCAAGGGGGTGCTTGTTCCAGGGGTGGTCCCGATGCCATGGGAAAGGGGAGTTTTGACAGCGTGACGCTGAGGCGTAGTGAATGATGAGGCGGCCGGAGACGAGCTGGAGCCAGAGGACTGGTTGCGAGATACGATGACCGGGGCCGGCATATGGGTTGCATGCCCATGGGCGCTGGGTTTGCAGCCCTCCTGCCAATAGGAAAGGCATTCTTCCCAAGTCATGAATGACTCTTGCAGGGACTCGCTAAAGCCTAGGACCTGTTTCTGAGCCGTACGCCTACCATATGTTAGCGCTATCATTGGAGAAGCATGTATACCTACGTACCAATTGGAATAGACCCCAGGGACAAGCCCTTGCCTGACGACGTAGAGTCGCTTGCCACCCGTTTTAATGAGATTCTCGTCGCCAGCGTCCGGATAGAAGACGGGGATGCAGGGAACACAATCTGTCATGCCAGCGAGAACAGGATAGTCATCCAACGATTCCCAGAGTCTTTCTTCTTCTTCGTCAGGTTTGTGCATCTGTAGAAACAATGAATAAGCGTAGCGCTTGAGAAGAGAGACATACCTAGTCTTCAAGCTCGTTTGTGTGATGAAGGCAGGAGAAATGCATCGACATTGGACCCCAAAATAAAGGAAAGCGAGCTGCGTCAAGAATGCGGCGAAAACAAGAGACCAAGTTCTCCGACAAGTCGCTTATCACCGGTCCGATCCTGTGACGTGACAAACCTCCTTGTGTGTTACCCCGTGTTACCAACCGCCGCCTTGCTGAGTGCACGACATATCCTCCGGCATGATGGACTCAAGCTCTAAGGTACATATCAATTGCTACCTCAGCATACTGTTGCTTAAATTTCCCAAGGTTCTATTGCAAGGATTGGATAATATCAATGAAGAATGTCACTCTGAGCCTATTACACAGGTATGCCGGTCAATACAAGGTCAATATCTAGGAAATACAAATCTGACATCGACAAATTCCAAGGTAGCGGTGTCTGGATCAGGAGGTGATAGGCTAGGCTCTCAGGGAAGCACGGGAGGAAGTGTCGGTCAGCTCAGTAGCTCGACAGAGAGGTAAGGTAGCTACTGTTTGGGCCCATTCCCATCTCTGAACGTGAATGATAGGCCTCGCGACACCATTCCCTGGTCATCCAACGTCCAAGTTAGCTTTCTGACGTTCCTGGCGAATATGCAGGAATATTGTAAGGAAGAAATCCCGTAAGTCTTACTCATAGTATGTGATACCATGCATCTCCTAAATGCCTTCTTTCAGCAACTTGGAGGCGTTCGAAACGCAAGATTTTATAGTAGAGAGCTACGAGGACTATGAAGACACCGATGGCTCATTGCGTGTGCTTGGGATTTTCTTTAGTACAATGCGGCGTCTTCATATCGAGTTACCAGCACCCCCTGCCAGCAGACATGTAAGATCGCAATGATTCTAGTCCCCCATTCCCATCGAGATTACCCTTCCAGCATATGTATCGATCTTAAACCAACATCTATGCATTCACTTCTTATCTAAGTACGTGTTACATAGCTTTCTGTTCTGTTACATTTCCTACAAGTCGTTGTTGTCCCATTGCTATCCATTGCTATCAATGTTACTGTTGTACTCGATCCCTATCTAAAAATGATGTGTTTGAAAAGTAAGGGATTAAATGGATTGAAAGCAAAGCATATGAGCTATGGGTGAAGAAGTCGCAATTGATCGGTGAACGAAATATGCGGACTCGTAACATAGCGAAATTGCTCTAGAGGGTCCCTCCTGTAGGAATGCAGAAAGGATTGGTTTGTGAGCGATGACAGTGTTTACACCTGCAGATAATTGAAGTAAGCATCGACATACAGATGCTAGAGGGCCCTCAAGAAATGAGGTATAATTACAATATCGATCATGTTCACTTGATCGTACACACTTAACTCATCTTTTGTCTTTATCCTCTTAACATGTTATTATGCTTCTACAATTCAATGTAAATACGGTAAGCATTGATATACTGAAGAAAGGGGGCTCAAAACATGTAGATTAAAGCATAGCTGTATATTCATCATGTTTGGTGATTTCACATTGTACTTAGCACGCAAACCAAACCATATCTTTGTGAACTTTTCAGACAAACTGGAGCGTTGGGAATGAATCGAATAGAATTCAATGCATGGATTTCATGTAGCTAGATACATTTTGGGAAAACTGAACTATGTACGATGCAAGCGGTGGCTACTAGCCAGCTTTGCTGTTTGCTGCTCTACGAGGCTATCCCAGTTGGAAAACGCACAAAAATTCTTCAATGCCAGGGCAACTCATCGCTCCCGCCACTCCTGAGCCCCCTCTGCAGTCTGTACATACTCAATATCCGACATCATCCCGTTCTCAACCCAGTGAAACAACCCGGCGGCGGTGTACATAACAAATGAGCACCGATGCTCACCCTTGCGAATGGGTAAATTTGAGTGCTCCAAGAGCGCAGACAGAAGCAAAATGCAGGAGCCTGGTGGGAACTCGATGACGAGCTTGAGATCCCAAATAACGAGATGTCCACCCTTCTTGGGGTCGAAATGACCTAGGGCCCAAACCGCGTACATACCATGGACAAGGTTCAAAAAGTCAGTGTGGGGGTTGGTATACGCGTCGGGACTGAAGTTGATAGTTGCCGCCGCCCAAATGCATTCGATGAAGTTGCGGCGAAGGCTGGGATTGTCGGCGCACAGTGCATCGAGAACGGTGGCGTAGTCCTCGTATGTTTCGGGATAAAACGTACCGAAAGTATCTGACAGAATTAGGGTTAGATGACGTGAGGGTGATAGGATGGTACTCACTATCACTGAACCCGGCCATGCAGCGGAAAAATGGCTTGGAGATAAGGCTCTGCAAGGCAGTGGAGCTCTTCTTTGAATTCCGGAGGTTTCCAGAGCAGACCTGGCCCCCGCCAAACAAAACACCAATGCTGAGGGAAGGGTACAAGCCTCTGCGATGGCGAAGCTGCTCAGCAGTGAAGGTACAGTGTTCCTTGGCACCATCGATGTCATTGCATGCCTGATGCTGCAACGAATCCCATGCGGGATCATTTGGCCGGCCACCAAGAACCATGAGGCAAGCACCGGTGGCATCGAGAACTGGCTGAGGCTCACTAAGGTGAGGAATCAGCATGCAGCGGTGATTGCTTGGCTGGATACTCACTGCCCAGGCCATGGTACATATTGAAATCCATCGGTAAGGAGGCCATCCAGCGAATATTCTGTGTGGTCTTCAGCAGTTCGCGGTCCCACATATTCCCTAACTGGAGCGACATACGTTGTAGAAATCGGCACCGCGTTGACAAGGTGTTTTAAAGAGACGGTCTTGATGTGATGTCAGTGCGAGGCTGTGGTGGCGTCTGCTGCCCTGCGAAGGCGCCTCTGACGGTTGGATTTCTTGAGCCTCTTACGCTCCTGGGGAGGAATCGAGGGATCGAAGGTGTAGGGGGGGGGTGTTGGGGCGCGAGTGGGCGGTGGTGGGGGTGGGAGCTCTGTAAAAAGTGCCGCACGCCTAGGCTGCGGATGCTGTGTCTCGATGGCAACATCTTCCTCATGCTCGGCATTCTCAGGCTGCGGCTGCTCAGCTTGGCGACACAGGATGTCGTCAAGGCATATGTTGGGGAGGATGATGGGTGCAGATGGTGAGTAGGGGGAGAAGATGGCACTGCGGCGCGTTTTTCTAGCTAAGTATATCATCAGCATTCATATTATGCACAGTGGCGCCCAAGCCCCGCATTCTGCCTTCCAAGGGCAGATAGCATACTTGCAGGGGCATTCTTGGGGCTGTAAGATAGAGAACTTACGCTCATAGGCCATAGGACGCGTAAATTTGACCGTGTATCGACGAGTCAACACGTCGGTGACCGTGTTGGGCTAGAATCAAAAGAGATATAAATAAAGCTATTAGGTCACATGCCATGTATCACATGATGCACAGCTAGCAGAACTTACAACCTTGCGATGGCGAGGCAAAAGCATGCACGGTCTCCCAGATTCTACTCTCATTCTGCCTCCGTCGTCGAGCCTTCAAGCAGTGGAAGGCGTACCAAATCTCAGACGTCCCTTCGTGCAAGCGTGGCTAGCGATGTCTTCAATCGCCTGGAGGACTTGGATATGCTCACTCATGCAGCAGATGCAGAGAAATTTTCGTATCTTTTGAGTGACGAGCTCGCTGATGTGGTCCAACAGTCCTGTACTACCGACAGAGAGAGGGATGGTGTGCGTGTAACTGCACCGCCGAAGAATGTAATTACGGTGAGTGGACAAATAGGTGCAGTAACTTTCATGCCCATGCTATGGCTTAGGATAACCCCATGCGAGCCTGGAGGCCATATCGTGATGAGTACCTCGATGAAATGCTGCGACTAGAGGGACGCCGTGGCCAGAGTGACATTTGTGGCATGTGCAGGATTACCGAGGGGCGATACCGATGCTGTGAGCAGGAATGTTTTGGTACAGGCTCTGTTTGCAGGGCTTGCTGCATAAATTTGCATCGTAGGAACCCTTTACATTGGATAGAGGTGCGCTGTTACCTTTTCTTTGTGATCACTGCGCTAATTCTGCTAGGAATGGAACGGTTCTTTTTTCCAGCATCAATCTCTACAAGGTTTAGGGCTATGCATGCAGCTTGGGCATGAACTGGGGTCAACCTGTCCATGCAGCAGCCCTGCCAGCAAGGATTTCGCTGTTCTCCACTCCAATGGCATCCACAATGTTTCGGTCGACTTCTGTGCATGCAGCCTGGCTACTGAGCGTCGGCAACAGCTTCTATGAGCTTCCTGGTGGCCTGCAACACCTACGGATCCCCAGACGGCAACAATGTTCCCCCTCCTTCACCTCTTTCACACTCTCAATTGTCAGGGGAAAGTGCCAGCTTTTGACATGTGGAAAGGCTTGGAAATCATGACCGAGAATCGCACTGGTTGACGGCTGCCAGATAGGTACAAGGTTCTCTTAAGAACGATTCACCAATGGAGACACCTGAAGAAATGCAAGCATGCTGGGCGTGGCCATGATCCCACTGGCGTACAGGGAACTTCGCTTGGAGAGTTAGCGCTGGAGTGTTCGGCCTGCCCTCATCCAGGACGGAATATGCCTGAGGTCTTGGAGATTGAGGAGGTTAAACGGTGCGTATTTACCTGTCGTTCGTTTATGGCGGCCTGACTTGCCCACAAAGTTGGCTTTACACGTTGTTCATTGCTCTGGATGCGAACTATCATGCGCGGAACGCTGTCATATCCTCAGATGAGCAAGATCCACCACTGAGTGATGGATGGGGATATTTTGTGGAAAAAGGACCTTACTTGGAGCATCTCCGCAAGTTTGTTAGCCAGGAGGAGATCAGCACCTGCTCTGGGTTTGCTGCGATGTTTTTGGCTAACATCAAGAACGTCTGTGGTCTTCGCACGACCAGGGTGGTTGGATGCACATGCGCAAGGCATGGCATTTGGCAGAAGCGAGGTTTTGGGAACCTACAACGTGGTGAAAGGTGAGTGTCGCCTTATTCTTTTGAGGCTTCAGCTCATTCCTATGGAAGACATTGTAACATCGACAGAGTGGTTGTTCAGGCCTTGAATGACGTCGAGGTTGAGGTCGTCATCTCATACGACATCATTTGTCAATGGGGCGTTCATTTTTGGGAACGTATGGCCGAATTTCCTGACGACACTCGCCTCAAGCTCACCCAAGATGCGATTATCATGTGCATGCCGAAGTTTCACCTTTGGGCCCACAAACCTCAATGTCATGCACGATTCTCCTTCAACTATGTTTGCGGCAGTGGGCAAATGCACGGGGAGACCATCAAGGAAAACTGGGCAGACTCAAATAAGGCCTCTGCACAGACGAAGATGATGGGGCCAGGTGCGAGGCAGGATACGTTGGACGACATCTTCGGATTCCACAACTATAGAATCATGGAGAGTTTTGGTGAGTATGCAGCTCTATCCCTTGGTGTCCGTTAATCAGAATCCTTAGATCGTGTTCTTGCAAATCGAATGGTCCGAGCTATCAAAGAGGCGCGAGTTCATCGGGACGACTTTGAAAGATTCGACGAAGGTATCGTCAGCTATTGTGGCAAAGCGACGACAGCGCAATGGCTCGCTCTCATGACGGCCTGGGAGAAGGACCATTCATGGCCCTGTCCTTACGAAGTGACACTTCAGGGTAATGAGACATTGCAAGAGGTTGAGCTTGCCCTTGCGAGAGAGGAGCATGAGGCGGCGAAAAGGGCAGGTGGAGTTCGTCAACCGTCAAGTCTTAGCTCTTTTCTCATGTCTGGCATACAAATCGAGGAGACTCAGTGAGTACCTTTGCTACATTGCATATTGTTGACTGATTGGTTCTAGGCGTATCCTTGAAATGGAAGTCAAGGCTCTTGCCATGGGGACGGTTTATCAACAACTCGATATTCAGAAGCAGCAAAGCTCTCTCCTCTGCAAGATCAACCGCTTTCGTGGGCTGCAGCAAGTGTTTATGCCCAATCTTCGTCTCGTTTTATCGCCCTCCAAGCTTCGAGACCTGGATGCTCCCGGTGCCTTCAATGTCGAGAGTATCAAGCTCTTCATGCCCTCTGAGCTGGACGATGATAATCAGAGGGCCCGTGTTTGTACCCCGGGAGTTGCTGAGATGGAATCGCGTATGCGTGAGGCTGAAAGCCGTGATTCATTGCAGAGGCTCCAATCTGGCCTGAGAAACTGCACTGCAAGTCATCTCTTTACCGTCAAGAACGTTACTGGCCAAAATTCCACGACACGAAATCAGGGCATACTTCGGACCATTCAAATGAACATCCATGCAAACAAGCTGCAGAAACGCGTTGTTTCGGCTTCGGGGGCATGGACCATGGGAGGATGAGTTAAGGCTCTTGAGGGATGAGGATATTCGGGGTCTGAACGAGCAGCAGCAACTCAGAGACCTGGGAGTGATGGACGCAATTGGAGAGTCATCGACAAACTGGAATCCGGCGCAGCGCGGGGATAGCAGGAGAGTACTATCTTGGATTTGGTATGACTCAGGTACTAAGGACAATACCCCAGTGACAATGGAAGGTACGCTAATAAAGTTAGTCTCATATTTGTTTTCTGATCGGAGAAATTTACAGCTCTGCGTATTGAATGGTGCAAAGCTCGCGCTAGGATGCTATGGTGGGAAGAGGAGATTCAATTGTTAGATGAGGAGATGAGGAGGGTTATCAGTTTCGCAGATTGGAAGGCTCGGTGGTGGAGTGAAAGGGCTGAACTCAGACCGGATGCATCCCCTGAGTTGCAGGAGGGACTGAAGGCTTTCGCGTTGGAACACGCCATCTCAGAGGGTTGCAAAAAAGCCCGCGTTGCTGAGAAATGGGCCCCGCTCAGACGGCTTGCTCAGGAATACCAGCGGAATCTTCCAGTAGAAATTATTTTAGAGTATCAATTACAGGAGGAAGTAGTCGAGGAGGAGGTGGTCGATGATGAATAGTATATTTGTAACATTTTGTCACGGAAATTCTTCTAAGTCCCTCACCTGCCAAATCGGAATGGATATCTCCAGGCCAGTGTCATCCAATGTTTTTTGGCTGCATCCATCAAAACTAGGTCTTTTCAGGCAGCGAAAAATTTATGCTAGCATTGTAAGTATCGTATCTGGTGTAATAAAAAATTTCATGGAGTTCTATCCTGCGAAATGCAGTGAAACGACTGTCACAGGATGTAGTGCCCAAATCAGTATGTGTATTTCCCACGGTAAGTACATTCATTTTTCTGCTGCTGCATCCATCCAAAAAAAAGAGCAGAAGGCGAAATAATTTGTCAGAATGTAATGTACTATGTGTAGACTAGCATATATAAAATTTTTATGGTAGGAAGCGGGACAACTAGCGGGAGGGCGGGAGGGCGGTTACCAGAACAGCCAGGCACAGGTAATAACCGGCCCAGGTAACCAAGTGCCAAAAATAGCCAGAAATATCCGGAAATAATTAAAAATAGCTATAGCCACTAAAAATAGCACAAAAGCGCTCATACCCGCCCTTTTCCTGTTCCTCCACCCAATATAGTAACTGTTTTGATCCTCTATCCACCCCCTACTAATATCGCACCCCAAAATAGGATATCGCTCTCCCCCAGCTAATATTGCTTGACTTGTATTATCATGCTATAAGAATAGGCTTATAATTATAAGATCGCTATGTAATTATTAATTCTGTTATAATAGGATTTAATGCAATATCGCTACAGCATTGGGTGACAGGATCATACCGGTTTTCCAGTTGATTGTCGGGTTATGACATTTTAGCCAATCGTGTCCGAGATAAAGATCTCTGGACCCCAAGTCGGTGACCACGAAGTCGATCCGTTCACTGTGGTCGCCGATCTTCATCTGGTATTCCACATATTCGGTGATATCGCCCGCTGCGTTGCGGGTTCTGTTGGCCTTGTAGACGCGTACTGGGGTGGTTACCTTTCGTGTGTTGAGGCAATGTTCCTGGACGTACTGTCGGTTGATGGCACTGGAGGTGCAACTACTATCAAGCAACCCTCTCGTTAGGAGAGTCTTTGTTCTGGTGCATGGGTTCAGCTGAATGTCAATGGTGAAGTCCCTTTCGCTGGATCGTGCCCTCCTGATATAGAGGGGTGGTTCACGGAGCTGATAGAGCTGCTCCCGAGCTGTTTCTCCTCCTAGGCGGAGCTCGGCAAGGAGCTCGTCGGTGAGATCGGGGGTGCGGTCCTTGTGTGTCCATACAAAGAGCGCGGCATGGGCGGCGTTGTCATTTCATGCTTCGCAAACTGCACAAAGTGTCCAGTCTACCTTGAAAGGCTTGAACCACCGGCCCTCATCTGTGGGAGGGGCTCGGGGCATGGGAGTTAGTGTCGTCTTTGCCGTTGGTACTACCGCAGGCATGCTTTCTTTAGCGAGCCAGATCTGGTATGCTGTGTTGTTGTCTTCATTGGGAACTTCGATCATTGTTACCTGATGCCCTCTTTTTACCACCTGGGCGCTAGCAGCTTCCTGTCCTGCTGCCATCTCCTTCGTAGCCGTGGCATTGGCATCACCGGTGGCCTTCGACAGGCATTCTTGGGGATTTTCATCAATCTCCTTCTGGTAGTCGGGGGGTGGAGAACTCCTGGTTCACAAGGAGCTGCCCCGTGAAGGGGCAGCAGGTTGTACTTGAACCACGAACGCGGATTTATCAGTATCCCCGATTTCCTTGGTCGCCTTTGGGAAACTACTCGGGGGAGTTAGCACAGGGCTAGGAAAAGAAAGGGGAAATGTGGCTGCTCCTGCAGCGTTGGGTTGTGTTGTTGGTATCCTTGTGGTAGTCTCCTTTCGAGGAGCTGCTTCATCAGGGGGGGAACCGGAGTTCTGCTGCCCTGCCCCATCCAATCTGGTTGAACCAGTCATTATGACAGGTATCGCTATGGTGGGCGATTTGTTGTCAGACTTGTTTGCCTGTTGTCTCTCGACACATGGGCTACTAGAGTGACAGTTAGCTCCTTTTTGGGGAGCGTCGTGGGGGTTTACGGTCACATCCCCCTCCTCATTTGAAGAGGCGATTGAGACCGTGTCGTTGTGGTTGTTGCTGTCCTCGACCTGGAGTAAGGCGTATCGGTTGGTTGATTCTGGTACTGGGGTGCTAGTCGTGCAAAAGACGTTAAAAGCGGAACCGGGGATACTATTTCCCTGGGGTATATTCGAATGCATGGTACGTAAAACATTTGTAACTAAAAAAGATGAATAAGTCCGACCAGCAGGAGACGAGTGCACACCAGTATGTAAGTCCTTGGCGATCATAGGGGAATTGGACCCTAGACTGCCGATGCTTTTACCTCCTCGACCTTGGATTCCGTCACCGGGCTAGTAACTTGTACTGACCGGATATCTCGGAATTGCTTCTTATTGGGGCAATCCTTGCTGAGGTGTCTGCGCTTCTGGCAACGGAAACACAGTCCCTTCACCATCATTGCGCTAACGTCCATCGGCTCTCCTGTTCCTCCAAACGTGGTCCCTGGCCTGGCCAGCCATCTTCCTCCTGCATCGCACCCTCCGGTGTTGGTTCCACTACTCGTCAGTTTGGCCGACGACGAACTTGTCGCGCCACCTGCCTTGGGATGGCTGGTGGCGGTAGTGGGGTTCTTGGCTGGGGGGCGTTGATCACGGGTTCCCGTTCTGGTGGCTTGGTCGAATGCCCATTTCTTCTGGCGCTCTTCGTACATTCGGATGATGTGGGCCTTCCACTCGTGGTAAGGGCCCGGGATGTGTTTGCCAGAAAAGGCGATGTACTTGGTGTACGACTCTGGGACTCCGAGTCGCACGGCCTTTACCATGTAGCCTCTTTTGTCCTCGTCTCTCCGTCGTCCCGTGAGTCTGGCATGCTTTTCCAATTCTTGGAAGTACATGGTTGTGGGGCCAGTGCCCATCTGAAGATCAAACATCTTTTTCTCGTGCACTTCTTCTACCGCGGAGTCATGGAATTGGGCGGTGAGGAGTCGGATAAAGCCCTCAAAGTCGGGGAGTCGATATTGGGGTTCTTCGGGATCCATGGTGCTCACCGAGTAGAAGTTGACTCGTTCGTGGACCCACCAGTCCTTGGCGGGTCCTTCGAGATGAGAGGCAGCGAACGCTGTCATGAAGGAGGGACAGACAAAGTAGGTGGTGAACACTTTGAAGTAGGCTAAGCAGTCTCCTACGAATCGTTCGAGGTCTTCGTGCACGCCTTTGTAGGGAGCCGGGGGTTTGACCATAATGGGTTTTATGCCTAGAAAGGCAGCGTCGTCATCTGCTTCCCCAGAGGGGTTTGGCATGGGATTAGGTCGTCCTCTCCCTGGAGGTGGTCGGGGTATCGACCATCGGTCCCTTCGGTCGTGGAGAGGTCATAGGTGGTTGGGGATTGGGGGTCGCCCTCTGTCGGGCTGCTTGCCTTTATCTCCCAGGTAAATGGGGAATCCCCATTCCATTGCATGGTCTCGCTGCGCCATTTCCATCTGGTTGAGTTTTTCTTGGAGATCCTCAATCTCCCGCAGCTTCACTTTGGCGATTTCTTGTGTGGCTCGCTGTTCTTCTACAGTTTTGGTGGGGGCAGGTTGCATACTGCCTCCTGCGCCGTCATTAGCTCCCCCTAGGAGGAAGCTGGTTTTCGGGCCTTGATATTGGTCAGGGTACCTTGGATTACCTGGGTGCATCATAGCGGAGTGTCCAAAGAGATTACGGGGTGAGGAGTCGGGGAATAGATAGGGTTCAGGGGACAGGGTGGTAGACCAGGTTTGGGGCTCGGCGGTGTAACCGCCGAATGTCCCTTCATTGTAGTTGAAGGCATCAAAGCCTTTGTTGTATGGTGCCGTCCAGATCTGGGCGGTCTCCCTGTCATCGTGCCAGGGACCGTAAGAGGTCCTCGACAACCTCCTGCTCTCAGTCGGTTCGGGGGCATAGTCGCTCCAACCATCTTCTGGGGGCTGGAGGATACCAATCTCGCTTCCAATTGGCGAAGATCCTGGCCATGACAGTGGCTTCGACCCCCAGGGAAAGAATAGGATCTCCCCGATTCCTGGCGAGATACTTGTCCATGGAGGGACGGGGGCCTGGTTCATATATTGTGGCTCTGTATTCCACATCCTGTTGTCTGAGCTCCCAAGCCTCAGTTCGGTGAGGCCCAAGGAGTTGGATATCTCACTGGGAGAGGGCTGGCCACTCATAGTCGTGGCTGTTGACGTTGAAAACATCGTCGGAATCTCGGGGAGGAGGAGGGAGGGTGTTAAGGAACAGGTTTGGGCCGTCGGGGTCGTTGTCATGGATGACGATCTGCTCGGAGGCATCGGGGTCGTTGTCCCTGATGACGATATTAACCGTTCTTCGGGCTGTGTGGGGGACGTCAGGGGTATCGGAGTCACTGCTCGAGGCGTCGTCTGGGAATGGGGATCATGATGTTGGGAGTTGTAGGTGGCAGGGATGGGTTGGGGGGTGGGGATTGGAAACCAATATCCAGGGATGAGCTCTTGCCACTGCAGGAATGAGTCCCCTAAATTGTATGGGGGCTGCCCTGGGTACGGGCGTGGGGGTGTAGTCTGGGGGTGGTTCGATGTCCCCCTCAATCTGAAGGTTCCTCTTGAGCGTAGAGGCCGAGATGGGGGAAGGGGGAGGAGAGGGGGTTCTTGGAACATGGGAGGGCCCCAGCGTTGCGTTTCTGGGTTCCCCGGTGCATAGCGGAAACTCGTCAGAGGAGTTGGTCGAGGTTGGTCTTCTTCTTGTGGGGCCGTTGTTCTGCTCTGCCAGCTCAGCGGGTTCCAGGTTGAGTGTCGTTGTTCCTCGTATGGGTTCTTCATAGGGGACGACATAGTGAAGGGGGAAGGGAGTGGGACCTTGGGGTCTAGGGTATCTTTGGATTTGAAGAAGTCGTTCTAGTTGTTCTCGATATCTGAGAACAAGGAGTGCGGTGAGGAGGATGATGATACAAGCTCCTCCGATAGCGGCAGGGATGGTGATTGTCAGGTTGTTGGGGGTCATGGAGTCTCTTTCGACACGGCGATGCCGTTCGAGGAAAGAGAAGAGAAGTCTCGAACTAATTGTTAGGCCTAGCCTGACATGTGACCTTATTAACGTAAGGCACAGTAGAGCTGTCTCGCATTTGGACAATCACTCGTACTAGCGCTTAGTCAATTGGTGCTAATCACGGTATTGGCAAGGTAAGATAAACTTTAGTTCGAGACTGGAGATATACAGTGAGAACTATACGACTTATATACGGTAAGTGAGAATCTAATAATAGTGTCGGAAGCGTGTCCATGATGTGGTAATGATGCATGAAACAATGAAAACAACGAGTAGGCGAGTGACCATCATGTGCCGTAGCAACAGGTCTGAAGTCGTTCGATATAGGTGTGGTGGTCGGTCCGTGATCTGGTGATAAGCGATAGGTGCCATAGATATGATGAGATTAGATAGGCACCTGAGAGATAAGATAAGGAAAATGGAAAAATCGTAACAGTTTCTCCAAAGTCATCATCCCCGTTGCATGTAAAACTACCCTCTCATCTGAAGAGTGGGCCAAAATCTTGCATGACGAAGTCTATGCCAAGTATGGAATGCCGGTGACAGTCATATCCGACAGAGGACCCCAATTCATGTCCAAGTTCCTTCAGGACTTGTACAAAATGCTTGATATAAAAGGAAACACCTCTACAGCATTCCACCCACAGACCGACAGACAAACAGAATGTGCCAACCAAGAAATTGAGAAATATCTTCAGATATTTATTAATTATTGACAAACAGATTGGCCCAAATGGTTACCCTTGGCAGCGTTTCAACACAACAATCAGATACACTCCGCCACCGGTAAAAGCCCCTTCTTCGTCAATTATGGAAGAAATCCTCGCATCGCACCCGACACCCATTCCCACACAGCACTTCGTACACCAGCATCTGAAGAATTCAAAACAACCATGAAACTCATTTATAATGAGACAAAAGCCGCTCTCACCAAAGCAGCAGAACAAATGAAAAACCAATATGACAAAAGGAAGAAGGCCGCCATTACATACCAGCCTGGAGATAAGGTCTGGCTCAACACTACCAACCTCCACCCCTCCAGATCCAAGAAGAAGCTTGACGACAAGTGCATCGGCCCCTTCACCATTTTAGAAAAATGTGGCCTCTCAGCCTACAAGCTCAAGCTTCCCGCTGCATGGAAGATTTACCTGGTCTTTAACAAAACCCTCCTCCACCCATATGTAGCACCCACTTTTCCAAACCAAAACCAAGATCCACCTCCTCCACCTGACATTATCAATGACAAACCCGAATATGAAGTCGAAGCCATCCTAGACCACAAAACACGTAAAGTATGTGGTCCCAAGGACTCCAAAACTGGGAAATACACAACGAACATAGTCACAGACTATCTCATCAAATGGAAAGGCTACAGGACAGAAGAGCATAAATAGACAAAGGAGAGCGAACTGGAGCACACACACAAGAAGCAATTGCTGAATACCTGGAAAGTAGGGATGATATTATCACCGTTCAAGCCATCATTGTTGACGCCAAAAGAAACATAGTCATCTCCGATGCTATCAAAGCAGATGACAGCTGGAGATACTTAGTCAAGAGACCACTAAACGTCTCTTACTGGGAATTCAAAGACGAGATCCCAGAACTAAAGGATTTAATTGATGACTACTGGTACGCAAACGACCAAGAACGACCTAGTGGGGAAGATGACTGTTGGGACGGAAAGGAACGAACAGGGGGAGGCTGAATATAAAGCAGTCGGGATGCCTGCCTTTAACAAGGGGGTAATGTTACGATTTTTCTATTTTTTTCTTATCTTATCAAAGCACCAATCTTATCTGCTTATCACATCTAATCTCAGCGCTTATCCAAGCAACCACAGTCACATATCCACATCCCCGAGTCTCCGGTGCGCTCTGCTCACATCCGCTCCACAAAGCCCCAGTAGCATACACCAAGACTCTGCAGTTATCCCACAAACACCGAAGGACAGTTACATTAATAGCATACATGAAAACAGTATATAAGTAGTGTAGCTCTCACTGTATATTCTCCAGCTTTGAGCTAAAGTTTCAATACACCAAACTTACTCTCAGACTCATCTCTTGCCTAGACTAAGCATCTAGACTCTTGATTCTCGGTTAACACATGCATTGACACTCATTGGGTGACTGTACGAATGCGATACAGCCCTTTGTTTAGTCTTGTTTGTTATACCAGAGTTCAGGTCTAACAATATATGGATATGAGTCTGTACCATAGCCAACTTTAATGACCTAAAATATACCTGTATTCATACAGAGGGGGACTAAAGACTATCTTATGCTATAAAGATCAGTACCTATAGCCTAAAAGAAGCATATAACACTCACCCTTTGGCATTAGATACTGGTCATCATTGCCAAAGTGTACATATACTATACTATTTTGACCGTAGCTTCATAGGGTGTTATGTGTTATGCAAATCTTCACCCAGTTATATCTTTATTATGATGTCATCTACCTTAATAGGCAGTCCAGTGTATGCCAGACCAAAAAATTACTGCTATATTGAGTAATTTAAGGTACCAAATGGGCCTGTTACATATTATGAGGTTCACCTATCTTCACATAATGGACCCCTATTATGTGTTATGTGAAGTTATGGTCAAAATAGTACAGTAGTACAGACAATAGTATGGACATGGTACAGATATGACATCACCCATCTAGATTTTTTTCCAGGCCAAGGCTGAATTAGGCCTTGAGGTTATAACCATGACTTTCAGCAAACGACTTTGTGGTTATATCCAGGCCATTGAGGCTCAGATATACAGCCAGGCCTGACTGGAAAGTTGGAAGGTAAAAACCTGGGAAGTGGGAACCTCCACCATTTCTTCATTGATAGCAGTTGTAGCCAACACCTGGGAACCAGCCTTCGCAGTGGCCTTGGCAGTTGTTTTAGTCAGTAGTTTCATGGGAGTCTTGCTAGTGGTACTGCTGGTACCAGCCTACAAAAGCAAGCCTCAAGAAACAAGAATAGATGGTAAAAGAAAGAACATACCTGAGGCTTGGTCTCGTCAGACTCCGGTTCCTGGACCTCCTCCCTCTCAGCCTCGAGCTCCTCAAGCCGATGCTTACGGGTAGTGGCTTGGGAGAATGCAACTTTCACAGTGTCCAGCCATTCAGTGTTCTCGTTCACAACCAATCACTAGTGGAAACCCCTCAGCTAAAACAGCAAAAGTAAAGGAAGAAAAGGGCTCATCTGATTCTGTTCTACAAGCTGAAGCTCCCAGTCTTGGAAAAGAGGCAACTGAGCGTAAGCAGGGAGCTTCACAGCAATCTCTTGACAAGTATGGACCATGTCCAAAAAGAATGGGGAGATCAGTGCATCAGGGTGCTCATGAGCAGAAAAGCACAAAGAGAGCTATGAAACGTGTAAAATATAAAATACAAGGCTAGTCGGGCACATACCAAGTACTCATGATTCTCATTCAATAAAACGGCAATGTTGCGTGCCCAAAGCTTGGTGTATTGACATGTATCGAAAAGAGGCCTGAGCCTTGCATAGCCAGCAGAAAAGATGTTGATGTTCATCAGTAAGGAAAGGTAGACAACTAGTGCAGCAGTGGTGGAACTGGTTAAGGAATGGGAGGGCGAAGCAAGAAAGTTTTGTCGAAGTCGGACTCCGGTGGGATTTCCAAGCTGAGCTTGAAAATGGCCAATCCAGCCCACAACTAGTACACTATAGCGATCGTGTTAGCACTTGAAAACACCACTAGCGAGGTGAAACACCTACTAGCATTGAATATAGAAAGATAAGAAGTCCTGATGAAGTGAAATTGGCACTGTCATGTGCGAACCTGAAAATAATTAAGTGAATTTAATGATCTTTGATGGCTAAGTGCTGAATGGACTTAGTGACTAAAGACGTGATTGAGATCTGTGATTTTGAAAGAATAGCAATGGGCCACTAGTGGGACACACTGCTAAGTACAAAAGTGGACTTAGGTGACTGAGGACAGTCACTATTTCAGTGTGGGGGAGATGATACACCATCTATGCATACACACCTAGATTTTGCGAATTTGTAACAATACAATTGCATATCTATCCTATACTAGTGATAGTAAAGGGACTATAGCTGAGGCTTTGAGCTGATAGTTACAGCAGTATGCGACTAGTGAAGCCAGGACTTAGATGTGACACCACTAGTGGGTCAAATCTACCAGCCGGCTGTACTAGTGACTTGAATACTAGCCAGACTAATTAATATAAGCCCACTAGTGGACGAGTAACGTGACTAGCACACCCAACAAGAAGCAGAATACATAGATCTCATGAAGTTCAGTCACTAGCAGACTGATCAGGGCATAAATGCCTAAGTCAGGTTAACTAGTCATGCAGCAATCTCGAAGCAGGACTTAGAAATGAATTAGCAATGGATTAACGTTATGCCCAGATCCAACTAGTGCGATCAGATCTATTATGATTGGTACTAGTATAGCCCAGCTGCACTTTCAATCACAGCCGACTATGGTTGCAAGCATGAGGGTGTGGCTAGTCATTTATCTCCAGCACTAGTGGCACATTGCTGGGTCAAGAATGTGAGATTAAACTGCTAGCTGAGCTCCATGGCTCACTAGTCATCCAATAGCAATTTCTAGACCAACTATTGCATGTTTATGTGTGATATTTTGGGCCTAGCCAAGAAATTAGTACCAAAAATACCCCACTAGTGTAGCTGTTTGTGTTGCTTTGTACCTTTCTTTACAGTATATAAGTAATAGAATAGCCACTTGCACAGACAGGCAAGCCATCCCTGCGATTGCGAGTGACTAGCAAGAGTCTAGTGCCTCCAATTAAAGGCTTTTGTGCTTAACCTCAACAAAACAGCTGCTAGTTGCTAAGTTACCCATAGAATTGAGTGAATTGAAGTCCCTTTTGAGCATACTATTGTGTCCTGCAAAGGCTAAGAGTGTTTCAAAGTAATTCTTGCAATTTCTCAAAGTTAAAGTATTATTCTTAGGCCAAGAGTGCCACTAGTAAGCCAAGCATGCAAACTAGTCAAGTGAAGATCACTTGTAGGAAGTAGTACAGGGCCAAGAGAGCCAATAGTTTGAAGCAGTCATAGTCCCAGCGAGCGCAGTAGCTCAACACTAAGTCACATTCATTCAATTGTGTCTTACTCACCCCACTAGTGTGAGTAATACATTTGTAAAGCTCACTAGTAATGAATAAGATGTCTTTTGAACAACTTTCCTTGATTATTGAGTCTGCAGAGTGCTTCTATCATACTCAAAACACCCAAATTCAATCAATTGGTGGTTGTGAGAGGTTTAGTGTCGGTTGGTATTCATTGCTGCCCACTAGTCTTTTGCCACTCGCCGTTACCGAGCACATCAGTGTGTGTGTGTGTGTGTTAGTGGGATTGAGTTGAGGTTTAGAGTGTTGTTCATTGATGAGCCTAGACTTCCATGGCAATGGCAACACCAACTCAGGAACAAGATTGGACAATTAACGTGGTAACACGGCAATCAAGGTGATCGTGTGTGCGAGTGGGTTCAGGGCACCTCCATGCAGTAAATCAATTCCTCTATACGCAAGTATACACTGCGACTTTTCAGTCAGCGAAGTAGTACTGCTTGATAGTCGAGTACTAGTAGCTTTGGTTGTAAGCCAGTAGGGATCTCTCAAAATGAGAGGGAACAGAAATGGGTATGACATGAATACCACAGATCCGTAAGCAAAAATGTGAGAAGAGACTAGAAAAACGTCGCTAGACGGCAATCCTAGCGAAGCGAGCGAAGAGAACGGTAATAAATGCGTGAAACTGAGTCTGGGAGTGGGGAAACGATGTGAAAATGTGGGACTATGTCTGAGAGTGGTGGGAGAAGCGCGAACGAAGTACTGAGGGCACGGTGTCGAGAATAAACGTGGAAATACGGAAACTGGGCAATGATACTGAGAGCGAGAACGGGAATATACTGGTGATGGCAGGGTACTGATCCTAAACGATACGGAAATACTGATGTCGATGTCGAAAACTGGTCTTGTGCTGAAGTGATCCTATCCTATGTCAAAACTAACCTTCAAGTCCACTCGTGGGACTGTCCTATATGAAAACTATACTGAAACTGGTCCTATACTGGTGCGAAAATGATCCTAAGTCTGCTCGGAGACTACCCAAGTGGGCGACGATATGATGGTGAAGGTGAAAACATGAAACAATCCTATGCTGGTGAAGTTGAAACAATAATGGCCAATAAAAGGGTAAACGTGGGTGAGGTATGGCGCAGCAATCACGTATTGGCACAGTATGAGCATGTACCAATAGTGTCAAGAGTGAAGAGCGAGTGTCAAGCAATTCTTCACAGTCAAAAAACCGTGGAATAACTCTGGTGAGCTTAAGAGTTGACGTGCAATCAAGAATATGCTGGGGTAAACGGTGTATTGCCGTGGGACGGTAATAAACGTAGCGTAGACTTGATGATAGAGAGAGATTCGATGTGTAGGGATAAGCTGTGATCTATGCTCTAGGTAAGCTAAGCTAAACGATGTTTTTCTAGCTAGTTTTTATACTACAAGTATGAAATTATAAATAGAGTAAGTATGCATGACTTAGTCAGGCTGTAAGGCCGTGGCTTAGTAAAATCCATGGTCAACATATGGTTTCTTGACTTCTAAAGTAACAGCAACTCGTCGACGTTGCCGCATATGGATGGAAACCGTATGGTTTTATGGAGCGATGAACAGATTGTGGGGTGCTGTTTTGCTGTGGACTGGTGAGGTATGGCTTTTGTACTGAAGTGCACGCTTGGGTCTACGTCAATTCGAAGTCTTGGCGAAGTAACATCCTTAGTAAAACGCGGTCTGTAGTTGCCATGTGCTCGAAATATCGTGGATGGAGGAGTGGCCGTGGCAATCACATCATTTCATTTAGTGATTGATTGACGCGTCCATGAGGCTATGGGAAGTGATGCAACAATTCTGTTTTAGGGTGATTGGCGATTCGAAGGTGCCTTGCCATGATGGAATACGGTAATTATGATGCGTAACGAGATGGGATGGATAACAAAGTGTGTGAGAAGTGGTTGCTGTGGTATGAAAGTAGTATGAGCTTGTGTGCAATATTTGGTTTACTGAAAGTCCATTGGGTGGACAGGAGCGGTAATTAGTGCATAAAATCCATGAATTCTGAGCGTACAGAGCCTGAAGGCTCATCAGCGTAAAAAACCCCTTCCCCCTCCCTGACTCTGACGAGCACGATCGATGGGATGAAGAACTTGAAGACGGCGACACCATTCTCGCTGTCAATATGGAAGAAGAACTCATAATTTGCGCAATGCATCATGCCAATGACCTCGCCGCAGCCACTAACGCGGAAAAGCCCATGAAAACCTTTGAAGAGATGGTACCTCCTGACTACCGCTCTTTCCACGACCTGTTCTCTAAAGAGAACTTCAACGAACTCCCAGAGCGGAAGCCTTGGGACCACACCATCAAACTGATCCCCAATGCCAAGTCTACGCTGGACTGCAAGGTCTACCCGTTAAACCGGGATGAACAGGAACAACTCGACAAGTTCCTCAACGAAAACCTGGAATCCAGTCATATAAGTGATTCCAAGTCCCCGTTCGCCTCACCCTTCTTCTTCGTCAAAAAGAAGGACGGATCTTTGCGCCCTGTTCAGGACTATCGCAAACTGAACGAGATGACGATCAAGAATTGATACCCCCTTCCCCTCATCTCTGAACTCATTGACAAACTCCAGAGGGCCAAGTATTTCTTGAAGCTGGACATTCGTTGGGGATACAACAACGTCAGAATCAAAGAAGGCGATGAAGAAAAGGCTGCCTTCCGCACGAATCGGGGCTTGTTCGAACCCACTGTCATGTTCTTCGGGCTCACCAATTCGCCCGCCACATTCCAATGGATGATGAACGACATCTTCAAAGACCTCATCTCCGAAGGAAAAGTAACGATCTACCTCAACGACATCCTGATCTTCACCAAGGATCTCAACAAACACTGATGCATTGTCTGATGCATTCTCCAACGCTTAAGGGAGAACAAGCTCTTCCTCAAAGCAGAGAAGTGTGAATTCGAGGTCCTCGAAACAGAGTATCTCGGTGTCATCATCAGCGAAGGATCCGTATGCATGGATCCTGTCAAACTCGCCGGCATAGCAGAATGGCCAACGCCAACGAAGAAAAAGAAACTTCAGTTGTTCCTTGGTTTCACAAATTTCTACCACAAATTCATAAAGAACTACTCAAAGGTGGTACGCGCCTTAACCCAGCTCACCAGCAAGGCGGAATGGACATGGGGTGCTGCGCAAAACCAGGCATTCCAACAGTTGAAGAAGCAGATGGTGGAAGATGTTATCCTCACCATCCCCAATAAAGATGGATGCTTCAGGGTAGAAGCAGACGCCAGCAACAGCGCCATTGGCACAGTACTCAGTCAGGAGCAGGATGGCAAATGGAGGCCCATAGCCTTCATGTCCAAGGCGCTCACACAGACGCAGTGCAACTACAAGATCTATGACAAGGAGCTCCTCACAATCATGCTCGCCTTGTCTGAATGGTGCCACTACCTCATGGGTGCAGCGCAGGATGTGGAGATATGGACAGATCACCAAAACCTTCAGTATTTCTGAAAGCCACAAAAGCTGAACCGTCACCAAGCTCGTTGGGTAATGGAGTTGGCCGAATACCACTTCATACTCAAACACAAGCCAGGCACTGCCAACATTAAGGCCGACTTGTTATCTAGGCGAAGCGATCACAACCAAGAGGGGGACGACAACGGAGACATCACAGTCCTATCCCCAGAACACTTCCAGGCCATGATCATGCCCATGACAGCCGACGCTCACTCCTGAATCATGGAAGTCACACGTCAGAAGGAACTCTGGGACAAGGGCATTGCCGCCTCCCTCGAGCACGAACGAGGAATCACTGAGAAAGACAGTATCCTGTACTACGCCGACCAAGTCTACGTACCCTGCCACCAGGCTGTTCGGGGGGAGATCATCGCCCGAAGCCACGACCACATCACTGCTGGACACCCCAGAATCACCAAAACCAGTGAACTCATCCTTCGCGAATACTGGTGGCCGAAACTGAAGAAAGACGTTGAAGCATATATCGCCGGATGCGAAACTTACCAACGAACCAAGTCTAGCACCCAGGCAAAAGCAGCACCTCTCCATCCGAACGCCATTCCCACAGAGCCATGGACCCACATCTCCATCAACATGATCACAGGATTACCAGAGTCCAACAGCTATGACACCCTACTTGTAGTAGTAGACCGCTTTTCAAAAGGTGTCATCTTCATCCCCTGCAATAAGGACCTCTCTGCCGAAGGCTGGGCACGAATCCTTCGGGATCATGTTTATGCATGACACAGAATGCCCAGAGTCGTCATCTCCGACAGGGGACCACAATTCGTGTCTAGGTTCATGACTGAACTATACCGAATGCTCGACATCACGCAAAACGCATCTATGGCATTTCACCCCCAGACTGATGGCCAGACGGAACGAGTCAACCAAGAGGTTAAAAAATACCTCAGAATCTTCATCAGCTATCAACAGGATGACTGGGCCGACTGGCTGCCGATCACAGAGTTTGCCCATAACAATCGCGTACACTCAGCGACCGGCAAAAGTCCCTTCATGGTCATGTATGGTCGCAATCCCCGAATCCTTCCCAACTATTCCCGAACTCCTGACACTACCATTCCCACCACCACCGAGTTCTCTGAAGCAATGGCAAAGATTCATAAGGAAACCGAAGTCGCACTCAAGGAAGCAGCGGGCTGTATGAAGAAGCAAGCTGACAAGCACAGAAGGAGCGCTATCAACTACCAGCCCAGAGATCCTGTCTGGTTGGACACCACCAACCTTCATCTTCCTCGACTGAAAAAGAAACTCGATGACAAACGAGTCGGTCCTTTCAAGATTCTCAACAAAGCCGGTGCTTCCACCTACAAGCTCAAACTCCCTCCTCACTGGAAATTTCACCCGCGCTTCAACGAGAAGCTCCTAACTCCATACATTCCTCCAGCATTCCCTAATCAGGAACAGCCTCCACCACCACCGCCAGACCTCATCGAGGACAAAGAACAGTGGGAGATCGAGGAAATCCTCAACTCCAAGTCATCCAAAGTATGCGGACGACGAGGACAACCGTCAAAAACAGTCATCCACTACTTCATCAAGTGGGTAGGATGGACTTGAGAACATAACTCCTGGGTACACGAGATGGATATGGGCAACGCAAAGGAAGTGATTGCTGACTATGAGAAGAAGGCCCAGCGAAAACAAGGTCAAGTCATAGCGAAAATTGTAACGACTCAACGATCCCCACTCGCAATGGTGCTCGATCACGAGTACACCCCAGACAGCGATGTGCGATATCTTGTGCAATGACAGGATGGAACCCAGAAATGGGTCCTAAATCCCGACGTCACCCTCTGGGAGACCTTCCTTGAGGAGTATTGGAACGCTCAATACGACTCTCAACTCGATACCGAAGAGGAACCCTAGGCAGTCGGGATGCCTGCCTTAACGAGAGGGTAATGTTATGATTTTTCCATTTTCCTTATCTTATCTCTCAGGTGCCTATCTAATCTCATCATATCTACGGCGCCTATCGCTTATCACCAGATCACGGACCGACCACTACATCTATATCGAACGACTTCAGACCTGTTGCTACAGCACGTGATGGTCGCTCGCCTACTCGTTGTTTTCATTGTTTCATGCATCGTTACCACATCATGGACACGCTTCTGACACTATTATTAGATTCTCACTTACTGTATATAAGTCATATAGTTCTCACTGTATATCCCCAGTCTCGAACTAAAGTTTATCTTACCTTGCCAATACCGTGATTAGCACCAATTGACTAAGCACTAGTACGAGTGATTGTCCAAATGCGAGACAGCTCTACTGTGCCTTACTGTTAATAAGGTCACATGTCAGGCTAGGCCTAACAGAAACGGTCAACAATAACTAAAATGGCATCGAATCCTTTGCATGGAACAAGGCCAGTGACCATGTCCATGGAGATATGCATCCAGGGTTCAGACGGGATTTCATTTGGATGGAGCGGTGCTCGTTGGGCTTGGGTACTTGCTTTGGTTCTTGCACAAGTTTCGCATCCTTGAATGTAAGCTTCTATGTCTCTTTTGAGCTTGGGCCACCAATAGTTGCGAAGGACTAGCTCCTTTGTTTTTTTGATGCCTGGATGTCCTGCCATGATATGGTCATGGCAGCGTGATATGACTTCACCTCGTACAGCAGTGTCATGAGGAACGTAAATTCTTTGGTTGTAGTATAAAAGACCGTCTTTTTCTTGAACACCTTTCTTGTGATTGAGCAAGCCAGCAATCCCTTGATCCCATTTCTGGTGACTGTGGGTTGCGCTTTTGATGCGCTCGTGGGTTTCGTCAGTGGTGGGCATGATCATGGCCCAGAAGTGTTTGGGAGCTAGGACTGTTACTTCATTATTATCGTCTTGTCCCTGTGGATGATCTGCTCTTCTACTAAGGAGGTCTGCTTTCTTGTTCGCAGTGCCTGGTTTGTGGTGAAGAGTAAAATGATACTCCACAAGCTCAGTTACCCATCGTGCTTGTCAGCGATTGAGTTTCTGAGGCTTGCAGAAGTACTGTAGGTTTTGATGATCCATCCAGATCTCAAAGTCAACAGCAGCACCCATGAGATAGTGCCTCCATTCGTCGAGGGTAAGCATGATTGCGAGTAGTTCTTTGTCGTAGATTTCATAATTGCACTCTGTGACTGTCAATGCTTTTGAGAGGAAAGTGACTGGTCTCCACTTTCCATCCTGTTCTTGGAATAAAACAGCACCAATCGCTCCCTCGCTACTGTCTGCTTCTACATGGAATTTTCCTTTCTCTGTTGGTATAGCTAGGATGACATCCATAGCCAATTGATGCTTAAGTCACTGGAATGCGACTTGTTGGGCAGTTCCCCAAGTCCAAGTTTCTTTGCCTGTAAGGTGCATCATTGGACATACTATTGCACTGTAGTCCTTGATGAAGCGTCAGTAGAAATTGGTGAAGCCTAAGAACAACTGAAGTTCTTTCTTCTTGGTTGGAATGGGCCATTCTGTGATGCCCACAACTTTGACAGGGTCCATGTGGATGGAGCCTTCGCTGATTATTACCCCGAGGTACTCTGTTTCTAGTACCTTGAACTCACATTTCTCGGCTTTCAGGAATAATTTGTGTTTCCTTAATAACTCCAAGACGCGACGAGTGATCTTCCGATGCTCTTCTAGAGTCTTCGAGAAGATCAGGATGTCGTCAAGGTATACAGTGACCTTGCTGGTTGCAATGAGATCCTCGAAGATGTCGTTCATCATCCATTGGAATGTGGCAGGTGAATTGGTGAGCCCAAAGAACATGACAGTGGGTTCGAAGAGACCGCGGTTCGTTCTGAATGCAGCCTTCCATTCATCATTCTTTTTGATGTGTACATTGTTATATCCCTAGCGTACATCTAGCTTGGTGAAGTATTTAGCACTTCCAAGTTTGTCCATTAGCTCAGAGATGAGCAGCAAGGGATATCGATTCTTGATTGTCATTTCATTCAACTTGCAATAGTCCTGGACAGGACATAGTTTGCCATCTTTCTTTTTGACAAAGAAGAATGGCGAGGCCATGGGTGACTTGGATGGTTTGATTTGTCCCAAGGCAAGGTTTTCGTCAAGAAACTTATTGAGCTCTTCTTGCTCGATACGGTTCAAGGGGTAGACCTTACAGTCTAGTGTGTTTTTGGTGTTGGGGACGAGTTCAATTGCATGGTCCCAGGGTTTTCAAGCAGGTAGTTCATCAAAGTTTTCTTTGGCAAACAAGTCCTCAAAGTCATGATAGAACTCAGGGACTTGTTCTTTGAAGGGTTTCTTTTCTTTTCCTTCATTAGCTTTGGCGGCAAGTTCATTAGCCTTATGAACTGTGTGAATCTCAATAGCCTCCTCAAAGTCGATGGCTAGTATGGTTTCGCCTTTTTGGAGTTCCCATTCATCGTCGGGGTCTGTGTCGGGGAGTACAAAGTGATTCTTGGCACAGTGACAACGCACAAAGGTTATGCTGCCAGTGGTCCAATTGATAATTGGGTTGTGACGTGCTAGCCAGTCGTGTCCTAGGAAGATTTCCTTCAAGCCGAGGTCAGTGACAGCGAGGTCAATCCTTTCACTATGGTCTCCGATCTTAAGACGGAGCTCGGCATAGGCTGTGATTTCTCCTGCCTTGTTGCAGGATCCATTGGCATTGTAAACGGAGATAGGGCTAGTTATATTTTGGACTGGAATTCCATACTTCTTGACAAAGTCGCGATGAATGGAACTCCCGGTGCAGCCGCTGTCAATGAGTGCTTTGGCCTGGATAATGGCTGGATGCTCTAAGGTTTCGAGCATGATGGGAAGGAGGAGACTTGAGGGAGAGTTCTGAGTGCGGATGAAGTATCGTTTGGGTTTACGAAGTTCATCAAGCCAGTCAAGGGCATGAAAGCGTTCTGAAAAATGAAGACCTTTGAGAAGGTTGTCTACAACTTCCTCCGCTCGAGTCTTATGAATCCAGTTGAGCAAGATGGCTCTAGCGGTGGATTCATCCTTAGTGTTTTTGATAGCCCTCCAAGTCCATTCGGTCTCAAAGGGTTTCAACCATTCGTGGGGTGCTACAGTCGGGGGCACATGCTCTGCCACCTCCCGACCCTTTGATACTGAAGTACCATTGCCAATAGGGCATTCTGCCTCTTTTTCCATAAGAGGACTTTTTCGCTTCGGGGATGGCCTGCATGCATCTGCATTGGTTGCAGCAACCTTGTTCTGCTGTAGTATAAATGAGGTATCATCCTCTTCATCAGGTACCTCAATCATAACTACTGAGTGCCCCCTTTCTACTGCCTGAGCACTAGCAGCTTCCTTCCTTTCGGCTATCCTTGCGGTATTCTCCACTCGGGAAGCCACTTGATCAGGGGGTGAGTTTGGACCCGGTTCCTCTGCCCCATCCGGTCTGCGAGCAGCTGTTATGATGGGTACCACTATGGTAGGTGGTTTTCTGCCTGGCACTTTCACTTGTAATGAGTTACTTGTGAGGTGATTATCTGTCGACGATGTTGGTAAATTGCTGGCAGAGCTCTCAGTCACATCCCCAGCTTTGTCATCTGAAGCAATTGAGACTGTGTCAATGTCCATGGCGAGGACAGTGTATCTATTATGTGATTCCTTGTGGGGCTGGTTCGAAGTTCTTTCAGTGAATAGTATTGAATGCGGCATATGAGAAACAAGTGCATTTACTACAGATGTATAATAAGTCCATCCACTATGACCAGAATGTGTACCAGTGCCCCCCTTCGCCTGAGCAAGTAGAATCACTTACTTCTCGGCGGCGTCTTTTACCTCTTTGATCTTGGAGTTGGTTGAGGACTCGGTCATCGAGGCTCTTACCTCCTGTTTCCCTTTATTCCATGACTGCTCCAGGCAATTCTTGCTAATGTGCCCCTTCTTGCTGCATCAGAAGCAGTTCCCACTTTTTACTGTGTCTATGTCCATTGGCTGTCCCCGACTGCCATAGGTGGTACCAGTGACTGTGGCTTTGGCTGCTGACGAAGTCGTTGCGCTGGAATTCCCCTTGGAAGTTCTGGTGTTGCTGGGTCTATTGATCGGCTGTCCTCCAGTTGCCCTATTAAGGTGATAGTTATAGTCAATCTGGAGGATACGGTGCTTCCACTCTTTGTAGGTGTCCGGTGGACGGTGATGAGCCTCCAGGCTCTGTATGCTCAGAATTCGCGGAATTTACACACTAATTGCCACCCCTGTCCACCCAATGGACTTTCAGTAAACCAAAGATTGCACACAAGCTCATACTACTTTCATGCTATGGCAACCACTCCTCACGTGCTTTGTTATCCATCCCAACTCGTTACGCATCATAATTGCCATATTCCATCACGGCAAGGCACCTTCGATCGCAAATCACCCTAAAACGGAATTGCCGTATCACTTCCCATCGGCACAGTAACGCGCCAATCAATCACTTAATGAAATGACGTGATTGCCACGGCCACTCATCCATCCAAGATATTTCGAGCACACGGCAACTACAGACCGCGTTTTACTAAGGCTGTTACTTCGCCAAGACTTCGAATCGACATAGACCCAAGCATGCACCTCAGTACAAAAGCCATACCGCACCAGTCCGCAGCTAAATAGCACGCAACGATCCATTCATCGCTCCATAAAACCATACGGTTTTCGTCCATACGCGGCAACGTCAACGAGTTGCTGTTACTTTCGAAGTCAAGAAACCATATGTTTGCTATGAAATCTACTAAGCCACGGCCTTACAGCCTGACTAAGTCGCGCATACTTACTCTATTTATAATTTCGCACTTGTAGTATAAAAACTAGCTAGAAAACGTCGTTTAGCTTTAGCTTACAGTCAGCATAACGGAGCGTACCCTCTATCATCGAGTCTACACCACCCACCATGTCTATCGATAATTCTGCTACATTTATTACCGTTCTACGGCAATACACCGTTTACCCCAGCATATTCTCGAGTGCACGTCAGTTCTTAAGCTCACCAGAGTTATTCCACGGTTTTTAACTGTGAAGAGTCGTTTGACACTCGCTCTTCGCTCTTGACACTATTGGTGCACGCTCATATTGTGCCAATACGTGATCACCACGCCATACCTTGCCAACGTTTATCTTTTATCGGCCGTTATCGTTTCAACTTCACCAGCATAGGATCGTTTTATTGTTTTCACTTTCACCATTGTATCGTCGCCCACTTGGGTAGTCTCAGAGCAGACTTAGGATCGTTTTTGCACCAGTATAGGACCAGTTTCAGCATAGTTTTCATATAGGACAGTCCCCCGAGTGGACTTGAAGGTTAGTTTTGACATAGGATAGGATCACTTCAGCACAAGACCAGTTTTCGACATCGACATCAGTATTTCCGTATCGTTTAGGACCAGTACCCCACCACCGCCAGTATATTCCCGTTCTCACTCTCAGTATCATCGCCCATTTCCGCGTTTCCATGTTTATTCTCGACACAGCGCCCTCAGTACTTCGTTTCACGTCTTCTCTCGACACATCCAGCCGCCGTTACACGTTTTCGCACCGATTCCCCACTCTCAGACTCAGTTTCACACATTTATTTCAGTTTCCTTCGCTCGCTTCGCTAGGATTGCCGTCTAGCGACGTTTTCTAGTCTCTTCTCACGTTCTCGCTTACGGATTTGTGGTATTCATGTCATACCCGTTTCCGTCCCCTCTCGTTTCGAGAGATCCCTACCGGCTTACAGCCAAAGCTTCTAGTACTCGACTACCAAGCAGTACTACTTCGCTGACTGAAAAGTCGCAGTGTATACTTGCGTATAGAGGAATTGATTGACTGCATGGAGGTGCCCCGAACCCACTCGCACACACGATCGCCTTGATTGCCGTGTTATCACGTTAATTACCCAATCTCATTCCTGAGTTGGTGTTGCCGTTGCCACGGAAGTCTAGGCTCATCAACGGTTGGGCTGGGCATAGATAGTGTCTTTGGCAGTTTTGCATACCACTTCTTCTATCATTTTGGCCATCTGCCCCTCATTGTCAATGATATTGGCTTCCAGAGCGAGTTCTTCAAACTTCTGGAAGAAGACCTCGCCTGACTTGAAGTCAGTCTGGCGAAGCTTCTTTAGGGCCTGATATTTGAGCTTGGCGTCGGCATCTTGGAAGAATCGGTTATGAACTGCTTTCTTGAAGTCGACGTATTGTGGGTATCTCCAATGACCGATAGTGTCACTGTAGTACTGTCTTTGTTGTAGGTCTCACCAGACCTGTGCTTCTTCTTCGAATCTACTGGCACAGAAGACTACGCAATGGGGGGAACTAGTGAGCCAGTGCTGATGTAGTTCGAAGTACATCTCACACTGGTTGAAGAATCGTCTGATGTCGACAGATTCTCCTTTGAAGGGGGCCGGTTCCCAAATGATCTTGGGTTTTAGATCGTTCCAGGGATTGGTTCAAGTACCATCTATGAGCCAGGGATCAGGCGGATCAGGATGGCATTGGTGCGCCTGATCCTTGGGGTAGCGATCGCAGATTTGGATCTGCTGGGTCGGGTGGCTGGATGGGGTCATTGACTGGCCCAGTGTGACCTCCTCCATCTCCACTGGGATTGGCTCCTCCAGTGTATTGGCCACCCATTGGGTGTGATCTGGCTGGTCTGCCTCTGTGAGTGCAGGGTTTCAAGGGATACTCCAGCATGTCGGCATGATATGGTGGAGTGTCAGGATCGAGCGGCATGGGTTCTGGCAAGTCGACTTGGACCGGCTTGTATCCTGGGGGAACTACTATTCGTTCATTCCAGGGATGAACTTGATTCCATAAAGAAGCGGCATGTACTGCCGCTTCTTCTTTCAATATGTACGTGACTGTAATTTTTCTTTCATTGGTAAAATATATATAATCCCACCCAGCTATTGTAAGGAGCCAGGTGGGGTCTTCAAGGAGAGCGCTAGTAAAATGGTGAAATAGGTCATCGATGGATGCGTTTCATAATATGGAGGGAGGTACCATGAGCCTACCCATGAGGTATTGCCAGATCGCCTCATCCAGATCCATTGCTGGAACCTGAGGTTGAGGGGAGCGGTGAAGTGCCTCCAGGGATTCCGTTGGTGACATGCCAGATGTGTACCATGGGGACAGGGCTGGGCTCGTGCGTGTAGTTGGTGGGTGCAGGGCTGTGCTCTTGGGAGTAGGGCTCAGGGTTGACCGTAAGGTTATAGGGGATAGGCGTGAACTCTCGGGGTGGGGGGTTGGAGCTCTCGGCATTTCCATCCGAGCTTTGGGGTCGAGTCCTAGGAGTGAACTCGCTAGACAAGTAGTATCCTAGATGGGGGGTATCTCCTCAAGCCTGGAAGCCCATTCCCTGTCGGGCGATGCGCTCAGCGGTAACTGGGGAAGGGGAGCATGGATGGTGTGAGGGGGATCATGAGTGGTTGGTGTGGTCTCTGGATGGGCTGGCAGAGCGTGACATCGAGAAAAGAGACGCTGGCCCTGAATCTGTGCCCTGGCTAGAAACGTCATCTTCTCGTACGACATCTGGGATGTGCGCGACGTCACTGATGGGGACCGCTGTGGATATGGATCCTGAGCTCATGCTGAGGTCAATCCATGGGAGGGTCCCACTTCTGATGGTCAATGTGGGGAGGGTGTCCCAGTCACTTGGTCCTGGGGTGTTCCACTCATTGGGGGAGATCAGGCGCTGGAGGTATGGGTGAGGGTAGAAGGAATAGGTTGGGAATCGGGGGGCGTATTCGAAGAGTCGGCGTATGTATCGCCCAATCTCATACTTGTATGTCCAGTATAGGAGGAAGATGGTGAGAAGGCTTGTAACGCCAAGGATGCTGGCAGTTAGAGTGGCAAGGGTGCAGGTAGAGAAGTCAGGAGTGATTTGCATTCAGTTTAGTTCAACGTATAAGCGTTGAGAAGAAAGGGAATGTAGAGCAGCTTCAAGCTAATTGTTAAACCTGAACTCCAGTATAACAAACAAGACTAAACAAAGGGCTGTATTGTGTTTGTACAGTCACCCAATGAGTGTCAATGCATGTGTTAACCAAGAATCAAGAGTCTAGATGCTTAGTCTAGGCAAGAGATGAGTCTGAGAGTAAGTTTGGTGTATTAAAACTTTAGCTCAAAGCTGGAGAATATACAGTGAGAGCTACACTACTTATATACTGTTTTCATGTATGCTATTAATGTAACTGTCCTTCGGTGTTTGTGGGATAACTGCGGAGTCTTGGTGTATGCTACTGGAGCTTTGTGGAGCGGATGCGAGCAGAGTGCACCAGAGACTCAGGGATGTGGATATGTGACTGTGGTTGCTTGGATAAGCGCTGAGATTAGATGTGATAAGCAGATAAGATTGGTGCTTTAATAAGATAAGAAAAAATAGAAAAATCATAACATATATGCTGTACATAACCACTGTACTATGGATACAGTGCATATCCTTAGGGACTCTACCTGCACTGTCCTGTGGGAGGAAGGGAGAGATATTTATTCTGGTTCTTATGTCTCTCCCTCAGCCCTGACTTGAATATCTGACATGGTGGGCTGCCATGGCCTATGGTCACCATTTAAGCTCTGATAATTTCTATAAAATTAGATTCAGTATTAAGGACAGCTTGTTTTACAGTTTGAATGTGGAGGAAGGTTTATATTAAGCAACAAACTTACTACATGACATACTAAGTACATGTATTGTTACCTACTCTTGAATAGTCCCTGATTCTATCTGCTAACTTGACATTTAATGCTTGTTGGTAACTCATTGCTCCATGTTCATTGCTTGTCACTTAATACTCACTTTGTTATTATAGCATAGATAATTAGTTTAAGTTGAAACTCAGTTAGGTGCCAGTCATGTTAATAATGCACTGTGGGGAGAGTAGAGGCTTGGTAGATCATAAAGGCAGCAAAATTGAAACTCAGTGGGATAGCAATGGCTGTTTATTATAGAGTAAGACTTATATTGCTATTATGAAATAAATTAGCATGCAATAACTGAATAATATCCTTGTCATATCTATCTGCTGAGGCCCAGAGGAAGGCTTGAGCCTTGTGAAAGCCTCATATTAAGCAAATTAGCATGGCATAAGTAGTCAGTACATATATATATGTTACCTATCCTTGAATGATCTCCTGGTCCCTGATCCTACCTGTTAACTTGTTATTTGATGTTTGTTGTTGACTCATTGCTCAATGCTCATTGTTTGAATCAGCTTGATACTCACTTTGGAGCCTACTGTATCCTGTCAGCCTCATGCATAGTTGGCAGATAGTCTATATTCAGTGAATACAGAGTATCAGCCATGCCAGGTGGGGTAGAAAACTAGTAGAGGGCTGTGACATTGAAACTCATTGCTATGCATGGCATGACACCACAGAGAGGCTGCAGTGATGGCAGTGTAATTGAATTGAAACTCAGCCAGAATTGGCTGTAGTATAGCAATGGCCATAAATTTCAAAGTCCGCTTATTACATCAGCTTTGATATGTCCTCTATTATTATATAGATATGAAGGTATACGTGATAATTATACAGATGATGAGTCTCTTCTGGAATATCTGAAGAAGACAAAGTCATCTCTCCATCAGCATTATCAAAAGTACTATGCCAACAAGACTATTACAAGGCCACAAATCCAAACATCAGATAACATGCATAGTAACTATTTGGGATGTCTTCTGAGCCGAGAATCACCTCAGAAGATAAACTTCACATCATGTCTCAGCAATAAGCCAAAGCATGTTACTGATGACTTGGAGGAGTATTTTAAGCTTTCGCCTAAGGATTATGATAGCTGTGATCCTATCAAATGGTGGATAGGTTGCTGAGCTCAGTTCTCAACACTATTTTAGTTAGCACATGACTTACTTACAATTCCTGGTATATCAGCACTATATATGCTATTTCACTACTAATGTTGTTGTAGGATCTGCTATTGCCATTGAGCACATTTTATCTGGTGGATGAGACACTATTTCCATTCGCTATGCTAGCTTAAAGTCAGACACCATAAGAGTATTAATATTAGTCAAGCATCGCCTACATCTAGCTTATACTGCTGTCAATGAACTCTTAGATAGTTCCATGAAACTGTAGGGTGTTTTCTGTATAGCTAATATATTTTTCTACTACTATATGGTCATATACATGCCTGTACTATACTGTACAGGCTCTTAGAGCTAGGTTAACAGTATAGTATATAGACCAACCATCACCTGTCACTGTACCATGTCTATACAGCTGTATACTATATATAGTACGGTGCAAAGCCCTAAGTGGAATTGAGTGTTAGATTTAGTGTATTGTTTACATTAGGCTGCTCTTAGTTTCACAGCTGACCCAAACCAGCCTTATCAGTATTTTTTTAATAGTTTTCATATATAATATCTGAGCCAACATCTGATTTACTGATCACCCAATGTGTAAGTTAATCAGTGTGATAGGGTAAGGAAGATCATATCTAATCTTGATCCTCAATTGTAGCCTATTTCTCTTTTGTCTCCTTTGGTGTCAGATCTTCAACTTCTGAAAGTGTATATTAATCATATTTTCATAATAGTCAGGGAGACTTCTCATAATCTTTTAAACACTAGAGGATATGAAAATAGTACTCTCTCTTGATTTTGGAAAAGCACAACTCTTCTGTATGCTAGCTGAGCTCTATACAGTTAGTATACTCAAGGATATGGAAGCCTAGGATCTTCTTGTGCATTTCTTCAGCCTAGCTCTCAAGTGCCTACTTTATTAGTGATTAGGAAAATATAAAATCAATGTCTCTTATAGTTATTTAGTTTATTAAAAGTATTTTATTTAAAATTTAATATATTGATACTACATAGTATCTATACAGTGGATGACTCAGACAGTTTATCTACATGATCTTGACAATATCTAAGAATTTTGAAGCATTGTGCTGCTCCAAAAGAGTCACTAATGTCTTCAAACATTTGCATAGCCTTTTTCAGCTTAACAGTGGCCTCTAAGTATTGATAAGTCATTCGTAAAATATTTCCCAAGCTTTGCAAACATTGTGCTGCTCCAAGAGAGTCACTAATGTCTTCAAACATCTGCATAGCCTTTTCCAGCTTAACAGTAGCTTCTGAGTATTGATCAATCATTTGCAAAATATCTCCCAAACTTTGCAAACATTGCGCTATTCCAAAAGAGTCACCACTGTCTTTAAAAATCTGCATAGCTTTATATACATGTTCCTATGCTAACTTGTGCTGATCAATTAACAAATATCTTTTACTTAACAAGAGCAATGCAGATGCATATAAATTTTGCATATTTTTCTGATTTACTATAAATATCATTTTTCTCAATAATCTATCTGAATCCCAGATTAGATATTGAAAATTACAAAAGCTATAAATTGTTGTCAAATGCTGTTTGCTAATATTATTATCCAGAAGCCTATATGATATCCATTTAATATTTTTAGAATGTAAGATACCAAATTTTATTTTCTCTCCTGAAATGAAAGCTGCAAGATTGAAATTATTTATTTTATCCACATAGAAAAGGCAAATTTAACTTTTTATATCTGTATCTGGTTCCAGAAAATATATTTTAAGATATTCCTGAATAGGTGATAATAATTTCAACACTTCTTTGTTATCCTGATATATAATTTCAGATTATAATAATCTTGATATAATTAAAGTTTGTTCAGGATCCTTTGGTAGCATTTTTTGTATTAAACTATCTCATGTTGGAATACCATTAGGCAAATAGCATATTACACTTAACAGCTTCAATGTATTTGGCTTTGATAAAAGTAGTGATGATTCAAGTGTTATCTTAATTGAAATATCAACACTTGATAACCGATAAGGTTGAGCTCCTGGTTTTTCTAATAATAATGTCTTCTCCTTATACCAGCTCTCAAGAAGTATCTTTGGAGCAAGAATTTTTGCTTGACAAGCCATCAATGTAATAGCTAATGGCCATCCATCTAGCTCTTTTACTAGTTCTTTGACTGCCTCTTTATCAATAGGATGTTTTGAAATAGTACAAAAGATGTCTAGTGATATAGGCTCATTCAATGATGATAAACCATTATGTGGTAGTACTAACCAATCAACATCATCAATTGGAGAAACATTTCCTCTCATTGTAATTATCAAAGTAATCTGTCTTATAAAATTCAACTGCTCTAAAAGCATTTGAATTCTATATTGATCTTCACTTTTATCCCAAAGAGTCTCAAAGTTATCAAAAACCAAAATTATTGGTTCAGATATAGCATGCAGCTGTTTCACTGCATCACCAGTCAAGTTCAAGTTCATCTGCTTCATCACAGTCTGCAGTAGAACCTCCATAGTACAATCAACACTGCAGACAATATCACAAGGAATGAAGTATCTATGAGTCTCATATTTAGCCTGTACAGCTGCATTATTTAGTATCCTCAAGGCTAGAGATGTTTTGCCTATGCCTCCAAATCCCATGATGATAATGGAATGTGGAGAGTCAGCAAGAAGATTGGCTATACCCTCTTGGACTAAATCATCTCTACCTATAAAAATAGATGGAGATGGTGGTGAAATAGCAGAGAGCATAATGCTACTAATCAGTGGACTATTATGAGAACTATCATACTCTAGAGAATATACAGAGACATACTTGATGGGCTGAATCCTGGAAGAACTTATCTATAAGAATATCAGTATACATTGATGGAACAATACTAAGAATATTTACCAAATGATTATGAATGTTAGTAACCTTTGCATTAACATCTTCAATCTTGCCAACCTGCCTGGCTGTAGAAAGAACAGCAGTTGCCTTGAAAGGAATTAATATCCCTTATGTGTCACAGTAGTAAAAACATACAACAAGCTTGTCCCGAGCATCCTTGACATACATCTTGTGCTGATTGATATGATCCAGGATAGCCTTGCCCTGAAATGGTTTCTTCATCTTTGCCCAAAACCCAGTCTTCCCATAGATCTTGTTCAAATCATCCTTCAAATCCTTGAGGTGACTAACAATGGCAGAAATCAATCCCTGTACATTTAAGAACATCAAATGAAAAGACAGACCAGATAAATTCATTGCCCATTTGTTCTAGGCATGCCAATGGGCAAGTTGAAGCATTTGTCAAGGATTGGCCTTCCTGAAGGAGCTTGATCTCTTCAGAGACATATCTGAGCATCTCATCGAGGTACTTGATAGTGTCCTTGACCTCATCACAAGCTTTCTTATTATCCTGAAACACATGAGCCTTTTAGTAATTATGGAGTGGTAATATAGACATAGATTTGCACCTGAGCCAGCTCCAGGATCGGAAGAGCAATATTCGCAATTGCCTTTGCAATGTTCGAGGGGTCAAGTTCACCTGCACCCGCAACCACCTTGAAAATGCGACTGGCATTTGAGATCCAGTCGGTATCATCAGGAGCGAGATTCGGAGGTGCAAGGATCGCAGATCGATCCGGCGCCGCCGTATTTGGAGACTGAGTAAGAGGTTGAGAGAGTGCTTGCATTGTTGTTACTACGATGTACAGTCGATAGTGAGTGCACGAGTGGAAGAAACGCGAGGCAGTGATATGAATCTGATGGGGGCGAGGCAGGTTTCCCCACGCCCCATCACTTGACCACTTTCGTCCACCACTTGAATCAAACCGACATTTATGTCGCGTCCTGCCCCATTCTTTCTCTGGCGAAACAGTCACCTCTGAAATCGTAGACCAAAATGTACAAGATTTTGCGGGAATCCGTGGCGATGGCGAGGGCGGTTGAACGTGGGTCTATCCTGGGCGAATCAGAACTTCGTAGGAATCGTGCGTCGTTTCTTGATTTGCCTTCTTTGTGTTCTCATTATGCGACAGGATTGCTACTGCAATGATGACGGCCACTCTCTCTGTTCTTCCAAGTCCAAGCTCTGAGGTGTTCCCCTACCCCTCCCATTGGCAACAAGCAATACATCCCGACGACCACGCCAGGCCCACGACGGCGGCGAAGGATCCAGAAGGTCATCTGTTGCAGGAACCTCTTTTCCTCTCGCCGAACGCCCTGTGCTCTCTCTCATTCTACCTGTCAGCCTTGTCCAATCTTATCGCCCTCGGTCATCCTGCACCAACGACTATCGATCTAGGTCACAGCCTCAGCCTCAGAGAAGCAATCGGCAGAGTCTCGCTGAGGGGAATAGGTGCAGCGGCCTGGACAACCGATACTGAGGGCCATCGTTTCTACACCCAATACGCCCATTTTGAATGCCGTACAACGTTAGATGACTGAGACGACTGTGGCGATCTGCTTGTCCGCATTGTGGTGTTGTAAGCCTTCTCTTCTTACCTCGGTGATTTCTTACTGACGACCATCCAAAAAGCCCTATTCCCGTGGCGCCTGCACTTACAAATCCGGACCTCAGCCCTACAAGAACTCCCAACTCTGCATTCCACAAATCCATGGCATCGTCAGCCTTTCGGCTCGCCGGCTCAAACTATCGATGTCGGAGATACTCCCGGAGCTCGAATGGCGCAGCGTCAGCGGGACACCATGATGTATCGAGCTCGCATCTTTACCTCCTTCGTGATACGACGTACAAACCTGCAAATACTCGCGACGATCGTACCAGCCCATCCTCGCATCGTCACCATTTCGAAGAAATTCCGTCCATTTGTCTCCGCCGGAGGATATGGCGCAGAGGTGATTCGCGAGGACGACGATTTTTCTTGGCTGGAAAAACATACAGTGCGTTCGACTCTTGTGCCTAGACCTGATGTGTCGTTCCGCCAGGCTCAGGGATAACCATGTCGAAGGATCTTACCTCTACAAGACTATCATCCATATCTCGCCATTTTACTTGTTGCTATATTCAATCTACGAACCCTGAGGCGCGCATTCATAGTCAAGACAGGACTCCATTCGCTAGCGTCACCTCTGCAATCCCTTCGAATGCGCCATCGTTACCGTGAGAGCATGTGCTCTAGCCACCGTAATCGTTGAGATATCAGGGATCGCCATCTGTGTCGAGGCGTGGCTCGAACTGGTTGCAGGAAGAAGGGAAAGAGCCGTGGGCTGGGGGGGTTCGACAGATAGGAAACCCGAGGCTCGTTCTACGTGGCTCAATTTCCGGGCAATCACCCCTTCTTTCGATGGTGTACCGTCGTCGCAAGGTGCCTGTTTCGTATGGATGGGGAGACGGGCCTCTTGTCAGCTTGCTGCATAGCTATGATGGCGAGACACAAACTTCATGCGAGCCGTGGTTGTACCAGATCTGCATACAAAGACATGAAGTTTATCGTTCGTAGTTGGTTCTGCGCCACCATCAACGAGTCGATAAATAGTCAGCTCGGACGGAAGGATACTTCCAACGAACCGCTTTACATCGCCGACATTTCGAAGGCATCGATTAGCATTGGTGAAGAAGACTTTGTCTTATTGTGCGGGAGAGGTAATCACGGTACATTTCGTGCCTGCTTGTCTTCTTGGCTCGAACTGACACTCTACTCCAATAGGTGTTTTCTGTCTCTACGGAGGAACTACGAGCGAAGCTTGCCTCTATTCTAAATTAAGCCCTCTTCCCAAGATATCGACGATAGATCTGGTCGTGAGCGAAGCACGGTTCCGAATACAGTGTCTACACGCTTTCCTGCGCCCGCTGTCATTCCCTCATGCACCAATACTCCGTCCACCCAAACCGTGTTTGCTGCGAAACCTTTTGATGAGCGTGGGTTAGTTTCGTGGCAAGGGAAACCAAAGCTTACCGAGCCTGTATGCCCAAACCAACGACGACATTTCCGTATCCCCTCACACGTGTCCGTGAATCCATCGCCACGCAGGATCATTTACCTCTCTAACAAATGTGTCTGCGGTCCCGGAACTATTCTGCGCGTTCCAGGCGCACTAGCAAGAATCATGGTTTATGACAGTACCATGCGCGAGTCGACCTCGAACGATACGCGATATCCTCCACCGCATCTGCTGGACGTACGACGCCTTTGCGCTTTTTCACTTCCCAAGTCAGCTGAATCTTCGATGTTTCCATCGCGAAAACAGTCCATGATGCACATCCAACGCCGGACATTGATTGACTTCAATATTGTTCAACACATACTCGGAAGAAAGAGTGTCAAGGACTGACCATGATCCGCTTACACCCAATCTTTGACTCCTGATTCCTTCAGCAAGTGACAAGTCTCGACAGCTCCCTGACCAGCTCTTCATGCCAAACATCTACAGGCTTGCCATCAGCAACTCCACCGCCTGCATGCTTCCCTCCACGTTCACCTCCAACCCCTCGACGTTGTCTGTTTAACTTAGGCGCGGGAGGTATTGTGCTCGCATCGCTGGAAGGGATTCAATTTTATGATACAAGTGAGGCAAAGAAGGGATCGTACAGGCACACGTCATTTTGTCCGAACCTTCCATTTCGGTCCATGCTGCGATTTACCTACCCCCGTCGCGTGTCTTTCACAACCACCCTCTATCGCCGTTGGAGAGAACAACAAGAAAAGAGCCCTCGTCCTCACGATCTGATGACTTCCGCCTTTCCCCAGCACGCGTCCAACGTGGACTTCCCAGATCACGATAATCGGCACCTTCTCGGCTCTACGTTTGCTTTGTATTGCGCAAAGTACCCTGAAAAGTGGTGTGAAACCATGTTCGACTGTGTCACGGGCGTATATGCGGGCGAGGGTAGAGGCGGTTCGCGGGAGTGTGCTGCGAGTCAGAGGTCTTCATGCGAGGAACATGGAAGGAGCGGATGGGAGAGGGGAGGGTATCGATTCGTGATCAGTACGTTCCTTCCTTTTTGCTTCGACATTCTTACTAACTCACCGGAAGGCGTTCACCCATATGTTCTACGACTTTAACACTGTCGCCTCTTGATAACTCCCGTCCAAAACATGACGCAGCATCGTTTACTCCAGCTGTGGAATCCGGATTGTCACCATCCATCCTGTGTTAAGCTCGGGTTGGGTTACTACTGCATGCCGGATGTGCAACCACGGCTATTCACCCAGAAACCAAGTATGCATCGCGGCGTCCCAATAACGATGTATACCGGAGAACACACAGAAAGCATCATGACGGAAACTTCCACCGAGTACGTCTACTTGATTGTTTACCCTCGTTCCGAGCTAACGTTTATCTCCAGGTCCAGGTACGCTATCTTACGCCCCCGTGTCCTCAGTATCTTCGCATCGGTGTAACGGGTGTCGTCTGCACCTCAAGCTACGTAAGCGTCTGATAATGAGCGGGTTCTGCTGGAGTCGGACCTGCTGGAATAATCCGGCAAGCGTGTATGGCGTACTGGAGCAGAAACAATCGAGAATCCCGTTCCTACACTTATGGATGATGCTTTTGACAGCAGAGTTTGTTGGCGGGGGTTATGGGCGATGGCTGGGTGCCAAGATGCGTATTGTAAGAAATTCTCACCCCGTACAAATCCACGGAACCTAATCTGAGCTGGAACAGATACGATATAGAGGATGGGAAGAAAGTGTATCATTAGCCGCGACATAGTAATGCACTCAGATTTTCAGCGCATTCAAAGTTCGCCTCTCGTTACAACATGTCGGCCGTTTACCACGAAAACTTGAGGGAAGCAGGGATTCACCGACATCAATGACCGCTCAAAATTAATCATTGCTAGCGGTAGATAACATGTAGCATGTCCTTGTACGGCCTTCGCGTTTTCACATCGTCGTTGTACGAAGGTACCGCCCGATCATCGGCAGGACGAAGCTCGGTCGACACTGCTCAAGAGGATGATTCTGTTCATCGGCTGAATATGAGGAATAAGACATACGGCGCGTCCACCGTCGCTTGCAAAATCCTTGCGTCCCCGAGATCGGAGTGGAGAAAAGGTTCCGATAGCAAGACTGACACCAGTGTCGTACAGAACAAGTCCTCAACACATGTGTCAAACCCACCACGGAAATAAGTGTGCAAGAGGCATGACGGATTCGTGAATCGTTGGGAGAATACCTAGGATATCCATTTATTTTGCATCATATATCAGTACACAGATCATGCTATATCGTAATACTCCCGATCTCAATCATACTACTCGCCTCACCCTCAACGGAACCCGAGCGCCGTCTTCACCAACAACTTGCGGTCGAGGCCAAACACTCCCATGGTGCTTGTGAATAACGGACTCCGTTCCACCAGGTAACTCGAAAGTAAAGTTCTGTACAATGACAACGAGCGCTGTCTAAAGAACCAAATCCTCAACAAAATGAATACTTTTCCTGAAAGAGATTTACTCACCTTAAACTCGGCCAAAGCGAACGTCTTGCCGAGATATGTCCTGGGTCCATCAACGAACGTCAAGAGGTGTCGATGTCCTTGGATCTCCTTCGTTCTCGGTGTAAAGTCCTCTAGTCACGTCTCTGGTCCGAACTTTGCATCGAGGTCCCAGAACTCCTCAGATATGTTCAGGGGTCGTGAGGACCAGGCCTTTGGCTGCGAAGAGGTTGTTAACAGTCTAGAAATATAAGGACATCGTTTGTATAGAGCGGGACAGAGCGCGCACAACATATCAATTTCCGCCTGACTCCATTTGTGCGGCTGCCGTGTGGCAAGGGAGCAGCCGGTTCACACGGCCTCTACCTTGGCTTCGAGCCCTGAGATTGACCGCACCCGAGAGGAAGACAGCGAGTGCTCCATTGATAGACGCAGAGGCACGCAAATACCAGATGCTTCTGTCAGTGCCGGAGGTCAATACCTCGTTTTTGTCCCCTTGCACGAGACGTGAACATTTCTTTCACTTTCATGACCGTACGGTCCCTCGCAGTACAACCTTCCTATCGATCAAATGTCCAGGCCCTAGTTCCTGATGAACAGAGTCAGTGCGGAGGCATGCAATGTTGGACTGTCGTAAAGCGTGGCTAGTGCGAAAGGTAGTAGTGGAATAGACGCCGCGTATCACTGATAGGGAGTTTGGAGGATGTCAATCAAGCACCATTTTTCCTTTCGTCTTTCGTAACCGATGTCATGATGTTATCGATGCCCCAAAAGGGGCCGTGTCGGAATGAGGATCTGCAATAATCGACCTCCGACTTTTACGTCTACTTGAGCCGGTCGACAGCCTCGTATGATAGCTACAATGACCTATGTATTCGTATTGACATCTTTCTGAGTCTCCTGACCGACGCGTCAGGTCGAGACATGAACGCCGTTGCAATAAGATATGCTCCGTGTATTTCTTAACAGCAGAAGGGAAGCATATCACCGTCCGAGTTTTTGCAGACTGGTTCAATCACACATGAGAGATAAAGTACGCAGATAACGAGGTTGATGCATGATGACTGGTAGCAACACGAGCCCAAACTCCGAGGCGACAATGAGTAGGAGCATTCGAAAGGTAGGGGTAGAGAAGAGACCTTTATACGCAGGTTAGATATAGGGCCCGACATGAGAAGGACAAGACACATACCATACGAGAATGTTCTCCTCCACTTGTTTCCAGAGCCGGATCGACAGCCATCAGTTCTTCTAAACGTCCCGGGAATAAATCGATCATTGCGATTGAAGTATGAAGGAAAAGACGAGAATATTGGACCCGATGCATAACCTTAGGGTCCACTCTTCTTCTGAACGTGTACGACGACTCTCAAGTCAGCACCGCGCCACACAAATTCCGGACTAGCAGAGAACATCTCCGGCAAGTGTCATTTAAGCTCGTCGGGCTGGTGGTGACACCCGTGGTATCTCTCGGCGGGCGACAAAGAGCCACAAAGATACACCTACACGAGCGGTCCTCAGCGGGAAATCGACGAAGTAAAAGGGAAAAGCTTACATTACGTGTCCGTCTTGAGATCTCAGTCAGCATCCCATCGTTGCGAGACACGCCAGTCAAGCCCATGGAAAATCGCCTTTTCCCTCCACCTCAGCTCCGGACTGCAGGTGTGGCTCGTTGATGCAGAAAACCAGGGAAGGCGGCTGAGGTGGCGGGCGGATGTTGGATTTGTGGGTGGAAAGGAGGACGACGTGCTATTGGTGACCTTCTGTGTCAACCACGGGCCAGGACAGACGTTACGTATGTATATCCTACTATGGCACTGGTGCATGACGAGAGCTTTATGCGTGGGTTCTTGAAGTGCTCTCGAAGAGCGAAGAAGAATGGCCATAGAGAAGAAGAACGGCCATAGAAAGTGATGCGTCTTTTCTTCGTAGGGACGGAGCTCGAGTGTGCGAACACGTGTACCATAACTTGAAGCATACATCTATGTGGTCCTTAGTGGGAAATCGATGAGATAAAAGGGGAAGGGCTTACAGAGATTGCAACACTGTTTCAATGGTCGCGCGACATCCAAATCAAGGGTACTGACAGGAAGGAAAGTCGCTTCCTCGTCCGTCTGCCTTTATGGCTTGTCGACACGGGTAACATGAAAAAAACTCCTGTTCTTATCATGATTTTCAGGCAGGGCGGCCGCAACTGGTCGCAGTTACGAGCGGAGAACCTTCTCCTCCCTTGTGGAGGGACCCTCGTAGTACAACCTTCCTATCCGTTGAATGCTCAGGCCATTGCTCCTGATGAACGGAGTCCGATACAGGTGTGCGAAGGCACGGAATGTTGAACTGGTGTAAAGTGTTGCAAGTGCGAAAGGTAGTATTGGAATTGGCGCCGTGTAGCGCTGATGGGGAGTTTGGAAGTTGTCAATCAAGCACCACCTTTTCTTTCGTCTTTCGTAACCGATATCGTTATGCTGTCGATGTTCTAAAATGGGCCGTGTCGGAACGAGGATCCGCAATAATCGACTCCCGATTTTTTACGTCTACTTGAGCCAGTCGACAACCCCGTATAATGACTAAAATGAATTCGTATTGACATCCTTCTGAGTCTCCTGAACGACGTGTCAGATCGAGACATGACACCAAAAAAATACACACCATATAGTTCTTCACAGTAAAAAGGAAGCGTATCTCCATGCGAGTTTTTGCAGACGTTGTACGTGAACGTCTCTCACATGGGAGGCAAAGACGCGGATAACGAGGTTCATGCATGACGACGGGTGCAACACGAGCCCAAACTCGTTAATCGAGGCGGCAATAGGTAGAAGCATTCGGAGGGTAGGGGAAGGAAGTGGCCTTTATACGCTGGTTAGATACATATAGGGCTCGGAGTCAAACGAACAACTTGAAGGTACACACCATACAAGAATATTCTTCTCCTCTTGGCTCCACAGCGTCTCTTCAGCTGGACCAGCAGCCGCGACCTTGCAGGAAGGCGTGAATAGTAAACATGAAGCATAACCTTGGGATTCGAACGCGGCAGGACCTCTGAACGTCGGTAGCGCGTCACGCTAGCACTCAGAGAACAAATAGTTCGGCATGCGTCACTCGAGGCTGTCGGGTCCGGCTGGCGACGACGCCCATGAGATGTTGATATACAGAAGTGCGAGGAATAATGGAGAGAGACGGTGATTCGGTAAGGGTGACCACGAGAATAGACCTATTCGGATGGTCCTCAGTGGGGAATCGACGATGTAGAAGGGGAAGGCTTACATGGATTACAACACCACAAGATCAAATTCGAGCTCGCGACCATCCTTTCGACGAACATCCCGTCGTTGTGCGAATCCAAATCGAGAGTCTGGTGCATTGATTGGTATCAAGAAAGGAAAGTCGTTTCCCTTCACCTGAGCTCTGAACTGCAGGATTGACTCGTTGATGAGGCCCCGTTGATGCGGAAGTCAGGGATAACGCGATAATGGGTGGAGCGAGGTGTCGGATCCATGTGCGGGAAAGAGGACGACGAGTGTCCTTGCTACTAGTGACCTTGGCTGCGTCGACTATGGCCAAGACGTAGATGTAAAGCTTCGTGAAAAGGACACATTGAAGATAGAGTTGCCTTCGTTACAGCAGAAATTCTGTGGCAGTATGAAGAACGCAAAGCAGGGATAAAAGAGTAGATGGCTTGGCAAACGCCGCAGCAGAAGTCTAGGCCTAGCTCTGGGATGATTTTTTGTCGACGCGCTCGAACTTGGAGACAGCCAACGAGTCTGAAATTGCGGTCATCGCTCGACGCGCAAACAACCTGACCAGCCTGAGTGAGAATACAGGCCACAACGAGCGTCGAATCTGACGCTTCCACCAACTGCTTCTCCTCGCCTTCCCGGTCTCAAATTTCAGCTGCAGGTTTGTTCACAGGTGCATTGCGACCAAGGAGACATTTTGACATTGCTAGAAGGGATTCGAACTTCCGATGGTGGTTCGAGGGAAAGGACTCGGCACACTTTTATCCGGAACTTCCTTTTCCGGTCCGTGCTGCGACTTGCTTCCCGCCATCGCGTCTCCCATCTACGAAGCTTCACAACCACCTCCATCGCTATGGGAAAAAAACAACAAGAAAAAGAGCTCTCGCCCTCCTCAACCTCATGACCTCCGCCCCTCCCCAGCACACGTCCGCCTCCAAGTCCACAATAATCGACACCCATACACATCTTTTTCGCTCAAAGTACCCTGAAGTGCAGTATGATACCGCGTTCGATTTCGTCGAGGGGGTGTATTCGGGGAAGGGGGTGAAGACGATAATTGATGTGTGATGCGAGCCGGAGGTGTTCATGCGGGGAACGTGGAAGGAGCTGGCGAATGGGAAATGGGAGGGCGTTCAGTATCGATTCGTCACCGGTGCGTACCCCTGTACTTTCCAGCTCCATTTCTGATTAGATCCTCCAGGCGTTCATCCGTACGTGCTGCAAATCCAGACCTGGCTCCCATCACGATAATTTCCATCCAGACATGAAGCGAAATCATATACCCCAGTCGTCGAATCTGAAATTCTCACTGCCCTCTCGCATCCTTCCTGTGTCGGTCTGGGTGAGATCGGATTGGATTACCACTACACGCTCTCGCCGCCAGATGTCCAGCAACGGGTATTCGCCCAGCAGCTACGTATAGCCGTGGATCGTGGTATCCCCATAACTGTGCATACCCGAGAAGCAGAGGAAGATACGGAGAAAATCATGAAGGAAATCGTACCTAAGGATCACCGAGTACGTCCTTCTCTCTGTCGATACCAACAAGGCTGACTATATGCGTAATGACAGGTCCACATTCACTGCTTCACCGACACCGCGTCATTTGGCCTCCGCCTCCTCGAGTACTTCCCCAATCTCCACATCAGCGTGACCGGCGTCGTCTGCTACGCATCCAAACTCAACACAGCCGAGCTCCTCAAACAGATGTCAGCCACGGATAACAAGTGAATCCTGTTAGAGACAGACGCGCCGTACATGGTCCCGGCAAACGTGTATAGCGCACTAGAGCCAAAGCAGTCGAGGCTTCCGTTCTCACATTCGCTGATGATCCCGTGGACAGCCGAGTTCGTGGCGGATGTTATGGGCGACGGATGGGATACGGAGAGGGTTTTGGATGTGGCGAGGGAGGGCGCCAAGAGGGTATATGGGGTGTAAGACCCATGTAGGGGGGCCGGCCGTCCCATGATGCTTCGTTGGCCTATCAACGACATTGGCGAGCAGATCGCTGAAGAGGAAGCGATGGCTCGAACTCCGAGATGGTACCAATCATAGTTATCACTCTTTTCTTCTGACCTCTGACCTCATTTTTGCAGGATACAGAATATGCTGTTGCACAATGTCGTATACAATTCGCAGTTAGAGAGGAATACCGAAGACAAATATCATTCATTTTACTCTCGCGCACTCGGATTCATGTCTTTGGACGTGCGATCCGCACACGTCGAACGACACAATAAAAAGTAGGCATAATTCCGCTAGAAATGCCGAAAGAGACATGCTGTCGGGTTTCGTTGAAAGAATACTGGCTCATACTCGCCTCTTCCTCGTTTTTCCCGATGTGCTGGTAAGATCTCGTTCTCACCATATCCTTCGCTGCTGATCCCCGGGAAACAGACAAGTCCGGTGATACACAGTATCGACTGTCAATGAATTCTCTTAGAGTTTGCTTTGGTTATGAAATTAGGCTGACGAAAAAGACTCACCATTTCCGAATCCCAAGCGTGCGAAGAGGCCACGGTGAAATGATCAGATGAGTAAGGATGGGGGTGACATGGTATCGTGCGTGAACAACACGGGCATATAATGATCAGCGAAGAGGCGTGGCACCTTTGCGCTGTCCAACCAAGACGATAGTGACGCTTGCATCCATTGATGTGGGATCGAGCACGGCTGCTCCTGGCCCAGCCTATCTTAGAAACAGATTAATCAGCAAGTACAACGAGCAGAAGAGTAAAGAATACACTCATTGCTAAAAGATCTGCTCCCTAAACTGACCTACATCCTGCGTCGGACTTGTGTCATGACCACGCCTAAACCCAATGAAGGGCATATTGTATCTCCGAAAGGATAGGCATAGTGAAGAGAAGAGGAAATAGTCCAGATAACGAAGCTCTGAAGGATTAGTGAGAACATAGGAACAACTTTGACCTTGGTAGCGTGTAGAGACTGTCTCGACCAACGTCTCTGCTTTGTACTAGGAGAACACGTTCGTCGGTTTGAATTCCTCGTTATGATGAACGGACGAGTAAGCATAAGCAATATCGATTCAAATCCCTGCATCAAATTCGGACACGCAAGACTAGCAAACGAATGGTATTGTCATGGTTCTCCAGTATTCCTCGATACACGACGATCTCCAATAGAACAGCCAGGTGCCGCACCCTGGGAAAACGAGGTCAGAAGGAAGTGAGGTAGGCTGATAAGATGATATATACCATCTTGGAGTTCCAGCCACCACTTGCTCTTCACCGATGTGCTCGCAGGATGGCCAGCTAGCTACCCTAACCTCCCATTGAACGGCATTTATACCCTATATAGGTTCGCTGCATAGCAGACTACACACGTAACACCTGTGGAGATGCCGAGGAGGCGGAGGCGGCATCTATAAAACAGTCTACGTCGACCTGGAGATAATTGTTAGCTTGGAACGAGGGCAGATGGTCAAAGTAGACGTACTCGGTGAACAATTTCCTTCGTGGCGTTTTCCGTGTCTTCTTCCGCCTCCTGTGTGTACACCATTATTAGGACACGACGATCCACGGCTATCCGTAGCTGCTGGACGAATGCCCGTTGTTGTATATCTGGTGGTGACCGGCAATCCAATACAACCCGGCCTAGACATGGATGCGCCAGCGCAGTGAGTACGTCGAATTCCACCGCTGGTATTCCTGCATCGAGTCTGGATGGAAATAAGGGCGATGGGAGCCAAGCTTGAATTTGCGGGACGAATACAGGTGAACATCTGTCTACGAGTTATCAAGAAAGTCGAACGAAAAAGGAAGGAACGTACCAATAACGAATTGATACCGTAGGAACGTAGATGCGAAATACAGCGATCTTCAAACGTACATGTTTCCTCGCAGCGCCATTACACACAGAATGCAATATCGCGTACAGCCCACACGCATGGTGGATCGACTGCGGCACCGAGAATACCATCGGGTCAAAGGGGCTCTTCTCTACGCGTTCCAGTACTTCTCCGTCAGACTGGGGAGACAGGTTGTACGTGCAGATAAAGATGAGCGCTAGTGCTGGTCTGGGAACGTCAGGATCAATGTCCAAGGAGAGGATATCGATGAATTTGAGGTTGGTGTCGACACCGAGGCGGTAGAGGAGCTCGCTGAAGATTTCTTGGTCAGACTCGAGGGGAGGGAAGTGCTTTAGTGTGGTCATATTTTGGTGTAAATAAAATATCTCTGTATGATATGGTTAATGAGGTGCCGCGGAGGAGAAAACGTCATGAGATTCCCACGCCACCCTTCTTCTTTCCTTCTTCCATGTCATCCTCGAAGCGTCATCGATGTCTACTGCTTTAACTTAGGACGACGTCGACTCTTACTTGGGTATGCACCCTAGTCGTATGACAACACACAGCGACGAAGACCGGCACGTTACTCGAGTACGCCCATTCTTGTATGACACACGAAATAGCGATTCATCTTGGTTTTCTCAAGTTATGACGTGTCCGAAGCTGCGCTATTGTTGGTGCCGGTACTCCGGCCCAAAATCCAATGGTGACGAGTAATGCAAGAGCGAGTCGAACTGTGCGTCTTGGTTTCCTTTTTGCTGAGTTGTATGCTCATGTATCTACATAGGTAGAATCGTCGTTATGTTTGCTCGGTACCTTGAATAGTCGAGAAGAACTGGGTCCGTATGGTAACAGCGGAGCGCAGAAGAGACACATACCTGTCCACACCCATCAAACTGTCTTTCGCCATGGGCTCATCTGGTCGCCTACCGCTGCGTCCAGCATCTACGGTCGAAGCTACGGTGCTTAGTGAGGGAATGATATAATGCCTTTGCTTTTTGATTGAAAATCGAGCCACTTAGTACGCTGACTTTTCTACCGCTATATGCGTCTCATACTCATTGATATCCAGACGTGTGTTTAATTTCGACTACCTTGCGACCACTCAAGACAACCAAAAGACATCGTTTCTTTCCCCACTTTTGCATACCTTCAAGCACCCGTCGGCTCTGGGTAAGGAAGACCCCGGACTGCGTCCTGCGTGCTTGTGCTTTCGCAGCTGCACTCACTCGGCCATCATCTGACCCCACGGAACTGCCAGTACTTCTGAGCCGATGGCTCTGTGTCGTCCGCTAGTCCCTCCGCCCAGCCCCGTCGGTGTCCTGGAAATGTCGCTAGGACCTCCTGGCTATGTGACGGTGCCGTGGACGTAGCGAGATGGGGATGGGTGTTTTATTTATTACTGTCTAGCAGAGAAGCTTCATGGAAAATTGGTCAATAGTTTCGCGGAGGTACATGTGGTGAGCTCTTCATTCCAACGCCGACGGTCTGGTGAACTTATGATGCATTTCTTGCTCTAGCCCGAAATTTGAACCCTTCGACAGCCGCTTTGTTTATCCTCGTTAGTCTGCAAAATCGATCTTGCTGCTGCTAAGCTTCGATGGAAAGACTTTTCGGATGATTCGGCTCAATCTCGACCCCTCCGTATGTTATCATATCTCTGCGTCATGAATATTCTATTCACCGAATATAAACAGCAACCAATTTATGCATACAACTTCCTTCCTTCCTTCCCTAGCGGAGAAAACCAGGGGTGGATGTACATTGCTTTGGATATGCCTCATATCCTTTAAAGTTAACATCGGTGCTGCGCTTGACGACAAATTATGTCGATATAAACAAGACATTTCAGCGCGCCATCGGTACGCGCAGTTTTCCCGTATTATCCACGGCGGGCTGCAAAAGGGTGTGTCTTGTAATGTCCCGCAACCGTGTCCATTGTATGTGTATTTATACGCGGCCGATTTTTCTTAACCATTCACTTTTCTGGCTTTTAGCCCTCGTCCTGGAGACGTTCACCTATACCTCAGACTTTTTTCGGACATCATTACCATTCCTTACCTTCCACTTCCACCCTCTAAGGTAATTAATCCTTCTGTCAACGATGTTCTCAGCTGACACCGCATATCTAGCACTACGAACGCAAATATCAAGGTTGCAAATGGCTCGCCATAGCTGGAAGCGCACGCATCAATGGACGTGGTGCTGATTAGTCGACTTCCCTTAGAGCTTCTACAATCAATCTTCGAATTGAAACCACCTTGAGTCCACTGCACCTTGGCGCCTCGTGTTCATCTGCAAGCTCTGGCGAGCGATTGTCACCTCATTCCCTTTGTTATGGACCAATATACTCATTGACAACGGACAATGGCTCGGCCGATCCCAATGGCTTCGTTGATATGGGGGCCCGCTCCGCATTCCCCGTGCCTATGATCTATCTTCGCCTTTCCTCTCCTCTTCAAGTAAACATATTCGTTTCAGTTCGTGGAATGCCTAGAGCCCATATTCCTTTCCCAAGAGCTCATGCAGAGCTCTTGTCACATGTTTTCAAGCGTCTTTCACGTCGTATCAGAGTCATGTCCATCACTGTCGACTCTTGGGAGTTTTACGGCCTCTTCTGACTTGTGTGCGGATGTCCATCCTGACTCATTGGAACGCCCGGTATCTCAATGGTCCACTCGTGATCTTTGATCGGGGGTTCCGTGGGAACGGCCGCGATTGTCGATTCGAGTCGGCGGTTCTCAGCAGGCACATTTCGACTACACGAGCTCCGTCTGCGCGATATCCCGATCTTAGATATCTTCATCTCGTGAGCACTCCTGTGTCATGGGACACGTTCTGTCCCTCCAAGCTCGTCGAGCTGCATATTTATCATCTCCCGCCACGATCCCGTCCCGACACTATTCAGTTGAGGCGAATTCTACAGTTCAACCAGGACACGCTTCAACTTTTGGAGCTGTCCAGGAGCATATCCTACGACCTCGAGTAGTTAGATCCACTCACCATGTCGCATGTCCACACCCTTAAACTTGGCGCAGGAGCTCGACAGCCTCTTCCCCGTATTTCAGTTCCCTGCTTCTAGCTCACTCAAAGTGAACAACTTGGTTCGCAAATTGACGTGGTTTGGACGGCCTCCTAATGAGATGCTGTTGGAGGCGTTGAAGTTGTTGATCATGTCTTTACCCCTCCATCAGTTGAAAGATCTCCTTCTTGACTGTATCCCCCTCTCTTTGCCATCGAACCACCTTCCTACCCCGGGATCAGGACAAGATCCCGTCTCGTTGACCCTCTTCAAGAAGTTCACCTCGCTTACCAGCCTCTCGTCGTACGGTCCTGATGTCGACACCTTCAAGTGTATGAACCACTCTCCCGACATCCTTCCGGCCCTGAAGACTTTGCAAATTTTGACACCCAGAGTGAACTATTACGAGCATAGTCTGTCGTTCTGGCAGGAGCGAGCACGTATGCCTGGCAGTAGGATGTTGGAGCGTTCTCAGCTAACTCTTCCCATGTGTGCAAAGGGGAGGGCGGAGGCGTTTCTTCAAAGGAAGGAGGTATTTGCGAAGACGGTGGTGCTTGACTATATGCATCCTCCGGATCAAGATGTTGAGATGGAGGAAGATGATTCAGACGAAACAGACGATGAGGAGACCGGTGAATCGGAGGATAGTGGTGGTGAAATGGACGAGGATTGGTTCTATGAAGTTGATTGTGCTACTTTTCGAACACGTCAGAGCTCTATGTCGATGTTTCCCAGATTCTGTGTGTAGGCGCATCTCTGCTTCATGAATATTCTACTTATTCACCGAATATAAACAGGTTTTGTACACGTTCTGTGGACCCCTCGATCCTTGCTACACTAAAATGTGCCCCCCAATGCCAATTTCTTCAGCCCCCGGAACGTCGACAAAATGTTCAAGAAGCCTGTGAGACTGTCAAAGTGCACGTAATCTAAGCAAAGATCCATTATATGGGGCGCCACAGCAGCGAGAGTGTGCTCGAACGACGGTGCGCACTGGTGTACGCGTGAAGGGTTCCTCCATCGGAGGGGGCGTATTTCTAGGGAGGCCAAGTTCGGCAAGGACGCGAGGATCGTTGGCAAGGCAGGGTCGTGTGCCACCCATTGTTTATCATGCGCCGTCTTCCATAGGAGCTCGTCGATGAGGCCGTTCATCATCATAAAGCCCCTCTCGTCCTTGTCGCGAAATCCATATTCCGCCTCGATCCGTAAAGCCTTGACCGACCCGCCGGCATACAGGAGGAGCGGGAAGAACTGGGAGGGATGGGTAGCTAGCCCGGTGGGTGGTCGGTCGCGGAGTCTCCGATAAACATCTTCTCTACTCTCTACTCTTGGAAAGAATCGAGGAAGATCACACATTTTTTCAAAACGCGAATTCCGTAGTACATTCTTTGGCTTGAACCACGCATCATCATGGATATTGATTAAAATTCTTACGAACAGTAAACGAGTGGTATTTTTGTCAGAGCGTGATAGAATCTACGAAGTTACAATCTCTTGTTGCACCCTGCGATTGGTATCAGAAGAAAGTAAGCCTGGGCATAACGGAGATATCTCGGAGCTCCTTCAGCGATGTGCGCTCGCCCAGTATACGCCGCCGGCTACCATTACCTCGAGTCCTACCGAATGGCTCTTATACCCCGTATACCCTCTTGGCATCCTCTCTCGCTATATCCAACATCCTCTCTGCATCCCACCCTTCGCCCATAACACCCGCCAGGAATTCTGCCGTCCAGATCAACGAGTGCGAGAACGGGAACTTCCACTACTTCAGCCGTAGTGCATCATACACGTTCGCTGGGACCATATATGACCTGTCAGTCTCTAGCAGGATATGCATGTTATCGGTGGCTCGAGGAGTTCGGCACTGGGCAGTATCGAGGTTCGATGGATTGGGGAAGTGGTCAAGGAGGCGGCAGTGTCGGTGAAGCAGTGAATGCGGACCTATCGTCACAGCACTGTCGGTATCTATGGGTGTTAACTATCGAGGGCTGGGAGGTCGACGCATGCTGGGGTTCGCCAGGGCGATACCACTTTTGTTGTTCTTTCCCATTTCGATGGAGCTGGACAACAGCGGGAGCATGGTCCGGAATGGAAGTATCGGACAAGAAGGTGTGTGTCATCCGTTTTTGTACGAGCTTTTCTTTCCCTTGGAATCTCTCCTCGCTTCATGACCACTATCGGAAATTTGAATTCGTGCCAGTAATGCTGACTTGTTACCTGCCGAAGTACAATGGACCTCAACATACGACGTTGAGGAGCTGGAGATGAACATGGAGAGAAGCACGTGGGAGGAGGCGTTGCTGATGGTGAATCCGTGTCTTGCGCCGAAGTGCAGATGAAGCTGGTCAGAGCGTTGGTAGACCTGCTGGAGGAATTGGAAGTCGAGGATTAGGTATCACCAGTGAATCATGTTGAGTCCTTGATATCCTTTCTTCCGAGTACATGTTAACCGGCCTCGAAGTCAAACAATATCCGGCGTTGGTCAAACTCGATCTCGGAAACGTCGAAGATTCCGAATTCGTCGCAGCGTCGTGACGCGATCTGGATTAAGAAGTGGAGCACACCCAAATAGGCGCGTTGAACGGCGTCTATTTGACGTCCTGCAGATGTGGTGAAGAATATCGGCAACATGGCCAGCCGCGTTCGAGATCGAGTCGTACATTGTACTAGAACACAATGAAATATAACGATTACTCTTGCCAATCCGCCTGAACACGTAGAAAGTTCGCGACAGCAGACACCTTTGGTGAAGAGGGTGACGATCCTGCTGGTGGTAATTTCGGTCGACCTACGGAGTAATAACGCAGTATGTCAATCAGAATGAAATGTCAAATCGAGCCATGGAGTCAAACAGATATGATACGCACCGAGGCTCTCTTTTCAGGAGAATAAGACGAATTCTTCTTTATCAAAGAAAGGATTTCTAGCATCGGACAGTATCACAGTTGCAGTGACATGTCTATTCTTCATGCCCGAACACCTCTCACTGTCGGCTCCCCGTAAACGGGTCTAGCGAAGGGTGATCAGGGAGAATTGAGACGGTAAGGATCCGGAGCAGCTGAGTAAATATTGACAGATTGAGCAGCGTAAGCGCCATTTTCGAGTGAGTCATGGAGCTGTCGGGGACGAGGAGGGAAATGGTTTCTTTGGGAATGCAAAGTCTCGGGTTTCCTATCTGTCGAATCCCCACGTTCCCTTCCTACCATGTTCAAGCCGCGCTGCGATACAGATGGAGATACCCCATATCTCAACGATTATGGTAGCGAGAGCACATGCTCACAGCAGAGATTGTGACATCCGCTTATTTGGAGAGATGCGTGATGAGAAGAGAGTAGAAAGGTGAGGTCGGCGAACAGAGTGGGGTCCTGGGCAGTAAAACGTGTTCCAAAGTGTGCAAGCTGAACAAAGGATGATGGTATGCCAAATGGGCAGGACGTGTATAAAGGGAGAAGTGCCTACGTGCGCTCGCTATCCTCCTGAGCCTGACAGGACGGCATGTCAGACTTCGAGGCGGAAGTCAAAACAATAGGATACGCACTGGATGTTTCTTCTGGATCATCATCTTCTTTGCGGCATATCCTTGGCCGGATAGATGGACGCTATCCCTTCAAAACAGCGAGAATGTGAGCGAGGTAATCCTGCAGGTACTGTGCCATTCAAGCTGCAGAGTAAGGAACGTCTACGACGTCGTCAGTTTTGAGCCGGTGAGCTGCAAGTCGTCACTTGAGGATCGCGACCGTCGGCGGTGCCCATGGATTCGTGATATGCGCAGTTCGACGGCTGAAGGAGGACAGCGAGAGTCCTTGTAGGGGTGGGGTAAACACAAGCGCGGCGGGAATAGGTCTCTTTGGGCCCTCAGTAAGAAATCGACGAGGTAAGAAGAGAACTTGGCTTACAACACAGAAAGCACCCACCGTTGCGTGGCGTGTATTGGCTGTTGTCAAGGAAGAAAAGTCGGTGCTAGTCTTAGTCTCTAGAGTCGATTGTCCATGCCGTTATACCTATTCCCTTCAGTGGAGCTCCTTTCTCTCAGGCTGATGATGTGGCTTGGGTGAACGAGCTTATCTTGATAGTTGAAACTGACTGACCGAGTACAATAAGACTGGACGCGCAGCTCAAGGTGAGAGTACAGGGCGTTCAACGAGAGTAAAAGAGACGCCATCCGTCTCTGCTACTGATGACCGTCTGAATCCTTTGCTGCCGTCAGGGGCCCAGCATGATCGTCGCCAGGTATTGCTTGACACCACTGGATGAACAAATTGGCTGTCATCGTTGCAGTAGCGATTCTGTCGCACGATGAGAACACAAAGAAGGAAAATCAAGAAAGAAGCACGCACGATTCCTACGCAGTTGTTCCCAACAGATAATCGCCCGGGAATCAGGATAGGACATGTATGCATCCAAATGTATCGCATGACGGTCGTCGAAGAGAAAGAACCGTGACGTGAGAATGTACAAGGCATTCTTCCACTTTACGTCCTATGAGGTAAAAAATTTGATCTTTCTATTTATTTCTCGTTTCCTAGCTAGGGATACACGTCGAACCGCCACCAGGCGATGACGCGCGTCCTTGAACCCAATCGATGAAAATCTCCTTTGTGGAGGTGTAATAACTCTAGTATGCACTGATTCGCAATAGTGGATGGGCACAACGTACACATCCATCAGTATTCTTCTCGACGTCTCCACCTTCACCTCCGTCTGCTGTTCCTTAAGCCAAGCCATACGCTTTCCCTGTTACGCGCAACACTCTTGGTCTCGGGCAGTGTCGGTCATATTTGGAAGGACATTGTGGGAGCTTGGAATTTGGGTAAACCGTAGCCTTCTTCTTGTTTCCCCACTGGAGCTGGGGCAGGATATGCAGGAGGATCCCGTACAAGCTGTCCTCCTGCCAAGAGTCCGTCAAGAAACCACATTTCGTCCGGTGGGGCATGATGCCGTGCTGGCAAAGATCAACACAGAGCAGCTGGGCGGACACGTTGGGGATGGAAAGAACCACGAGTGCCATCGGCAAGCCAATGGGGCGCTATATCGTAACGTTGCTGAGAATGGTGTACAGGACGAAAATAGTCCCAAGTGCGGTAAGCTCTGGTTTCCTTCGCCACGAAATAAATCCTCGCTCATCAAACTACTTCAGTGGTGAACACGGTCTGGGGTACAGGACACGGATGCACAAGGGAATCGTAACAAGTGCTAGAACACATGTAGACATCGTATTCGGAGCTTTACGTCCTTTGTGAGGATACCATGGCATGGTGCTTTCGCTCGCGACTATCAACGCTTGCCTCGGAGGGCTTGATTTGGAATGAAGGCCATCCTTATCGTTAGTTCTCTCGTTTAATAAGACACTGCAAATGCCTATCGGAACGAAGCATTAGATGTAGTCAACCAGTCAAGCAAAAATGCTACGTACGGTGGATATTATTCTAGCAAGGTAAGACTGAACTTGTCTTCACTAATGCTGATCGTTGCCTTCGAGACGTCGGCGAGGTAAAGTGGTTCGTTGGCAGCATCCTTCCTTCCGAGCTGACGGAAGTTTATATACGTATCGACTTTAAGTTGATGGTGGTGCAGAACCGAGTCGTAAACTCTATGTCTCCATCACATACAAATCCGGCGGGGGTCGATGATCGATAGTGAGACCTGTCCTTGACGATTGGTGCTGCATCCGCATTCACCAAGCTCCATGAAGCTTTGACTGCTTGGGATAGTGAGAGAGAGAAGGAGAACAATCCCAGCTCGCAGCCTTGATGAGAGAATCGTCTCCCCCATTCACACGAAGCAGGTGCCTCGCGATGATGGTACACCATCGAAAGAAGGGGTGACTGCCTGTCGGTTGAGCCACGTAGAACCGGCCTCAAATATCCTACATCAAGCCTCAGCCCAAGACCCTTTCCCTTCTTCCGACCATTTCGAGCCACGCTTCGACACAGATGGTGATCCCTCACATCCCAATTACGGTGGCGAGAGCACATGTTCTCACTGTAATGATGGCGACGTCCGTACGTTCGAAGGGATGTGATAGCAAGAGGTTGCAAAAGTGACGGCGAATGGAGTCCTGCCTTGACTATGAATGCGCGCCTCGGGGTTCGTAGCTTGAATATGGCAATACGTAAAATGGCGGGATATGGATGTGGAGAGGCAAGATCCTTAGACACGGTTATCCCCGAAACTAGTGGAACGACACGTCAGGTTTAGAAACTAAGTCAAACAACAAGATACGCACTGTACATATCTCTCTCCACAGCAAAAAGACTACTTCTGCATCCCTGCAGCGTATCCTTGGATGAAATCTCTTCAAAACCGTGGGTATGCGAAGATGGAGTGGCGCGATCGTTACAAGTGTTTGTGTAGGGATTTGTACGTGTATCGTCTCATGCAGGAGATAAAAATACGAGCTCGATACATGACATCCCGCTGGCACCGTGCCATTCGAACTCCGGGAGCATCTCTGACGTCGATAGTTTGAGCCGGCGAGCTAACAGGCTGATGATGCCATGGATTCGTGGAAGGCATCGTCCGACAGCTGAGATCTGAGAGTCCTTGTAGGGGTAGGGTTTGGATTTGTATATGCAGGCGCCACGGGAATGGGGCTTTTTTGGACGGTACTCAGGTATGAAATCGACGAGGTAAGAAGAGAAGGCTTACAACACCACAATGCGGACAAGCAGATCGCCACAGTCGTCTCAGGTTGCACGGCAATCAAAATAGGTGCATCGAGGAAGAAACGTTGGCCCTAAGTGTCGATTTCCATGTCTTTGAACCTATTCCCTTCAGCGGAGCCCTGTCGACTGCTTGCTCTGAGGCTAACAATGTGAGCTGGATTGATAGTCATTGATGCAGGAAACTAGGTGGCCGAGGACGATAAGACAGGGAGAAGCTGATGGGTAGAGTAAGAGAGAGCACAGGCCGTTCGACAAGAAGAACAGAGGTGCCGGTCATCTCTGCTACTGATGACCTTCTGAATCCCTCGCCGCAGTCGAGGGCCCAGCATGGTCGTCGGCATGCATTGCTTGTTGTCGATGGAAGGAGTAGGGGAAGGCTTCAGGGCTTGGAAGAACAAAGCGGCCTTCATCATTGCAGTAGCGATCCTATCACATAATGAGAACACAAAGAAGGGAAACCAAGAAAGGACGCACAATTCCTACGCAGTTCTGATTCACCCAGGATAGACACACGTTCAACTACCCTCGCCATCGCCTCGGATTCCCGCAAAATCTTGTACTTTTAGTTCAGAAGTGGCTTCTTCGCCGGAGAAAGAATGGGCCAGGACGCGACATAAATGTCGGTTTCATTCAGGTGGTGGTTGAAAGTGATCAAGTGATGGGGCATGGGGAAACTTGCTTTTTTCCATCAGATTCATATCACAGCCTCGCACTTCTTCCACTTGTACACTCACCATTGACAGTACATCGTAGTAACAAGGATGCAAACACAGTCTCAATCTCTTACTCAGTCTCCAAGTACGGCGGCGCCGGATCGATCTACCATCCTTGCGCCTCCGGATCTCGCTCCTGATGATGTTGACTGGATCTCAAATGCCAGTCGCATTTTCAAGGTAGTTGCTGGTGCAGGTGAACTTGACCCCTCGAACATTGCAAAGGCGATTGCGAATATTGCTCTTCCCATCCTGGATCTGGCTCAGGTGCGAATCTATGTCCCCATACACCAATAATGTATATTAAAAAACTCATGTCATTCAGGCCAACAAGAAAGCTCGTGATGAGCTCAAGGACACTATCAAGTACCTCGACGAGATGCTCCGCTCTGTCTCTGATGAGATCAAGTTGCTTCAGGAAGGTGAACTCTCAATGGATGCTTCAACTCGCCCACTGGTGCGTCTACAGCAAATGGGTGATGAATTCATCAGGTTCACCTCTCTCTTTGGTCTTGTTAAGAATATGAGGACTAATTTCTGCCATCACCAGTCACCTTGAGGTTTTGAAGGATGATTTGAACAAGATCTATGGGAAGACTGGGTTCCGGGCAACGATAAAGAGACAATTACAGATCAAGGTTATCCTGGATCGTATTGATCAGCACAAGGTGTATGTCAAAGAGGCTCGAGACAAGTTTCTTGTATGTTTTCACTGCTGAATCATGGGAGATATATTAATCTTTCACAAGGCAACTGCTGTTTTCTCAGTGATCAGGCAGGTTAAAGAGGTTGATGCAAAGGTTACTGTCATTCATGATCATCTGGTAAATATCTTTATTAGTGTTACATCAGTGTATGCTAATATTCTCATAGACGAGTCCTTCCACGATTCAACCTGTTGAGTATGTCTTTATATATTTTCTAAAGTATAATAGTTCTCATAATAGTCCACTGATCAGTAGCATTATGCTCTCTGCTATTCCACCACCATCTCCATCTGTTTTCATGGGTAGAGATGATTTAGTCCAAGAGGGCATAGCCAATCTTCTTGCTGACTCTCCTCATTCTATTATCATCATGGGATTTGGAGGCATGGGTAAAACATCTCTAGCCTTGAGGTTATTGAATGATCTGGCTATACAAGCCAAATATGAGGCTCATAGATATTTCATTCCTTGTGATATAGTCTGCAATGTTGAGTCTACTGTGGAGGTTCTATTGCAGACTATCATAAAGCTGATGCAGCTGGAATTAACTAGTGATGCAGTGAAACAGCTGTATGCTATATCTAAACCAACAATTCTGGTTTTTGATAACTTTGAGACTCTTTGGGACAATAGTGGAGATCAATATAGAATTCAAATGATTTTAGAGCAGTTGAATTCTATGAAACAGATTACTTTGATAATTACAATGAGAGGAACTGTTGCTCCAATTAATGATGTTGATTGGTTAATATTACCACATAGTGGTCTATCATCATTGAATGAGTCTATATCACTGGATATCTTTAGTACTATTTCAAGACATGCTATCAATGAAAAGGCAGTTAAAGAACTAGTAAAAGAGTTAGATGGATGGCCATTAGCTATTATGTTGATGGCTTGCCAAGCAAAAAATCTTGCTCCAAAGAAACTTCTTAAGAGCTGGTATAAAGAGAAAACTTTATTATTGGAAAAACCTGGAGCTCAATCTCATCGATTGTCAAGTATTGATATTTCAATCAAAATTACACTTCAATCACCATTGCTTTTATTGAAGCCAAATACATTGAAGCTATTAAGTGTAATGTGCTATTTGCCTGATGGTATTCCAACATGGGACAGTGTAATATACAAAATGCTACCAAGGGTTCCTGAGCAAACACTGATTATATCAAGATTATTACAATCTGGAATTATATATCAGGATAACAAAGAAGGGCTGAAACTATTATCACCTATTCAGGAATATCTTAAGACATACTTTCCAAAGCCAGATACAGACATAAAAAGTCAAATCTCTCTCTTCTATATGAATGAGATAAATAATAATAGTCTCAGATATTCAAGTTCAGGAGGTAAAAGAAAATTTGGTGTCTTACATTCTAAGAATATTGAATGGATATCATATAGACTTCTGGATAATGATATTAGTGAAAAACATTTGACAGCAATTTATAACTTTTGTTATTTTCAACATCTAATCTGGGATTCAGATAGACTATTGAAAAAAATGATATTAATAGTAAACCGAAAAAATATGCAAAATTTATATGCATCTGCATTACTCTTGTTAAGTAAAAGATATTTGTTGATTAATCAGCACAAGTTGGCACAGGAACATGTATATAAAGCTATGAAAAATTTTGAAAACATTGGACACTCTCTTGGAGCAGCACAGTGTTTACGAAAGTTAGGAAATATTTTACAAATGACAGATCAATACTCAGAAGCAACTGTAAAGCTAGAGAAGGCTATGCAAATATTTGAAAACATTGGACACTCTCTTGGAGCAGCACAGTGTTTGCAAAGCTTGGGAGATGTTTTGCAAATGACAAATCACTACTCAGAAGTAACTGTCAAACTGGAAAAGGCTATGCGGATGTTTGAAAATATTGACACTCTTGGAGCAGCACAGTGTTTGCAAAGCTTAGGAGATGTTTTGCGAATGACAGATCAATACTCAGAAGCAACTGTCAAGTTAAATAAGGCTATGCAGATGTTTGAAGATATTGGTGACTCTCTTGGAGCAGCACAGTGTTTGCAAAGTTTAGGAAGTATTTTGCAAATGACAGATCAATACTCAAAAGCAACTGTAAAGCTAAAGAAGGCTATGCAGATGTTTGAAAACATTGGACACTCTCTTGGAGCAGCACAGTGTTTGCGAAGCTTGGGAGATGTTTTGCGAATGACAAATCACTACTCAGAAGCTACTGTCATGCTGGAGAAGGCTATGCAGATATTTGAAGACATTGGTGACTCTCTTGGAGCAGCACAGTGTTTGCAACGCTTGGGAAATATTTTGCAAATGACAAATCAATACTCAGAGGCAACTGTAAAACTAGAGAAGGCTATGCAGATATTTAAAGACATTGATGACTCTCTTGAAGCAGCACAGTGTTTGCAAGGTCTTAGATACTGTCAAGATCATATAGACAAAGCATTTGAGTCATCTACTTTATAAATACTGCATAGTATTAATATATTTAATTTTTGATAGAATACTTTTAATAAACTAAATAACTGTGTCAAATATTAGATGACTTTCCATAATGTTTAGAATGACTTTCAGAGATGGACCCTTGATCAAGAACTATCACTATATGGAGTTTGGCATCTAGCCACTTCAAGACTGGCTCAAGGGATTCTGCTCATCAAGACATTGAGCAGAATAAATTAGTCATTCCTGCACCTTCACTGGTTAGGAGAAATGTCTCGCAGTCTTGAGATGTCCTAGATATTCTGGCTAGAGCCACTAACTACCTTTATATAGTAGATAGCTGACATTCTCCTAATACCTATCCCTCAGATTCTCTCTCTATGAACAGGTTGATTTCTGATATTAATGCCACATTGCTCAGCTCCCCTCTGTCAATAATAGCAAGGACACAATTGTCTCCCAGACTCCGGTTCGACACTAGCCACTGTAACTGTGAGTCCATGACTAACCAGCAATGTAGTCACATCACACAAATCGCTCTCAATGATTGCATTTAGCATCTTTGCCTCATGATGCCAGACAAGATGAACATCCATGTACTCTGCCTTCAATGTGTCACCGATGGTGCACACCCCCTCCACAGATGGACTGGAAAAGTGCCACTCAATCAGAGACTTCATCTTTGCCACCTAGCAATGAGCTGAACAAAAAATACTGGCAATGTATGATTTTCCTTTGTCCTAGAAAAAACAAAGACAGTTCAAACGACTATAAAAGGCCATAATCAGCCTTAGATTCTCCTCTACTCACCCAGTTAGCCACCCTGTCTTCCACCACCATCTCAACCTCTGTCTCTACTGGGGACAAATAAAACAAAAAGCAGAAAGTCTCAGAAACCTCCTCTAGGTCTAAAGTGCATCGCTTTTTTCTCCCTTGTCCTCTGCCTATGATCTCTTCTTAGGAATCACATCAGGCAGATAGCAACAAGGACCGAGAAGCTCAACAAAAAACTCCCAAGCTCACTGACTTTCTCACAATGCCCTACAAGCTCCCTGACCTTTAAAACACAGCAAACCTGCCTATGGCTAAAGACACTTTCTCCTACAACAAAATCTCCCACTCTAGAGGAAAACCCTCAATCCTTCTGATGATGTGCTCGGTAATGGCAAGTGATAAAAGACTAGTGGGCAGCTATGAACACCAACCAACACTAAATCTCTACACTTATCACCAATGTAGTGAATTCAGGTGTTTCAAGTATGATAGAAGCACTCTACAGACTTCAATAATCAAGGGAAGTCATTCAAAAGACATTTTATTTATTACTAGTAAGTTTTACAAGTGTACTACTTGCACTAGTGGGGTGGGTAAGACACAATTGGGTGAATAGTGACTTGGTTTGAGCTATTGTGCTTGCTGGGACTATAACTGCTTTGAACTATTGGCTCTCTTGGTCCTGTACTACTCCCTACAAGTGATCAACACTTGACTAGTCGCACTCTTGGCTTACTAGTGGCTCTCTTGGCCTAAGAATAATACTATAACTTTGAGAACTCACTTGAACTAACTTCAAAACACTCTTGGCCTTTGCAGGACACAATAGTAGACTCAAAGGGACTTCAATTCACTCAATACTATAGGTAACTTAGTGACTAGTAGCTGCTTCATCAAGGTTAAGCACAAAAGCCTTTAATTGGGACACTAGATACTGACTAGTAGGTCATAATCACAGGGATAGCTTGCCTCTCTATGCATGCACCTATTCTACTACTTATATACTGCGAAAAAGAGGTACAAAGAGATATAAACAGCTACACTCATAGGGTATTATCAGTAAGGATTTCTTGGCTAGTCATGAAATATTGTAAATAAGCATGCAATAATCATTCTAGAAATGGCTGTTGGACAACTAGTGAGCCCTAAAGCTATGCTAGCAGGTTTATTCCATGTTCTTGACCCAGCAATGCACCACTAGTGCTGAGGATGAACTACTAGCCACACTTTCGTGTCTGTAACCACAGTTGACCATGATCAAAAGTGCAGCCAGGCTATACTAGTGCTGATCGTAATAGATCTGATCACACTAGCCAGATCTAGATGCAAGATTAATCTGTTGCTAATTCATTTTTAAGTCCTGCTCCAAGATTGCTATGTGACTAGTTATCCTGACTTTGGTGTTTATGCCCTGATCAGTCTGCTAGTGACTGAACTTCACAAGATCTGTATATTCTGCTTCTTGTTTGGTGCACTAGTTGCATTACTTGTCCACTAGTGGTCTTATATTAATTAGTCCAGCTAGCCTTCAAGTTACTAGTATGGCTGGCTGGTAAATTTGACCCACTAGTGGTATTGCATCTAAGTCCTGGCTTCACTAGTTGCATACTGCTGTAACTATCAGCTCGAAGCCTCAGCCATAGTCCTTTAATTCTCACTAGTATAGGATAGATATGCAAAGGTATTGTTACAAAATTGCAAAATCTAGGTGTGGACGCATAGACGGCATATCACTGGCAGGATCTGCTACCCCTTTCACTGACACCACCTTCCCAAGAGTATATGTACCTTGGAACCACCTCACAGCAGGCTTCCCAGAAGACCTATGAAACAACATTGCAGCCTCCCCTGGCTTCTTCATTGCTGTGATCTCCTATGGTGCCAGACCAAAATTCTATTCAGATGACCCAAGAGCTGACCTCCTCCTCACAGAATTCCTTAAAGGGTTTGACTTCCTGGACAAGGGCACCATCATGGCATTCTTTTCAGTGGAATCTAAGAAAGAGAGGAAATGATGGAACAAGGAGAAACACTGCAGCAGGAAGAACATGTGTGACAAACTGTGGCCCCTTGTCATCACCAGTATCTCGGACAACTTCATCAAATTCCTACTATAGCACCAGTGCTTTGCTATCCCCTTGTGTGTGGTATGGAATTTTGTCTGGTTCAATCCCAAAGCTCTTGTGTGGGTCATTGCTGCCTTCCAAGGCAACATTGTTCACGATGATGCCCCCCTCATAGCTGAAGCCCTAGCATGTCTCAAATTGGCAGCCTGGCACGATGACAAGGCTGGTGGCAGGCACCCGTGAAACTGAGTGTGGCCTAGTGTGAACAACACACCAAAACCTACACTCAATCCCACAAACACACACACCAATCTCAATTAAGTGTGGAGGGGAGCAAGGAATTTAATTCTACTTGTACACCGACAGTATCTCAACAAATCTCAGAGAGCTCGCTCAATGGCACCATGTGATGTGAAGTAACAAGCAATATCTCAAGTTCTCTTTATTTCTGCTCAAAGCTTTTTACAAGAGAGCACAGCAAACCACACAACTCTCAAGGCAATGGTATCTTTCAATAGAATACAAATGGACATGCAGATCTGTGAAATGACCAAGTTCATTCAGTGAGCTCGCTAAGTATGAATTGCTGCTAGGTCCAACTGCACATGACTTCGCCTTCCTCTTAGCTCACTAAACCTGAATCCCAACTTGTCATGACCAAGTCTGCTCAGTGAGCTCGCTAGTACGAAGTGCTGCTAGGTCCAACTGCACACACCTTCACCTTAATCTAGTCTGCTAAACCTGAATCCCGACTCATCACAAATGAGGCCCTCAGCATTCTCAATCAAAACACAACACAACCAGGTCTTGCACACAGCAAGCTCGCTAAGTAACAAGGTACCGCTGGATTTCTTTCAGCCGGCATGCACCTACTACACCTTGTGCAGCTGTCATGAAACAGCCCAATCTGGCCAATTCCTGCATAAAACACTCTCAACACGAACACCTCTCTTACACTGCACCAGAAATGGAACAGAGCTTTCTCTCAGATGTTTTTCTCTCAGTTTTTCTCTAGAGACTGGCTCAGCTTCACTGATTCTGAATCTTGTTCTTATCTCAAGTAAAACCGAAGTTTTATATCCAAAATATATCTCTGTTTTTATTTCTCTGTGAGCTTGCTAAACTTAATGAGCCCGGAAGTAAACTAATGACTCCCTCACCAGAATACAAGCTCATGGCACTTGTCTGTTATGATTTTGAAGGCCAGCAACTAGTAGGCTCACTGCACTCAAGGCAAGAGACCCACAGATTCTGAGCTGGTCCTTCTCAATGTAACTCTAGCCATTCACACAGTTCCTTAGCAGAGAAGAGAGCAAATAGTAACTTGAGTTGTACACTGACTAACCGAACTACTTATATACTATGAGTGAAAGGTGATTACAAACAGTCCATGAGTAAGGTAAAAAGGTCTAGACATTTTGATGATTTTCTACGATTTTTGATGTCAGTCCGCCGCAACTGCAGTATTCCTTGGCAGGTGAGTCAGACTGTCTCTGATTGGTTTCTTGAGGTGTACCCTATGCCCTGCGACACCAGTGCATGTCAAGGGCCACTGCCGCTGATTTAGGACCTTAGCAATGAATGAGTAAGATTTCCTATTTTCATGGTATTTCTCTTTAGTAGCTTGTTTCTGGTGGACAACTCCTTTCTTAGGCATATTAGCCATCAGGCCTTTCGGATTCCTAGTGAGCTTGCTAGATCTCTTGGCTGAAACCCCTTGTACTAGGTCTGCCTCGTGATATCTCTTCATTTTCTTCCTCGCACGAGGTTATCTCTGGATTTTCAGGCACCAGGCTTCTTTCATTAAGTGAGCACATGGCTACCATCCTTATTATGTTGCGATCCAGTTCTAAGCTCATCCTACTGATGCGAGCACAGGTCAAGCTTATTGGAAGGAGTGAGCTCACTAATTGGCCTTCCTGTCAAGCATGTCCTTCCAGTACAGTGCTATGACCAAGTCCTTAGTTAACTCTGATGTTTCCATTGACATACTGCGACATCACCTCAGTAACCTCGCTTAGAACAGGTATCCACATATCTGCTTAGTGAGCTCGCTAACTATAGCCTATAAGCTAATGCTAAAACATGCCAAATTGTGAATTTACATAGGTAGACACGCTGCAGGCATGACAATGACATACCTCTACAAAACCTTGTCAAACACATCACACAAGCCCAGGGTAATTTCAGAAACCCAGTTGAGCTCACTGTCAGGATGACTCAATCCTGGTGCCTCCTCTACGTCGAAACAAAGAATCTCAACAATGACAAAGGGCCAGTTTTCATGCTTATGGGTGAACCTATTACCAATGTCCTTGATCTCCATTGGGTGCTCATGGCCCACATCAGAAGACTCAGGATTCATGTCAACTATCAACAGCTCCTGAATGTTGACAAGATTATCAGCTGTGACTGGTGCAAGAACCAAAACCACCCAAGCCATGCCTGCCCCTTCCCTGGGATAGACTCAGCATGGTATGACTCTACTGCTGATGAACTCTGACTTTGCATGATGAAATCAGAACCCCCCAAAGACCCAGGCCAGAAGCGGAAGGAGGGTAGCGAGAAGTCAGGTGGTTGCTCCAAGCATGGAAGGAACTACAATGACAGTGTCATGCCTGCAGCGTGTCTAAGCATGTAATTTTGCAAAAATCAGAAAATTACACTTGGGCACCATGTAGACTTAGTGAGCTTGCTGACAGTGCAAGTGGCATGAGAAGAAGCAAGATCACTGAGTCACGACACCCTTCTGTTAGAAAAGAAGCCACAGAATTAAAACATAGGACTTCATTGATGCAATGTACCTTATGGGCATGCATGGCAATAAGGCCGACTAGCAAGCTTGCTTGCAATAACATCCATTGGAAGTAGGGATTCAGACTTGATGGGATGTGCTTGTACTCAGACTGAAGCTAAATTAGACAACTATGTGTCAATAATCAATGATGCATAGGCCCTGGAG